>JXTC01000274.1:210562-238834 GCA_002914845.1 Trema orientale
ATGTAGCAGCGAGCTTTATTATTGGCATGAGTCCACTTTTCATAGCTTTCTCGTGCAACACGAGTAGCATTAGCGGCGGGTTGTGGAGGACATTCCTCTGTAAGCACAAACTTGTAGTCTTCACTAACAAGCACAATGTTCATATTACTTTTCCACTTGATAAAATTATCTCCAGTTAATTTTTCGTTTGCGAGTAAAGCGATAATGGGATTCGAGGTTGACATGTTTGCTGAAATTAAATAAATAAAATAACATTCAACATATTTGAAAATAAATATCACAAAGAATTTGGAATAGTAAACGTAATGCATGATGCAAGTAAGAAACATATAAACTTTATTACTAATTCTACGGTAATTCAATTTTCTCTAATTAGGTGCCGTCGTAGGATAGGTCACATAATTATTAATTGAATTGAGACATTCTCAATTAATAAATAAAACATCAAAATATCTCATATTTTCTTTTATTTATTAACTACCGTTTTATGGTCAAGATACTATTAACAGTTTAATTGTATCCTCATGAGTGTGACACATTATTTCAGATTTTAGCAACTTAACTCAAAATTGCCGCCATGGGGTAGGTCAATTTTGAAATACATTCTAAAATCCTATCTCTTAGAAATTAAGCCTTGTTATTAATTTAAATGGATACCCTCCGTAGGGAGGACGAAATCTAAGCGTCTCTAAGTGCCAATTAAATCTCACGGCGCTTAATTAATAATAGAGACCGTGGGATATATTGTCATATACCCCTCTCTCACTCATTATTTTAAAATCTTGTGTGTTTTTACTAATAAACATCTAATGTTTTATTTAACCTAGTTATTATATCTAATATAATTTTCTAGTTTAATTTATTAGTCCAATCTAATTGGTCCTAAATAAATTACTAGATTTTCTAAAAATCTAAATTTATTATTATAGGAATAATTTGGCTAATTTAATTAATCTAATTAATAAGGATAGCCTAAATTAAATAAGTGTGATATTACGAAAATTTAACTATTAAATTTAAATCACATTATTCAATTTTTTATTCCTATTTAAATATTTAATCTAATTAAATTAGTCATATTCTAACTAAACTATTTTAGCATGAATATAACATGTATGCATGACATTCATAAATGACTATGAGTGGGTATAATGAATGGCATGTTATAATGCATGGTCATGTTATACATATCACATATAATATAACAATAAAATAAAATAAAATGATATTTGGCCGGGTCCCTTAGGAAATTACAACCCAATAAAATAATAAAACTACAAAGAGTCAAAGGCACGCAGGCCCGAAAGTTATCCGCTGGTCTTCTTGGGCCTCCTTTCTTCTTTGGGTAATTTTATAATCAAATTTATAAAAGGTGGTATTATTGTAAATAGATAATCCAATGGGCTAGGCTACATTAACCCATCCCGTATACTTATCAATATAAGTAGTACCTGCCAAGGACTTTGGGCCTGGCAGGCTGGGCTTGGCCCATGTGAATGTTCGGTTAATGCTTGGCTTAAGGCCAAGCCCTTTGTTTTGCAACATTACGACACCTGGTCTCCACCAGGTGCAAGTAAGACTTATATATATATCATATATATATTTATATATAAGTTATTCGATTATAATTAGTAATATAAATTATATGTATATCATATATAATACAATACATATTATAATTAAAATATGTTGCGTGAGCTTTTGTTGCGGGTCAGCTTTTGGTGAAAATATCTCCATCATCTTCTCTTGTACATTACAAAGAAAAAGAAAAACAAAAAATACAATAAAGCCTATACCCCAAAATTAGGGTTTACATATTTTGATCTAATCAAAATAAATTGCAAAAAAAAAAATTTAAAACCTAAGGAACCATATAATTAACGACCAAATATCAACCATACATCCATCATATGATAACTCATCCATTCATCATCAAATACATATAAAAAATAATGCAATACCCATTCATGCATACAAATAATTAATACTATATACTCATATAACAGCTCTGGTACCAATTGTTGGAATTAAAAACGATTTTCGTAGCGGAAGATTGGCCCAGGAACATTCAAAAAAAATTTCAAGGCAATTGACTATATGAGTGCATAGTATTAATTCATAGCAAATAGGAATATACAAAGAGAATATATCTAATACCTCTTGTAGCCTATCAGCGGATCCTAACTTTTCTGTCTTCTAAATCACGATCTTCCAATCAAAGCCTCAAGCACAACTGGATGAACGTGTGGGCGTTGCGTACAATTTCTTAAAACTCATACTTTAGGCACTTGCAATTTTCTCAACACATGAGATTGCAAGAGTTTTGTTCTACAGAGAATAAGAAGATTATCATCTTTTTCTCTCTAATTTATGGAGGCTCTGTAGAAAATATTACGTAGTGTATATTTTTCTGCTAGGGTTTCCTTTATATATATATATTTATTTATTTGTTAAACTATTTAATAAATTAATTAATCATATTAATATGTATATATATAAAACTTTTAAACAAAAAAAACGTTACCTTTGTTTTAATAGGAAACGTGAGTTTCTCTTTTTAATAAACGTAAATTTTATATTTATATATATTAATTAATCTAATTAGTTAATATATATATATCTCAAAATACTTTAGTCAGTTTCTTATTTTCTCTGTATCTAGTTATCTGATAATTAGATATTTTTAAATTCAAAATTTAAACAAATTAGGAAACTTATCCCTCCATAAATTTAAATTAATTAATTCGAAATTAATTAATTAAGTAATTAATTAATAACAATTATTAATTACATATAGATAAACTATTTATCTAGGCGAAGTGTGCAGTAACAAAAATAATATAATACCTAGTACAGTGTTTGTAAGAGATGGAATTGGGGACCTATGGACCAGTAATTCAAGCTCCAATAAATTATGATAATTAATTAAATTCTTTAATTAATTTGTCTATTCCAGTATTACTCCACTAAAAATCTGGAATTGCACTCTTGAAGTTACAGAATTAATTTACTCAGAAAACAACGAGCAGCCCATCGATTTAATCATTACATGTAGTTCAATCCTCTATAGATAATTCATAATTAGAGCTAGGTTATATTCCGTTTACCTCTCCAATTACATCTAAAACCTTGTGTACCATTGATTCTCTAATGAACAATTAATTTATAAATCTATTATAAATTGAGTACTCAAACTGTTCAAGTCCTGAATCAATACACAAGGGAATCATCTTTCTAGCTTCCTAATGGAAGGAATGAATTCCATATCTGTAAGCTACATTCTCAGCTACTCATCTCATCATGCTCCCAAGATACAAGTATTTCGATCTGTTTACGAAACAAACCTTTAACAAGAATGTCAAAGAACATAATGTTATAAATAGGAGTCTATAACTACTCAGGATTAAGATTGATTTACATATGATCATCTAGTGACATTATTTGAACTCTCAACAGTTAACAGAATTTATGTGAGATTCAAATTATGTCTGGTCCAGTCCTATACAATCGAATTATATAAAGTACCTCCATTGTGATGTCAACACATCAATAGTCTGGATAAGACTATTATATTCTTAATGTTAATGGACCGTACTAATAATATTTAATTAAAGATCCCAAACTTTAACTAATTATTATGGACTATATTTAGTTTATTATCCATAAATTTAATCCTCATGTATATAACACTTAAATACTAAATTTTTGGTCACATAAATAAACTAGGGATTTTCTGATATTTAAAGACATACCAATTATGCACAAATTCAAATAGAAAAATGTCATTTTATTAATTCAGCAAAGATCCAAAATATACATGCTTTTAGAGCATAAACCCTAACAACTCGTACTATGTGTACTAAGTACTCTCTGCCTAATACATATCCTAAAAAACCGGAGGGACACTTATGTGTCTTAGCCTACCGAACTGGAGGGGCTACTGAATGGGAATAATCAGAAAAATCCCACACGGGTTTACAGACTCTCACCAAGGGCAGGAACACTAGCTGCCCACTAAACACTGCGATGCCTAAGATGTATCTCATGTGTAATCCTATGGTATGTACAATATTTAACAGTTCACAATAACCATGCATCAAGGAATTAATCAATTCATGCTTTAAAATCTCACTTGGCATTATCCTGGGATTTACTGTAACATGGGAAGCACACCACTGTTTTACCGCATAATCATAATGTAATAATAAGTATAAAAATCCACACAGCCTAATCCTAGTATAATCCAAACATATTTCAACAATTTATCAAATCATCATAAAATCACGATTTTTTATAAATAAATTTGAATGCAATTGAAATCCAACACAGATATAAAAATCAGGTAATTGAACCCCTACCTCAATATGGCAGCTATACCAAGCTAAAGATGCTCGAACAAACTCTCGTTAGTCTCTTGGGTGTTCAAACACTCGTTTCGAAATCCTGGTAAGCTCAATTGAAAAAGTGACTTTTCCATTGGAGCCTCAAATGGAAAAACGGAGGTCACCACTAAGTTCAGAGCACCCAAAAATACTAGGCTAGACATATACCTTGTTAAAAATGGGTCCCGGTGCTGGACCGGCCCGTGGCATGTAAAACGGTGCAATTTTGTGCCACGAAATTTCAATTTTCGTTTCTTAACGAACCATAGTGGTATTTTTTGTCAAAAATTCATTCTCGACCTCACTGAATCCAAATTCGAAATCAGAATTCAGTTTCGAGGTCCCGAGCATTAATTGGGCTTTAAAATCCGAAAATTACATAAATACCACTTTTTGAAAATATTATGAAAAATACCATCTTTTCTCTTTTAAAAACCACCGCTCTTCCGGATACCCTTTTTACTTTTACCAACCGTGATTATTCATGATTTTTAACCGTATTTCACCTTATATATTTACCTCGGGTAAATTAATTACCTAACTAAAATAATTATGTAATTATCACTTTTTCGAAGTAATTAGAAAAATACTATTTTCTTTCTAGTTATTTATAAACATACCATTTTCTAAGGAACATATAGATAGTTATCACCTTCCTATTCACAGCCTAAGGCCCATTCTCAAGTTTAACAAACTTTCGGCCCAAATCTCATAAGTTTTCGAAAATACCATTTTTCTGGAAATAAATGTTAAAATACCAACTTTCAAATCCAAATTTTCTCACAAATCAAACACCAAATTCATACAACATAATCAGCCATCTTTTATTTCTAAATCATGAAATCATCTCACAAAAGTTTCAAATCAACACTTAAATTTTATGAAAATAATTATGAAATAATCATATTTTGGTTACAAAAACGGTTAACACTCAGCGGAGCCATTTTTCCGGCGACCCACGGCTGGCATCTCTCGGGTTCAAGGCCAGGAGAAAATTTGGGCAGTTTATGGCAGTGCACGGCGGCACATGGCGGCAGAAACGCCGATCTTGGCCGTAAGAAGCCGCGGGTTCGCGAGCATTCTCTCACGCCGACACCGCGCGACAGCCACCGGAAATGGATGGCGTGGCATCGTCCAGACGTCAGGAGCTTACTGCTCAGAGTTCGAGTCCCGTTTCAATGCTGATGGCTGCTCTAGGCACTGCACAGTGAAGGGTGTCGAGATAGAGGGACAAGGAGGCTAAGGGACTTCATGGAAGAAGAGAAAGAAAATGGAGCCCTTAAATGCAATTTCAAGATACTGTAGACCCAAATATAAAATTTCAGATATTTTAATTAAATATTCCGAAAAATTGAAATTACCAAATTGCGATTGTGTTAGAAAATGTCTCTTTTGCCCTCTTTAAAATCTGGTTTTTACATCCTCCCCTCCTTAAAAGAATTTCATCCCGAAATTCAAATACAATACAAGGAGTACGAGAGAAAGATAATAAGGAATAGCGGTTATAAGGATAGTGGACTATCAAAGAAGTGTGTAGGAGGATCGAATCAGACACTGAATTTAGAAAAAGAGCGTAAAACGTACGCTTTCCACGCGGTGCTCGAATCTTGTCAACATCTCGATGCCACTCAAGACATGAGGTATATAAAGTTGACCTACCAATAGTTACAAGAACATCAACGCACGAGAATGATGTCTTTAAGTTGGTACACAAAACAGAAATGGTAATGATAATCAAGACTGAAAGTCAATAATGCAAGACTTTTATAACCTGAGTACAAATTGTTAGGCACCAAACTAGCGTAGCAGACCAAATGTCGAATACAAATGATACCGTCCCCCTGATCATACCAGATCAATATAATACCGAGACAATCCCATTTGTCTGTATCGAGAATTTGGTCCTAAACAATCACTGAGTTCAAAGACTCTAAAAGGATCCCCAAATGGAAATCAATACCCTTATATTATACCATACAAGTTAGACAAGTTTAAAGGTTATAAACCATAATAAGGATATAACGACGTAAGTTATTTACAGTTTCTCAAGACGAGTGAGAAGCAACCGAGTATACGAAACATCTCTAGTCAAGGACAAGACTAGAATCACGACAGATTAGAAATCTCCAATAAAGGAGTTCATGGGACAAGTAATAATCCAAGCATATAAAATGTAAGTATCTATATAATATATATAGTTCAAAGACTTTCCAAGTCTTCCTTTTTTTTTTTTACCTATGATAATATCATACGGTACTCATTTACATCATGTTTAAATTTAAGGACTTTATAAGTTCTCTATTCAATGCTGAAATATAACAGTAACATCAATTACCTCCAAAGACTTTCTAAGTCTTTGATACAAGGGGGAGCTATATAGAAATGACTTGATATCTCGTACGTAAGTAAAATCAGCAACAATACTACAATGCCCCATAATAAGGTTTTAACAGAATAGGTCATCTCCGCGGCAACGCTTGTCTCCCATCAAACCATATTTCATTTTAAAATCAAAAATTTATTTTCAGAGATACTTTTGAAAATATGCAATACGAAATAAGGGGCATACAAGAATACTACACTAGTTCATAACATGGTCTTACCCTGGCCATAGGTAAACCAAATCTGAACTCCAAGTATTCTTTTTGAAAATATAATAGCAAGAGTTTAGCAAGTCTCTATACAGACCCACGAGTGATTCGATATTATATATCCTCAATTATGTTACCATAGTGATGTTTGGGTCTAACTCAATTCAAGTAATGAGTTACAAACTGAAATTAATACTAACAACTCAATCACAAGAGTATCCAATAGTTCTTTTAAACAAAGTTAAACGTGATTGAAGTTTTTTTTAAAATTCTAAAACTTTCCAAAACATTTTCAAACATTTCTCTTCAAGAAATTTTAAAGTGTATTTTTTTTTAACTGGCATTTCACATATGCAAACACATTTTCACAATTCTTTATTTATGAAAAATTCAAGATAAGGCATGCTTTAGTAAGGCTATCTTTGCATTTTATAAATTTGAAGTCACCACACTCTAACAATTTTATTAAAAACATTTTAAAAGATATAGGATGGACGGCATGGCATCGTCCAGACGTTGGGAGCTTACTGCTCGGAGCTCGAGTCCCGTTTCAACGTCGGTGGCTGCTCCTAGGCGCTGCACAGTGAAGGGTGTCGAGATAGAGGGAGAAGGAGGCTCAGGGACTTCATGGAAGAAGAGAAAGAAAATGGAGCACTTAAATGCAATTTCAAGATACTGTAGACCCAAATATAAAATTCCAGATATTTTAATCAAATATTCCGAAAAGTTGAAATTACCAAATTGCCATTGTATTTAAAAATGTCTCTTTTGCCCTCTTTTAAATCTGGTTTTTACAATTTATCTAGATAAACAAAATACCAACTCTTAATTATGAAACACATATATACAATATACAGACACACGCATAATGTTTCTTATGGAAACAAAAGTATTACTTGTCCATAAGAGATCAGTGAATGAATTAATCTAAAAGGAGTCCATTACATTAAAACATAGGTTACAATTCTTTTTTTTCATTTCTTTTATAATTTTTCTGGAAAAATAATTTTCAACACTACATTTTTAAGTTCATCTAGATATAATTCTCATTATATCAGTCTAGCTGAAAAAACAGCATAGTATAGGAATTTGTTCTCCAAACATCAACCTTAACTTATCAAGCAAAGCAGACAAAGTAGCAAAACTTGTAAACTCCCTATTATCGAGATAGCAAAATAGAATGAATTTCAAATTATAAATCAAATCTGAATCCCAAACGTCTAATTAAACCTCTAAGGGCATGTTTGGTGCATTGTATTGTATTGTATTGTATTGTGATATATTGTATTGTATTGTATTATTCTATTACAGTACTATGTTTAGTTTTGTATTTGTATTAAGATGTTGTATTAAAAAGTTAATTTTGAAAAATACTATTTTCAAAAATTTACTTAGAAAAATACCATTTTCAAAAAATATTTAGGAAAATATCACTTGTAAAATTACCACTTTTAAAAAAAGATTTACGAAAAAACCACTTTTTAGATATATATTTAGAAAAATATTACTTTTAAAAATTTATTTAGAAAAATACCACTTTCGAAAAGATGTGAAAGAGAAAGTGATATGAGAGAAATTAAGAACAGAAAAAGAAATGAGAGTGAGTATTGTATAATACTACATTAAAGTTAAGGGGAGGGCTACAGTAGGGGCGCCCCTACGTAGGGCCACCCTTTATACACCGTTTGATGGGAATCTGTGGGGAATAACGGGAATCTGTGGGGAATCTGTTTATACACAGATTCCCATCAAACGGTGTATAGACAGGGCCCTACGCAGGGACGCCCCTACTGTAGACGCGCCCGTTAAGTTAAAATTATGTAATACAGTGTAATACAGACCTTTTATTCTGTATTAGATAATACTCTCCGTATTGCATTAAATTTTGATGTCGTATTAAATAATAAAATATAAAAGCACAACCAAAAATAGTATTAGACTTAATTAATACAATACAGACTCCCTATACAGTGTGCCGAACATGACCTAAAAGCTCTTGTTTTGTCTATTCAAGGGGAAAAAAATCATAGATCTTACCACTCTTTCTTTGAAAACAGTAAAGCTTTCCACCTCATCAAAATATTGAATGTTCCTACCCCGAGCTCTAATTCTACATACTATAAAATACCCTCAAGCATCTATTGACTATTATTTTGTTTTAGTTTAGGATACTATTCGCAGATATTGCTTACATATCCTGAACAATGGCAAATAAATCCTTTTAGTTCCCAAACAAACTCTCGATCAAATCATCTGTAGCCTATTCTGATATCCACATCTATTAACTCATAATCTCACCCTAAAAACTTCTCATCCATATTTTATGAATTCTTGGAATCAAGAGGAATTACAATTTAGCAAAAGCATTAAAAGGCTCTAAGAAACAAATTATTCTCAAACAACATTGCACTTAGAATCTATTCAGAAAAATTAAAAAGAAAAAGGAAAGGAAAAAAAATTGAGGCAGAAAAAGTTTCAATCTTCTTTCCTGTTTGGAAGTGAAGTCAAACTTTATTGGCAAAAAAAATTATCGGGAATTATCAGCATGGAACAAGAATGAACAGAGATGACACCACTAGCGAAGCCGATGGAAGGAAGTGTTATGTTTGTATATTTTCTGGTGTTATTAGTATAGTATAAAAATCAAGTCTCTAAATGTTTAAGCATATATATCAGCCCCAATCACCCACTATATCTCTTTCTCTAATAAAAAACTGTGAAGCAAAAAATCAATCCACCGTTTACCACTAAAACCAAATAATGAATCGCTTCCATCCACTGCTAAAACCAAATAATGAATCGCTTTCTTCAATAGCCACCAGAAAACAGTAAGGAAAAGAGAAACGAAAAGGTTTTCAGATAAAAGGGAATATTGACGACTCCTTCAAATTTGTGGCACATATAGGTATGGAACCCACACAATGTACATAAACATAGATACCAGCCCCAATCACCACTACCTTTTAATAACTCCTCAGTGCAGTCACCCACCACCTACTTTCTTTGAACGCAAAATGAGAAGAAAAAAGTATAATACACATTGGACCACTAATGAAATGATGAAGTGCATTGTTCAATAGCCACCAAAAACTGATATTAGACAAAGTGGGCTTGAACATTGGGCCAGTTATTAAGGGTAGCACATTGGCTTCAGAATTCAAATAATGTGTAATACACATGAATAAATTAGATGAATACCACTTTTTTTTCCTTGTTAATTAAATCTACCACCATACCACCTTTTTAAAATGAATTCTTGATGAATTCTTGACTAATTCCCTCCTAAAAGTGGTAGAATCTAATAATGGTGGTAAATTTAGTCAAGTATTTGAAAAAAGTGGTAATTCTCTACTTAACCCAATACACATATCGTTTTTGCAGCCAAATCTATAAAAAAATCCTTCCAGTTTTTTTCATTTTATTGAAAGTAAAATGACCAAGTTAACCTTATTTTTTAGGACATATAAGGAAAGAAATATTAAAGTCTCTATTATATTCCTAGAAAACAAATACGTTACATTATTATATTGAAATTCAAGAAGGAAAAAGTAAAAAAACCTAAGGATATAGGAGGGGAAAAAAAAAAGAACCATGAGGTGCTTATACACACTTAATATATAGAGTTAATAGATATGTATACCATATTTTTATGTAACTGTATAAATGGAGTTGGAAATAAGGGCTCCATTCATATAATTAGCTTACAATGGGCAGCCGATATGTTAATTCATATTCATCTTTTTTTCTTTTTAATCTTTTTTTTTTTTTTTTCAATGAACTGTAATAAATAATTCCTACTATCAACTGAACTTTGCTCCCATTAAAAGTTTCTACATACAGAGAATATGTGAACTAAGCAAATTACAACTGCGACTTTTTTTTTATTCCAAGCTAGTCTTTTCCTCATGCATAGCATGTGTATCTAATGGTTCTGGCTCTATGCTAAATATCATCGTTGTATATAACCTTTGCAAATAAATGTTCATCGTTATCTTTGTCAATCAATGAAAAATATTTTGAAAAACATAATGATGAACAAGAATTTCAAAATAATAATAATAATAATAATAATAATAATAATATTAATATGGATTGGAGGTAGGATATGATTGTGGAGAAATTTTAATTAAGATTTTTAATTGTAATATAACTTGGTATAGTTGATAATGGTGAATCACAAGTTTCATTAAATGGGTATATATAGTTGTAAGTCTTTTTGCTTAAGAATAAAGATGTAATAAAAATTATGAGAAATTTAGGTGAATGACCAATATTTTAAATTTGATTAAGTAGATGTCCACTTTTTAAATTTTATAGCTAAATATCCAGGTATATATATTTTTACACTTGGTAGATATGTTTATCTACCAATTTCAGTTACTGTACTAACATGCACTTGATATATAATATTTTATATTTGGTATATAAAATTTTATACTTGGTATATAAACATATATACCAGACATTTTGCTATAACATTTGACAAAGGGATATTTACTTAAATTGGGCCTAAAATTTAGTTATATTTCTATAAGCCCCTAAAATTATTTGAAAAAAGAATGGATGCTTGTATGCCACATGAGGCTGCGTATATAGTCCCTCTTAACCAAATTATACAAAGTTAGGTGATTGAGTGCTTCCTAATATGATAATAATGATCAATAAAAAAATAAATAAAAAGGCAAATTGTACTTCCTCCCCCCCTCCCCCCGAATTATGAGCTTTGAAGAGTTTTTCCCCTTAAAGCTTGTTTTGTTGCATTCGTTCCCCCGAATTATTGATTTGTTATAAAAGTGATCCTTCCATTAAATTATTTCTATAACATAACAGAAAGGTTGATGTGCCAATTATTTTATAGTTTTTTATTAGTTTAATTAAGGCCTGCTTGGATGAAATTACATTTTCTGTTTTCTGTTTGAATAAACAAAAATTTATAAATTTTTTTGAAAAACATGCTTGGTAACATTGTTTTTCTTTTTTGTTTAAAAAAATTGTAAGCAAAATTTTTGAAAATAATGGAATTTAGAATTTTTCACTTCCAAAATTTTTTTAAACAAAAGGTAAACCGAGAAAGTGGTATTTTTCTAAATAAAATTTTAAAGTGGTATTTTCGTAATAAACTTTTAGAAGTGATATGTTTCTGAATAAAATATTAAAAATAGTAATTTCAAAGATGGTATTTTCTAAATAAATTTTTAAAAATAATATTTTTCTAAATAAGTTTTCAAAAATGATATTTTCTAATTAACTTTTATAGCTACCAAACATGTTTTTTTTTTTAAAAAATTAAAAGTGATTTGATGTGTGAAAAATTATGGAAAACACGAAACATTACAAAAAGAATTAGGTATATATGGTGGGTCTTAAAAAATTTTGTTCCTGTACGGTAATATTTCAAAAAATACCATCTTTTTACGTTTTGTTTTCTTGGGCCCTTAAAGGCCCTTTTCTCCCTCTCATCTTCCCGCGGTTGTGGCCCTTTAGCTTCTTGTAACTATGGCTTCTCTTTCTTAGCCATTCTTCTTCCGTATTCCACATTTTTCATCTTCTTCCATCTTTTGAGACTCAGCATTTCAATTTTTTTTTAATTCTTTTTTCATTTTTATTCCTTTTTGTTTTTTTTGAATTTTTAAATTAAAAATTAAAATTTTAAATTGTTTATTGGTTACTGGTTATCAGTTACTGATACCTGGAATTCTAGACTGATGGCTAGTTATTAGGCTAGTGGCTGGTAGCCAATGTAGTTAATGGTCACTATAAATGGATTACTATAATTATTAGTAACCTAGTTACTGGTTATTAGTTTATCTAGTTATTAGTAACCAGTTATGTATCTGGTTGATAATAACTAATATTATTACTGTTACTAATTTTTTTGAGTACTGGTTACTAGTTTTTTTAGTCACTGGTTACCAATAATCAGTTACCGATCTGGTTATTTATCACTAATTTGGTTACTAGTTTCAAGACTGATGACTAATTACTAGTAATCACTTACAGTAACCGATATAGTTACTAGTTTCCATAGGAGTGAGATTGGTTATTGGTTTCCAAACTAGTGACCACTAACAAGACTTGATAACCAATCTTAATCTAGTTAATTACAAGTTTCCAAATAGATGGCCAGTTACAAGACTAGTGCTTGATGTTTGTAGATTGGTAACTGATAATACTAATTATCAATTATTAATCTAGTTACCAATTACCAATTTGGTTATTGGTTACTAGTTACTAATAACCAATCTTATAGTTAGTAACTAATAGCTATTCTTGTAATTGATAACTTATAACCGGTAACCAAATTGGTTGAAGGTAAATCAGAAACTATTAACCCTAATGAATCAGTAATGAAAAATAAAATAAAATTCTAGTAACTAGACAATAGTTACAATTAACCATAAAAAATTATGGTTACCAGTTATTTAGTTACTACTTATAGATTACTTGATTATTGCTTACCAGTTACCAACAACCAATTCGGTTACTAGTAACCAATAACCAATTTGATTACTACTTACTAATTACAAAAATAATTATTATTTATCAATTATAAAGTTGGTTATTAATTACTAGTTACTAGTTACCAATAAGGACTGATTAGTATCCAATGATCATTCTAATATTTTGTTGCAATTTTGTTATGTGGCAATTGGTAACCATTCTTGTAATCGGTACCCAGTAACTAATAACTAATAACTAGTTACCAGTAATTGATACTACCACTCTGAAAGTCAGTAACTAGTAGCAAATAACCAATATCCAAAGTGGTAACTGGTTACTAGATTGGTTACTTATTGGTAACTAAAACCATTACCCAATATTATAATTGGCAACCAGTAACCAAATTAGTAACTAGTGTCTAGGTATTGATATCAGCCAACCTTGTAATCGGTAACCAGTAACTGATATCACTACTCTGAAAACCAGTAACCAATAACCATTATCTAAATTAGTTATTGGTTATTTAATAGTAACTAAAATAATCATTAACGAGTTTTGTAACTAGCAACTAGTAACTAAATTAGTAAATAGTTTATGAAATAGTTGTTTTTTGCTTAAATAGTTAGTTATATGGTAACTTTGAAAATTACTGGTTTCAATCAAACAACTTCCCATTTTCTATAATAACAATAATTAAAAGGTCAATAAAAAGAATAAAAATCTTTTATAAAAAGAATTAAACAATAAGAAAAAAAATATTTTCCTCATATCTTAAAACTGAAAAGGGAAAAAAAACACAACCTTATGTCCTTAAGAAGGAAAAAAAAGTAGGTCTTTCTATCACTAAAAATAAAAAAATAAAAATTAATTTTTGTGGCTCCTCAAAGAAAAAAATGAAAAGAAAAAGAATTAAAATATAGTATAAGAACAAAAAAAAGAGTACGTGGCTCCTAAAAAAAAGGTGAGGAAAAAAAGAATTAAAATATGTAAAAGAAAAGAAAAAAAAAAGAAATGGGATAAAAAACTTAAAAAAAAAAAGAAAAGATAAAAAAAATGGAAGAGCAAGTTTAAAAGTGAAACAAAAAGGGGAAAAAGAAAAAGGAAAAAAAAAAAAAAACTCAAATTGAAAACAAAAATGAAAAATAAAAATTCAATGTGTAGGGATTTGAACCATTAACGTGATAGAGGGAGTAACAACAACCAATACTAAACCACTACACCAACTTATATTACTAGTTATGTATCATGTTTAGTAATATATAACGTAGTCCGTGTTTTTCACTTTCTTTTGCAAAAATAACAACCTCGTCCCCTATGTAAACTGAAATACTTTAGAGCGCCGTATATTTGTAATTATTTTTTCTTTTTACCGTAAGACCCTTAAAACCCCATTTGATGTGTGTACCAAGCAAGTTGTTTATTTTTAAAATTTAAAAACACAAACAAAATTCATAAACAAAAAAATTGAATGTGTATCCAAATATGGTCTAAAAAATGAAGTTAAATTCATTAAAAAATATGAAAGAAACAAAAAAAATTCTCTTCATCCCCTTGTTTTCTCTTGGCTCATCTACTCCCTCCTCCGCTACTCTTTGTTCCAAGTTCAATCAATCTCCCTCCTCCACTACTCTCTGTTCCAGGTTCAATCAAATAGGGAATCGTGAAATCTAAGAAATTAATAGAGCAAACAAATATAATTTGTTATATTAAAGAAATGGAGAAATCATGAAATCTGACAAAAGTCCAGAAACTATCATCACCTTCTTGTGGTGATCTTGGGAAAGAATTTCAAATCTCCAAAAAAAAAAAAAATTTATTCAAAAACTTCTTGTGTTTTAATCCAAATTCCTAAAGTTAGCTTCATTTTCTCTTACCCCAACCGAAGTTCTAAAGGAAAGTGAACCTGCATTATGTGATGATGATGCTTTGCTATAAATTAATTATGCATGCATGATTGTCTTAACCTTATGACTGAATATGCATAGTGCATGCAAGTTCACTCTTACAAATATGATCCTAAACTGTGTGGTGATAACAAATGAGCAAATACACAAGCATTATATGTATTGATTGGTCTGTTTTGCTACCTGATTAGTATGATATGCATTGTTGAATACAATTTTCTATTTTGAAAAGTTGTCAAAGACATGAGTTTACTTCTTCTTTGTGATATGGATTTCATGCATAAAGTTTGTGAAAATTTCACATTTGGTAGGCAGCTTTCAAATTGTTTTGTGTGCTAACCAAATTAGGCTCTAGGTTAGTTACTTTGTCTCCAACATAAGCTTCAATGTCTGATATGTATTTAAAGGTAAATTCATATTGTTACTCGAGAGATGCTATGTGGCTTCTGTAGAAAGTTACCTCTTCTTTGGTTTTATTTTGAAGGTTGATGAGTTGCTCATCTAAACAGGTGATATGGTCATACAATTCCGAGGCAAGGGTAGGATTACTACTAATCTCATAGAGTGTTGGGAAACCAGCCATGATCTGATCTTTAGAGTCGTCAATGTCTATAACATTGGCAGTATTGGAAGTGAAGAGAGAATTTGAGAAATTCCCCAAATTCATGGGACGATGAGGAAAAGAGTAAGAAGAAGATATGGGAAGCAATCTCACATTAATAAAATGAAGAAACATTGTATGAGAAAGAAAAACAAAAGTTGAAGAGCTATTTATAGAAGTAAAAAAAAATTCTAAGGAATAGTCACATTTCTCTTAACTCAAGGGACTTAATGTCTTAGGGTAAGTCCCAAAATGTGATTAGAACATGATTAGAATGACCATTATTACATTAAGTTTGAATATAATTAGAGCAATAAAAAAAAACAATATAAGGCACTTGTATTTTAAAGGTTAAAATTTAGTGTTAATTAGAGTGTTTTACCCTATACCCTAAGCTTTCTTAAGAGCTTCTAGGAGAGGGACTACAGGTGCAAAATTGAGGGAAGTGGTTCGTATTTGGATGCAGAAATAGAAAGCATAAAACTAGGTGATTTCTTTTGTTAGAACACAGTTTCTAGCCAAAACTAGCTAGATGGCAGCCTCAGATTTAATCCTAGAATGATTTGAGGAATTTGAGGGAGTTATTTATAAATTTTATGTTGATTTGGCAACTGGTTTCACTCAAAACAGAACATAGTTTGATAACAACTAGGGAGAAACATCCTTGCCGCTTGGTAGGATGTTCCTGCAATCATAATTTGTGTTCCCTTGTCCCCTAGTGCAGTACTTGCTCATTCAGCTTATAAATAGAGCTGATCACTCTACAAAAACCAGGACTACTTCAGAGCATTTCAGACCTGAAATCACTTCTATTATTCCTCAAAATTCTCTCCTTTTTCTTCTCCCTAAAAGCTAGCTACGAAAACCACTAAAACTTTTCCAAAACACCTGTTTTACTTCAACTGATAGTCCACAAATAATCCAACTCTTTTGCATGTCACTAAAAACACATTTTCTTACTAGTTACATTATACTAATATTCTTTTTACAATTAAAGCAAATTTTTTCCACAACTGCATGTATGATTAGCTGGGTTTTTCACATAAATATCAACCATTTGATCTCTATCTTGGACTAAGTGTCCACTAAGCTACGTTTATACTCCCCTTGCTTGTTTATTTTTCTTATTTTAATCTATTTAAAATAACAAGCAGCTGATCATCATGAACACAAGTGTACATCGTTAGTTTAATCACTAAAGCTTTGCACTTTGTGTTTTCATATAATTCAACTCGTAATATACATGATCAAATTCTTGGTCAGTACATGTGAAGCAACATTTCTATATTTAAAACTTCATCCATTCCACATTTCTCAAGCTTGCACATATGTTTTTCCATTTCGTTTAAAAGAACTCTGAGAATGTTGAGCTATTCAAATACCCCCACATAAGTGTTCTTGGTAATTCCTATTACCATTTACCATTTATCTAATTTCAGCTTAAGTATTTTATGATTAAATTTTTTTGAGTATCCTAGAGCGCGTTTGGTATAAAATTCGAATCCTATTCTATAGATTTGGAAAAATTCCTATCAACTTTCTATATGAAAGTTGTTTCCAAATTTGTAGAATAGGATTCGAATCCTACGCCAAATACTCCCCCCCTAGTGATCTAATCCTATTCATATTTCTGCTATTTTACATCATAGTCTTTTAACATTTTTCAATATACAATTGTGTTGCATTTTAGTCCAACACATCTCAATTACTTGTTTCAGTTTGATTAAATTACCATGTTGTGAATTTTTTCTTTTTAACTTAACTGCCTTCCTATATATACATATTACATCCTAGAGTTTTATGATCAATTATATTGTTTTAATTTTTAGGTAACATATAAGTAATCTCATAATTTTATTAGTCAGGAATTACCACAAACACACTCCAAAACAAAAGCCTGAAAAGAGATTTTAACATTATGCGCCAAATCTAGATGAACTTCTAACACACAATTGCTTACTTTTTTGGAGATTTCTTGTACTTTTCCTTCTCTCCTAATTTTTCGAATTTGTTACTTTATACCTCTTTTTCTTCTCTTTTGAAACAATCAAACCAAATTATCTTTTTTTTTTTCCTGTTTCTTTTTCATTTTTATAGCTCCACTTTTGTCACGCCAACCATTCTTTTAACATCTCTGCATAAATGAAGAGAAATTGGATCATCAATAATTTTCTATTAATTACTTCAATATGGAGAAAAAAACATATAAATACACATAAAATATCACATTCACTAACCTTTTTTTGCATATTTTGGCAGTCTATCATCATTCCCAAGGCAGCAAAGGGTCAAGTTAATTAAGAAAGAATAAACAAATCCTTTCAGCAAGAAAAAAAAGAATAAAAAAATCCAGACATGTACCTTTACAAAATGTTTGATCACGTATCCGGACGTACGCATACAAATAGTAATGTATTTTGAGTCTTTTTAAGAGACTATTCAACCAACAAACAAATTTATTAGATCTAATAATAATACAGAAAGGTCTGAGTAGTTAGATTAACTAGGATTCGATTATTCAACTAATGACATATTTATTAGATCTAACAATAATACAAAAAGATCTGATCAATCAAATTAACTGGAATTATAAGTAAACTTACTTAGTTATCATATCAGGCTTTTCTCCAGAACACCAATGGTAGTAATGGCAAAACTTGCAAGATCTTGGGGCAACAAAGCTGAAAAGACAAAATTATTCAATTATTGCAAAGAGTTAGCATAGACTAGGACATGAGCACCTTGAAATTGAAAGTTATAATGTGTAAACATGCATACATGTGTATAAGCATATTTAAATAATGAAAATTAGAAGGTTTTTTTGCAATAAAATATCCAGTGATACATACAATAGATCATTCATTAGATAGTATTCTGCATAAATTGACTACACTAAGGACAAAGAAACAAAAACAGTCAAAATATGAACAAGTCTGAAACCTAAAGAAAATTCAAAAGACAACTATATCGAAAATCTTTACATAGACAAATCACAAACAGAGAAAATTAAGCTTAAAACTTTCTCATAATAAGTTTAACCTGGTTCACAGAGCAAGTTTTCGCACTTGATTCTTTGGATGATGTGTTCTCTGTGCTTGGGTTTCATGTTCCTGGCTGAGTAGTGCCAGGTCTTCAGTTCGTTAGTTGGGAAAAGCTGCTGGGTAGAGCATATTGTGTAATCCCATATTTTGGTTTGATGAGGAGTAGGGAATGCAATATTGTAATACAAAGATTGGCCTCTCGAACAGATCTGGCAATGGGTAGTGCCCAGCCTTGTAAGCAAACGTCGTGCCAAACCTAAGTGGAAATACCGTATTTGGACCCACGAGAAAACATCACATCCCATGCCTGGCCTCACGTGAGCTGGGATGTGCAGATCTTGGTGCTTATCTAGTCTGAGATGAGAGAGTATAGGGTTTCAGCTTTTGGGTATGTTAGGAGAGACAATGGGTCGAATAATGATTTTAAGGGTTCTTCAATTTTTTAGATTTGAAATTTGTTTCCTCTCTAAATTTTGTTGAATGATGATTTTAGGAGTTTTTTTTTTTGTGGGATCTAAAATGGGTTTCCCTCTCTTTTGAATTTTTGTTTTTGTTGAATAATGATTTTAGGGGTTTTTTAATTTTTTAGATCTGAAATGGGTTTCCCTCTCTTTTGATATTTTGTTTTTATATTTTATTTTTTAAATGCTTCACTATTCAATAATTAGAAGAATAATGGTAACATTTCTTAAAGAATGCTATAATCATGTGCTATAAAAAGCTAAATTTGTTGTAGTGAGTCATCCTACAATGCCATTATAGAGAGATCAACATATTTGACTTATTTCTCTATTACTAAAATTCTAAATTGAGTGATTCTTGATGCTATAGACAACTACACCAATATATCTAGAAGGTTTATTCTTTGAGAAAATTCAAATGGAGCCGAAAGCTTAGTTAAAATATCGAATCTTTCCAGATGATAAGATCAACCACCAGATTTTAGATTATACTTATTTGATGTACCTAAGAGTGGATCCCCTAATCTTAGCATATGTTTAATTTTGTAATTTCATATCACTATATTTTTGTCACTTTGTTTCATATTGTTATAATCATCCAACAATATAATCTCTCTCGCTATTTTAATTCCTAATATCTATTTTATGGTTTTATATTATTCCCTAAGCAACCTGTGGATCGACCTCAGTCTTGCCGAGTAATTTGTTACTTTGACACTTCGGCACTTGGAAGAAGACTTTATTAATTCAAACTAGACATCGATCAAGCTGCTAGACACCCTTTCGAGTGCTTGGCAAGTTGTACATTCTCGATTACACTAAACGCACCTATCATGTCTTAAACATAGTTGATGTAGGCACTCGACACCATCATGACCATACTAGAAACTATGTTTGGCATGCTCAATAATAATATTGGTTGACTAGAGACCATTGTTGAGCCATTTTCTAAAGTCTATAATGTTTATACAACACCTCTATTTAGTGGATTAACATTATTTCTGGAGCATTAAACAGTATTATTTAGTAACTAAACACACACTTCTAGTCACTAGGCCCATACATCTGGCCATAAAATGCATATATTAAACTTTCTATATATCTTTTAAATTAATTTAATCTATTTGCTAATATATATTTCTTTCTTTTGTAATTTTTTAAATTCTAATATGTTATCAATGCTCGTAATCATATTATATAATCGTATGTGGGAAAAAGATGAATGTTCTTAGAATTTGAACGAAATGAGACAATGATCAAGATGTATCCAAATAATAAAGCTCTAAAATCATATATTTTAAAAATTTCTTGTGTCAATAAACTGAGAATAGGGTAGGCATGGGTTCAGCAGTGGGTTGAATGGACAGGTTAAGTAGTAGGTTGGCTTCAATATGTAGTGCTTTGGTGGTGGATGGGGTGATGGGATTATAGCCTTCGACATGAATGATGGATTTATGGTTTCAATAGAGTGGGATGACCACAAAGGGATTGTAACTAGTAGGCAGGTTTACTAGAGTGGGTTCTTGGAAATCAGTTCACTAGGATTGGGTTGCCGAAGTTGGGGAAGAGGGATTTGACTGAGATGGAGAGGAAGAGAGAGACAAGGAGAGAGATGAGTGAGCAGAAGAGAGAGACGTGGGGCTATTGTGTTTTTTTTTTTTTTTAGTTCTTGTTTTTTTTGGGTATTATGTATGTGAATAGGTGCACAAGGCCATTATATACCATTATTGTTTAAAAGGGACGTATTCATGCTAAAACTTTCAAAAAAGAGTCTAATTCCTAAAACCCACTATGGAAAGGGTCTATTTTACTACTTTCCCATAATTTAGACTCTTTTTCTCTTAAAGGATAATTTAAGCCCTTTTTATTTTGACTTTTATTGTTATGTTTATTTACGTTATGAGTCTAATGAGTTATTATATATATATATATATTTTAACAAATTTTGACAATATTTATGAGTCCAGTGCTATTTGATAGAAAAAATGCAAATTCAAGGTTTTGTTTAATATAAAAGATACTGACACAAAAATATCCTAAGGTTTGAATTTTCAGCAAAAACTAACCTCACTTCTAATTTCTGTAAATTAATACCCTCAAATTTTAAATCTCTGCAAATTTCTACCATAAGCTGATGAATTAAGTAAATTATATAGTATAAACACCAAATTACTCCTTATTAATTGATTAAAAATTCCAAAATGTAATTTATATTTTGATATTATTTTTAATTATTTTTTTAGATTCTATTTAAAATAAAAATGAGAAAAGATTAAAAAAACAAAAAAGATTGAAACTCCGATTCTTTTCTCCTTCCCTCTTCATCTTCTTCTCCCTCATTACTAAATCTCTCTCCAACCAACCTCCTCCGTTTATTCGGCTCAACTAATTACCACATGTCCCTCTTGCTAGGCCATACTGTCTGATCTCTGTACTTGGAATAACATCAAACTCTTCTTCCTCCACTGCAGAGTTCAATACCTTGTTGGCTTTTTTTGTTGGGGGGTTTCTTAGGAAAATTAGGGCTAGTTTGGGGGAAATGAAGCTGGGAATGAGTTTCATTTGTTGTGAGTTTTGGTTTGTGTTTGGTCAAGAAGAGGAAACCTTCGGGAGGGATATTTAATTTGGGGATCTTGAACTGCTATTATAGATGTGCCATTGTTTTACCAAATGAGAAGTTTAGTTATTTATATTGTATTATTTGAAGTAGTATTTACAAATGTTTAAGAATTTGACTATCTTATTTGTGAATTTCACCTAGTTCCTTACTTTCTCTCCCTCTGTATTATCTTCGTTCTCTATCATATCTTATTTGTGAATTTCACCTAGTTCCTTACTTTCTCTCCCTCTGTATTATCTTCGTTCTCTATCTCTTTATGTTGCAGACTTATTGGCCACCATTTTCACATTCACTTGCAAGCTCAATGACCCATTGCACCATCAGGACATGCACGTTACTTTTCAAAGAGGGGAAGGTTTGGGATTTGGGATACACACTAGGGTGGGAATGACAAAGCTATAGGAAAAAGAGAGGAAAAGAAACTTAAGAATTGTTTTGTGAAAACCCAGATTCTCACATGAGTATATATAGTCAAATTAACGAATTCTCGAATTAAAATTGGTGAAAAATTTGAATTAAACTTGAATTCGAGATAAATTGTGATAATTTTATGTCCAAGGACCAAAACAAAATCACAGTGGGACTTTCTTCAGTAATTAATGGTGTTTTTAAGAGAAATTGATGGCTAAAGACTTGTTTGTCAACTTTTAAGTCAAAATCCAATTCAACACTTGACAAGTGTCAACAACACTAAAAACATTTTTTACCTCTCCTTTTCTCCCTCCTTCACTATGCCTTGCCGAAAACTAATTGCCGAAGCTCTTCCAAGCTGACACTTCGCTCCACAGGCCAGCCCAACTTCACCGACCACCTTCTCTGCTCGCACCATCATGTAGACTCAGATCATTAAGGATAAAGAGTCAGGCCTCCATGAGATATTTTTCGGCCTAACATTTCCATGAGTCATCACAGACTCTTACTGCCTATAAGTGACACTTCCCTAGGCTGTCATTGAGCTTGTCCCTTGGTCGTACTCAGTTCCCTTTCGCTAAGAAAATAGTAGATTTGTACAATTAGAGACTTTGGTTTGCGTATTGGCTTTTTGATCGAGCCATCCGAATGAAGTTTGGTTGGGATTTTTGGATTGTACTTGTCAAAGAGTATCTGATGACATATAACTTCGCTATAAAATTTTAACTTAAATAGGAATTGTTTGTGAGGCATAGAATTCACCTTAATTTGCATGCTGAGCTCAGGTTCAGCCCAAATTAGAATTATAAACTTATATAACTATTGTAGGCAAATTCGATATTTTGGACGTAGTAGTGACATCTATTTTGCTATTTTTGGCTCTGTTAGAAATGTCACGGTCCAAAATGAGCGAACAGGAATCCCAAATCGCCAACTAAGCATCCAACCAATTAAAGAAGGATAGCAAGAGCACTGATAGATAGGCCTAACTATCACAGTGAGGTAGATATATTCAATTACTTAGCTTTTATACATGTTTTGATTAAAATTGTGTACATTATGACATTTTCAGACAATGCAGTTTTTACTGGATTAAATTGATTTGTTTGATTATTTGGCGGATTCGAGAACTATTGAATTCTTTTGAATTGCTCTGGGATTATTATATATGTTTTTAATGCATGATTTAAATTTTGGTTTTGGAGAAAAATAATCATTATGTTGCCCAGTTTTCAATAAATCTTAAAGTAGTTTAAAATGAAATTTAAAGCATGACATTGATCAAATTACTTATGCATGGTTATTTTGAATATCGAAACATATTATATATACCATAAGATCATATTTGAGATCATGTTTATATTATAGTAGTTTAGATAAATATGAGTTTCTACACTTGTACGTGAAAGGCCTAGGAACCTATGCAAGATTTAGCTGATACAATATTAGGTAGTATCAAGATATTAGACACCTTTGTTAAGAGGTATTATAGGGCCATGATAGGAGGATGAGTGCTCACTTATTTTTATTGGTTAATTGACGATATATAAAATTATGTGGTTTGATTATACTTTAACATATGTGGTTTATAAATGAATTTTAAAATACAAATGTGGATTTTTGTTTCATATATCATTTTGAGAAATATTAACCACGTATATTTTATATAATCACACTGGTTATAAAAAAAAAATAGTAATTGAATTCCTTCTGGGCACTATATGCTCACCCTTTTCTTTTTCACTCCCTCCAGGTTTAGATTCCATGATAGACATTTAGTTAATTTATAAAGTTACTTGAATTGCTCTTTTGCAATCCTAATCATTCTTTATAGTTCGTACTCCTTATTGTTCGTCTTTGTAATCTCCTCTATGGCGGTATAAATTTCCATGAATTACTACTGAAATTATAAGCGGTAATCGTAACTATATTTTGAGGAATATTTTAATTTACTTGGGTCAAATTCAATATTTGTGGAGGGCCTATATGAAAATTTCTTTAAAATTTGGACTTTCTCTTAACTTTCAAATGTTAAGGGGATATATATACACACATTAGTAAAGGATTATGTAATTAGGAAATGATAGGTGTGAAATACGACTGGCCTAAGTTTTCACAGAAAATAAAATTGATGTATATTTTGATACTTGCTGCTAGGTGGCAAACTAGGAGAAAAGCTATATATTTAGAAATTATATATTTAGAGTAAGTGAAGATTGTATTCGTTGACTACCAAAATCTATGACTATTTTATTATATTTAAGAGAAACCACCCAAATCTTCACTACCTTGGTATTATGCCATCAATTAGAGCAAAAGGGAAGCAATGGAGTTTAATATAATTCAAGGACTTTGTGAGAGAAAGCTTAGTATTTGACAAAGTGTGAACCTTAGAGAAATTAGTTAAACCTAGCAAAAGCAAAAAAGAAGAAGTGTGATCCCTCAAAGAGGTATTCTTAATAACTTTTATTGAATTAGATGCAATGTTATATAAGAATTTGAAGATTTAATATATAATAGGTATTTGGAGTTCTTTTATATTATCTTTCTAAGTCAAACTTAAGTATTTTTATGATTAAAATGGAAAAATATGGCTGGAACATGCACCCTGTCTTTGAACCTAAAAATAGAGCAATTTTAGTACCAATATACTTTATATCTTTTAATGAACGACTACCTTACACTAGTTCAATTGAGCTGAAATATGCTTTAGTTGACACAGACTTTTCTAACAGTACCTTATTTGTCCAAATCCATTAGGAATTGATTGAGTTGTGATTTTTTTAAATCAGGAAGTCAAAATTGTCAAGTTACAATGACATAATTTTTAGTCTAGATTTTGGGGTCAATTTCTCCCTCATTAAAATCCTAAATTAGGTCATATAATAACTCAATAAATCATCTTTTGTGTCCACTTTTATTTGCTTTTGGAATCAGGATAATCCTAGTTTTCTAAAAGGACTATAAGCATTACAAGAAAGTATGTCATTAGAACTCTATTTCCAAAATTACAAACTGACAATTCCAATCAACCGGAAATAAGTTCTAGTTAACCAAAAATAACAGCCCTAAATCCTTGTGTTTTAGCTACTTTCATGTTTGAAGCTGAGTCTAAGGACTCACTAATCACTCTATCTAACTTAAGATGAGTATATAGAGTATGTTGAGCTGTTGAATAAGAACGTAAAGGAAGTTCGAGCCTTAGATTATGATTAAATGAAATTTCGAGTTAAATGAATGCTCTAATAACAAGAACTTATGTATTTTACCAATAACAGCTAGAACACGTGCGAAATGAAATTACTTGCAAGAGTAAAGTTGGAAATACTATAAACAATGTAAGTAAGTAATTTACTTCTACAACATAGGAAAATCATTATGTGTTGTGTGTTCTATGGGAACACATTGTTTGTTAATGAAAAGTTTGAATATGTATAGTTCTCTTTGTTATTGCAAGCTAATGTATGAATTATCTATAATCGATTTTAGAACTATAATATCACATATGATGTACTTGAGAATTATGATATGAGTATTAATCACTTTGAAGCATGCATTTTTAGACAGTACTGCTAGTCTGGAAAGAGATCTCATAATGAGTGAATTGAGCTATTATAATTTCTCCAAGCTGAACAAGAGTAATGATGGGAATATGCTCATGGTATTAAGACTACTAGAGCCCCTTAGGGCAATAAGATCTTTGAGCTATGTAAGGATATTGCTTATAATAATAAGACCATTACCCTTTGAATAATATGAATATATTACTCGTAGTAATAAGACTACTGGAGCTTATGCCAGCTGTAGTACCGAGGCCATAGTTATAAACATAGCACGCGCATAACATGGAAAGTATAATGTGTTGAATATGAAAATAATAATGTACTACTGTTGTGAATATAAGAATATCACATGTGTGAAATTATTGAATTCTTAAGTACTTGCTTACTGAGCCTGTAACTCATTAGAATTTCCATGTGACGTAGTTAAGGGTAAGTAAATTATGCAAGGTTAAGTGAGAAGCAACTTCATGAAGTGTACACATGAGACAGACCTTTTGAGCTACTAGAAGGAAAAAAAAAAAAAAGAAACGAAGTTTTGTAAATATACTGGCTAAACTATTGACTGGTTTTGAAAGACAATATTTTGTGGTGTAGAAGTTTTTAAAATATCACGTTTTTGGGATAAGACAAGTAACATTTTCCATACCAATATATGAGTTTTACTAGTAGCTATTGTGGGAGATATTACATATCTTTTTTAATAATTATTTAGCCAAGTTCGATAATACTTAAAAGTGGATGTATAATAGTATTTTTATTTTAATTATGGACTTTGTATACGTGAGGATGCTTTGAAAACTACATTGGATTTAAATTTGAGAAATTTCATTAAATAGTTCCAAAGATGACCCAATTATAACCATATGACTCCTTCAAAAACTCTTCAAAAAATATGAATGTGGGATAAAAATGCCCCTAAAAGCATAGTCCGTATAACAAAAGAAAAAAAATTAAAAAAACTCTCCAAATAAAAGGGAATAAAATACTCAAAAACTCGCAGTCCCTCCGTAAAATCTCTCAGCCTTCCTCCCTCTACTCTCTCTCTCTCTCTCTCTGTAAATTTCTCCCACTTTTAAAATCTCTAAACTTTTTCTCTTGCTCTCATATCTCTCGTGCACGATTAAGAAATTTCTATGTTTAAATGTCATGAGTATAATTTAAAATCATTTATATTTGAGTTTTGAGATGTTCAATAATAAATTCTACATTAAAAATTAAATTTTGATCAATTTCTATGAAGTTTTGAAAATTTGGACGATCTTCCCTGACGAGTATCCAAAGTTTTGATGAATTTTGCACTACAACAAAAATCCTCATATGTGATATTTAAAAATATCACTTTTACTTATTTTTAGTGGCGTTTATGAAGCTAGTGATAGTTGTAGCAAATGTAAAAGATGTCCGTGTGACTAAAAGCCTAGTGACATGTAAAATGTCATTATATCGTCCTTTTTAGTAGCATCTATAAAATGTTACTATATTGTATTAGTAATATTTCCGAATGTCATTGAAAAGAAAAGTTTTAGCAGTATTTTAAAAATTTTATTAAACTATATTAATGACTTTTAAAAAAATGTCACTAATCTAAATCACATCAAGAAAATTCAGTATTAGCATTAAAAAAAATTTATTGCTATTTTTTCAAAAAAAAAATATAATATGGATTTATTTTTTATTTTCTTTAGTAGTCAATCAAAGAAATATTTTACCAATGATATTTGGATGCTAGCAAATTATTATACTTTACTATATTTATTTTATATAAATTAATCACCGTAATTTTGGTCTGGTTCTTTTTATTTTTTTATTGTTTTGTAATCGAAGCAATAATTCCAATGTTATATTTATCATAGTGAAAATTAGAAAAAATGAAAATTCAATAAGAAAAAGATCGTTGATTGATAAAAATAATTAACATTACAGGAATTCAAAATTTACACAAAAATGTAGAGAATTAAAGGCTAGAGAATTAGATCATCTATTAAAATAGTGAATTGAGTTCTTGATTTTGTGTTAATTATCCTTGTATCCATCTCAATCTGCATGTATGTCACTTATCGGATTCTTGAAAATTTAGTAAAGATAAAATATTGACTTTGCTTAGATAACCCTTGCACACCCATCCCCTATCGGCATGTCTGTCGTCGAATCCTTGAAAAATAAACAGAAAATAAATAAATAATCTTTTGTTATGAAAAATAATACAAAAATTTCCTATAGGAGTAAATAGAAAGAAGAGAGAAGATTTATACCTATG
>JXTC01000274.1:246835-293513 GCA_002914845.1 Trema orientale
TCAAAACTAAATAAAACCTAATAATTAAATAAAACATAATTATATAAACCTAAAATAGTCTAATTAATAATAATCATATAGATTCTTAATATAGCTTATTCATATTTCTCATCACTAAGCCATCATGTTCATAAATATAACAGGACAATTCTCTAATTGACTTGATCACTTGCTATTTTATATCTCCTTAAGGGTCCCTTGTATGTTGTTTGTTACTGCAGAATTGGTTAAAGTTTAGACACCTACGTGACTGTTATTTGTTTCAACTTCAAATGACCATCGAGTTTCTATTGAAGTTAACTAGAATTGATGTGTTGCTATGGCACTGGAAGTGGTGGAGAAGTTGGGAGGACAAAGCGTTATTGATGGAGCATAGGTGAGGAGCTTTTGTGCTTGGGAATTAGACATGTACTTGTTAATTTTCTAGTTATTCATGATTTTAATTCCTATAAGTTACATATGTCCCCTTGACTCTTCTTTATATAAGATATAACACCTTATTGTCTTCAGATGCTATGCTAGATCTTCTTCCTATGAGTTACATATATCCCTAGTAGAAATTCATAATGGAGGATTTGAGATATTGTTACAAGATAATTACAGAGTCCTCTTGTGGTCCTCTTTCTATTTTGCAGTTGTATAGTAGGCATGTACATACCGATATTCTCAACTTATTGCCTTTAATGGTACGTATTCTATATGTAAGTGTATTATGAATCTGCTATTTACATGTACATGTTCAGACTCTGTAGCAATCAAAATGGTAAAACTTCTCTTAATTGTACTCGTCCTTTTTCTCTTGTATGTTAAAGAATCAGATACCAATTCAATAAAAGGGGGTTTTCGTTTTCATTTTGAAAGATTATTTGTACCTTGTTAGTTGATTCAAGTAACATGGATGAAAAGAAAGGATGGAATGGAGTTTGACAGTTTTATGGTGCACACTTCATTCTTTTCTTATCTCGGATCTTGTACTATGCTTTTATTCTAATTACTTGGCTTTCATTGGATCCATTTTCTACATTGGATATCTATGTTTTGTTAAGAATAAGCAGTTCCATTGTAGTTCAAAGAGTAGGCATGGCTCCATTCTACTAGAGTCTAATGAACTATGCTTTTTTCGGTTTTGTATCTCAAGCTCCACGAGGACCGAGCCATCGCGACCAATTTGGCAAGGAAGAAGGCTACTCCGCTGCAGTCGGCCAAGAAGCTTGCCATCAAGCTAAACAAAGGTTTGTGGGTTCTTGGATCCTACTACTACGTTTTTTTTTTTCCTGTGGTATATTCTACTAACATTACTATCTGGTTTTATAATATGGCTGTTTGAGCTCAGGAAAAAAAAAATTCCTGGGCATAAGAACCTGATAGGCTAGATGAGGGTCAGGTGACTGTTATACATTTTTATATGGATTTAAATATCCACTTGGATAACTTTTCAATAGTTTGAGGTGTCTTATTTTGGAAGTTTAGTTTAGTTTAGTCCCCCCTTCTCCTTCTTCCCTCTTTAATTAAAAAAAATAAAAAAATAAAATAATTAGTTTCGAAGTTGAATCTGAGTCGGATTATCTTATATTTTTGGAATTTTCTAACTTCTAAGTTTTTGTTTTATAGGAGCAATAGGCTATTCTCAGCTAAATTAAAGTATTTGACATCACTTGGTAAATTGGTTAGGTATGATATATATGTATATCTTTTCTGGAATATGTGTAACATGATTTTCTTGAAATAATTGTGTACTTTTCTATATTTTAACTCCAAGTACACAAAATATTAGATGATTCGTTTATCCAATTTTATAGAATTAAAGGTTTAAATAAAAAATTTTGAGCCATGAACTTTGTTTAATCATTTTTTGATATTATTACTTAATGTTAGTGGGATACTCAACACTTAAAATATTTTCATGTCACTGGAAATGTGACATTGCATGTCTATGACGTCACCAGAAAGACGACATTGTAGGTCTACAATGTCACTTAAAAGACGACATTGTAGGTCCACAACGTCACTTAGAAACCTACACTTTGTAGGTCTATAATGTTGTAGATCTACGATGTCGCTTTTTAAGTGACGTGAAAACCCTGTACTTATTATAGCGGTCACCTACACGTCGCTTTGTCAAGCAACATGGTATCTAATAGATGTCACATATAAAGTGACATGAAAGATGGTTTTTCTAGTAGTGTATGAGTGAATGGATTAGTAGAATTATTTATTCTTTTGCTTGAACTGTGCATAATTGCCGGAACCTGTAACGTGGATCCATTCTTTCACTTGTGTTCGATGCCTAAATTATTCTGTGTTGAACTGAGAGTGAAATGTTGGATATGCTAATTTGGATATGGTATTTATAGTTTACGAAGCATATGCGAGCATATTTGTTGCAACTGATGGCTATTCTACTTGGGATTTTTGTCTGAATATTGTTTAGATTTAAAGAAAGCGCATTGAAATAGTGAGTGAGCACGCCTATTTTGAATTGTGTGTTGCTGCTTCATTGTCAATGGGTTTGAACAGAGTTCATAGGTGAGCTACTTGGGGGGGAATGCAGAAAAAGGGAAGAAGCTTTCAAATATATTTAGTTTGCATCTGAAGCGCGAGCATATCTTTAACAGTTTTTATTACTTGCCCTTTCTTATTATCATGTACACCTTTTAATCTCTCTTATTATGCAGAAAAGGATGGGAAAAAGGAAGAAAAAAACATGCCTGAACTAGTTGATGTTGGACATAAAACTTTTCAATTCTGCTGAATTTAAGGAAAAAGTAAGTTACAATCTTCTTATGATCTCATTGTCATTCCAATTAAGGAGTTAGGGATTAATGTCAACCTTTTATCTTTCTGGCTAGCATTAGTAGCATGCAAACATTTCTTTTAATATGGCACTATTTAATAGATGGGCACTTGTTTCAGTATGTTGTTTTAATATATACATACCCCATTTCTAATGTTTTGGTTTTATAAAATTTTAGGATCTTTAAATTGTTTGACTTTATAGCTGATTGTATGGTTACGTGACTTTTTTACTTTTCTTAATGTTTATTTGATCTTTTGACTTTTAAATTTTAGAGATTAACTGTGATTCGAGAAAGAGGATAAGAATTTCTTTACCTATAGCGTATTTTAAAGCACGCATATACCCAGTGAACTCCATGGCCACATGCATTTTTACAAGAACGCTCTCTCACATCACTTAATGCTCTCTTTCATGCCGCTCCTGTCTTGGATCCTCAATGACCAATTGTTGAGACTTTGTTAGTTTTCCTTTCTCTCTCTCTCTCTCTCTCTATATATATATGTATATATATACGCACATCTGAGTGTAATCCTTTTTGTTATTTGCATGTTTACCTATCATGAATTTTGATTGTATTTGAAATTTGAATTTTTCTTCATAAGAAACTAAACTTGTATTAATGAAGATATAATACAAATGAAGTGGATATGAAATCTACTTGAAAAACATGCAAAAACAGAGACTACAACAGTGGATACCACTCCCTCACTAAGTCAGAAAAAGTAAAGCTCTTGAATTCCTTTACATCATGTAGCCAAATAGCTACCCAGAATTTGACCCTTTCCCATACGACCTCCATCCCTTCTTCTACTCCTTCAAAAATCTTACAATTCCTTTCAAGCCACAGAGCCCAAAGACCAGCTAGCATGGCTACTTTCCATGAGAGTCTTCCTCTTTGAAATTTGAATGAGTTTCACTGTTTTTTTAACCTTAACAATTCTATCTTGGTCCAGCATTTTTTTTATTTAATTTTTAATTATTTTTATTTCATTTTAGTTTATTTTTTAGTTGAGCCTTGTTGTGTCAGTTCATGATCATTAGTTTTCTTGTCATATTGAATCTTATACTGTACATGAGCTAGAATATATCTCCATTAATATTGAGACTTGTCATATTATTTTTCAACCCACAACCATTTGTTTACTCTTGTCTTCTTATCCTAGCATTTGTTTAATGGTTGTAATACATTGAAAATTTGTAAACTTAACTTTCTGATGACCATAAGTCAATTTTTTGTCTCAACTGCGGTTTCTAGGTCTGCAAAGTATTGGGCACCATAGGCAAAGAGGGCTACCCAGTATCGTATGTGAAAGTTGGGACGTAGCTATCACTATGTCTTGGAAAATCTATCAGGGAAGAAGGCTACCACTTTGTCTGAGTGAAAGCTATTGCCTTTGGCTACTTCTGAGTGAGAATTTTTGAAAAGAAGAGAGTTTGAACAGTAGCTAGGAAACGAAAGAAAAGAATTAGCTGAATTCAGCATCATATAAAGGCTCTGTTGCAAGAAACTAGATAATTATTTTGCAGTTGCACACACAATGCCTGAGAAAATTGTTAGTCCTGGACCACTTCAATGAGATTATGATTCTACGACAGGTTTGAATCTGAGAAGACTTGAAATTAGATCATGTGCTTATACCATTACTCAGATTCTTTGATAATTTGCATAGAGGTTCAGTGGTCACACATGCACTTCTTAGTTTTCATTATCTCAATTTTTTACCAAATATTTCTTGCTCACTATCAGTTATGTGTTTCTATGCTTCAATTGTTTAATGATCTCATTCACAAATGGGTCTCTAAAACTTGATTTGATCATTTGCATTTTATCTCTTTAGTCATTTATCTTGTCAGGTCTCGGGTTTGTCTATTTTTTGTTATATTTTTTAGTAATACTTTCTTCCTATCGCGTGCTTTGTTTGGTCTTGTTGTCTTCCATTCTCTCTTATTGTCAAATCTTTTATTTTTATTTTTATTTTTTTCCTCTCTACACGTTCAAATTCGCTACATTTGAGGGCAATGGACCTATAAATTCACTGATCTCGTCTTTCTCTGCTTCCCAAATCGATTTGAGTTTTAAGGAACCTCAATCCATTCCTGCTTTGTATCTGTGTTCGAAGAGGTAAGTGTGATACTTGCGTTCTCCATCTCTAGTTTGTTTTCATCTTTTTTTGGGTGGGAAAACCTGAGTCAGTGAATCTTGATTGTATTATATTTTTATTCTTACATGAAATCTGTTGAAGAACAAGGATTTGATCATTTTTCACAATTTCACCTTTTGTTGTTTTAAATTGATTGGTTTTTGTTTAAAGTAAGGCTTTGTGGAGAGAGTTGTAGATTTTTTTTTTTAAATTAAAATTTTCTACTCGAGTTTTGTTCTTCTATTTGCGATTTTAGTTCTTATATTTGCTATTATGATATGCATTTGGGTAATATTTTAACCGATTATTTTGTTAACGTTACAAAAANAAAAAAAAAAAAAAAAAAAAAAACAACTCACTGCTTGAAAAATTTTGTTCTTTTAATTATTTTTGTGAAATTTCAGTGCTTAAAACTTGCATCACTTAAAGTAAATGAGTAGCTAGTCATGGGTTACATATCTATACTTTTTTTTTTTTGAGAAAATATATTCGAAGTCCTTTCTTATTTTTGCTCAAATTATACTTTATATAAGTTTCTTAACAATCTAGGTTGATTAGATGATATTTTATTAACAACATTTTTGCACTATGATGCCTTCAGTCTTATAATTAGTGGTAAAGAGTAAATTCTGTAATAGTTTTGTAGGTTAAAATTTTACCAAGTAAAATGAAAAAACATTCTTGTTTGTTATGTCTTGCGTAGGTATGATATTTTTTTTATTAAATTCTAGATGTGTGCTAGTAAATGATTTTAATAAAAGAGTATTGAATGTTAGGAACTCAAAATATAAATGACTTTACTATTCTAGAAAACGAGTCTTGCCAACACTTTTCGTTTTATAGGAATTAGCTTCCTAGGCGTTAGTTGGTTTTGTCGTTGACTACTTTGATCAAATTGAGACTAGTCGGCACAGTCAAATACCAATGAGACTTTATCAATGCTCTTATCTAAGCTGCTATTGTGACGGTAATTACTGTTAGAATTTTGTGTTATGAATCATAAAGTTTCTTAGCTTTAGCACAAATGCTTGAGTTGTATGGTTTGTAATATATGATATTATTGTACATTTTTTTTTTATCCTTTTCTCAATTTTTAAACATTTAATAAGGTTATATCTTTTTTCGGTGCAGATAATGAATGTCTTGACTTTACAGCCAAGAAACTCTAAATTGATACGAAGGATAAGTCTTTTCTGATGTCTAAAAGAGGTGCACTTGCTGACCAGATCAGTCCATAAGGGCTCAAGTCTCTTACAGTCTTGATAGACAAGAGAAGGCAATTTACTATCTTCTTATGATCTTATTGTCAATTCCATATAGGGAGATAGGGACTAATGTCAACCTTTTATCTTTCTAGCTAGTATTTGAAATGAAAGAGAAGAAAAGAAAGAAAGGAATAAGCTGAATTCAGCATCACATAAAGGCTCTATTGCAAGAAACTTGATAACTCTTTTGCACTTGCACACAAATTGCGTGAGAAAATTAAAAATAGTTTTGTAGTCATTGTAGTCATTTTATCTTGTCAGGTTTTGTGTTTGTCTAGTTTTTGTTATATTTTTTAGTAATACTTTCTTCCCATTGCATGCTTTATTTGTTCTCTTTGTTTTCCATTCTCTCTTATTGTCTAGCCCTTTACTTTTCGTTTTTGGTCTTTGCATGTTCAAATCTGCTATGTTGAGGGCAAATGGACTTGCAAATTCATTGATCTCATCTTCCTCTGCTTTCTAAATCGATAGAGTTTTAAGTAACGTCAATCCATTCCCATTTTGTCTCTATATTTGAAGAGATAATGTAATCCTTGCATTCTCTATCTCTGGTTTGTTTTTCATCTTTTTTATGTGGGGAAGCCTGAATACAGTGAATTTTGATTCAGTTCTGTTTTTTCTCTTGCATGAATTCTGTTGAAGAACAAGAGTTTGATCCTTCTTGTAATTCTTCTTTTGGGTTTTTAGTTTATTCACTATTGTGGTGATACTACTAAACATACTTTCTGGGAAAGAGAAGCAATTGTTTATTTGTATAAGATATTTTATTTTATTTGTCGTTAAATGTTTTCTTCAGTTTTCTTTTTGTTTCTTTAATATTTATTATTTCTTAAATTTAAGGGACTGATTGTGACTCGGGAATGTGTATAGGAAGGCTACTAGGTGGATTATGTCTTCATTTGGAGTGACAACCAACCTACACTTATGAGGACTTCTCTCTTTCATTTCACTCTGTCTTGGATCGATGCAATTTTAGGACCCAGTTAGTTCCTCCTATCTCTCTCTCTCTCTCTAATACAATCTTGTGAAGATTAAATTTCATGATTCAAATGTCGTCACTTATGGTAACTAAGATGCAAATAGGTTGCACGTTAAACTATGAGTATAACCTATAAGATGCTACTTTCAAAACTATGATATCAATATTAGTTTTCCTGTAATTCATATATGCATGCGCTTTCCCTGTTTTATAATTTTATTCTTTAAGTTATTGATTACTACAGTATCAGCTATTATAACTTTCTAATATATATTGGTTATCTTATAAGTTATTAATTGCAATTTAAACCATGCATGTAGTTTTAAGATTCTATTTTCAAAACCATGACATGAATATTGGTTATCGTGTATTCCATATACGTATATGCATTTCCTATTCTATAAATTTATTCTTTAAGTTATTGATTGCTACAGCATCAATTGTCATAACTTTCTCACATATGTTAGTTTTTTCTATATTGTAGTATTTTAAATACCAATTTTACATCCTTTCATCCTTATTAGGGTCATTTATGACATCTAATTGGTTTAACAAATTGATTTCGATTAAGCAAAATATAAAAGAAAAGAAAGATAATCACATGCTGATCGTTGTAGATCTTATGCATACTATTCTACTTGATGTATTTTCTCTATTCTTTTAGGTGTCATATTAAACATTTTGAATCTAGGAACTATGTTTTCCTCATTTCATGATAAAAAGTACTTGTTTTAAATTAATCTTAGTATAAGGTTAGATTTATGGGATTATTAATCCTTTTCCTAATATCATCAGCCAAAGAATTTACAAAGAAAAGTAATACACAAGTTTAATCCTCTTGGAGTAAAATATGCTGAGACAAGTGAAAAGTACAATCCTTGATACCAACCAATCGGGTACACTTCCCAATGTTTATAATATCTTCAAATCTATTTTCGAATTTTTTTTCTTGAAATTTATGGCATGGTGACTTAAATACAACTTTAATGAGCTTTTACCTTAGGGAGTAAAACTTACTAGAGCCTTTAAAATTGTTTTCACTAATTTGCTAAGGCATTTGTTATACGTTGTAATCCATGAAGTCGTAATACTAAACAAATGATTATTTATATTTTTCAGTTTAAAATTTATTCAAATCTATTTCAGAATAGTTTCCAAAATTCATGGTATGGTGACTTGAACACAGTTTTAATGTTGCTTTTACCCTGGGGAGGAAAACCTACCAGCGAGTCCTTCAAATTGTTTTCATGAATTATTATATGTTCCAACTTTACTCTAAGCCAACAATTTTTTATTATGCATTCAGGGATTATTACAAGGTTTTTGTATTATGTATTCAGGGATTATTACAAGGTATAAATGTTATCACTTTTTCTCATTTCTATTAGAAATGTATATGAAAACTTTTATGGTGTTTCTATTTCGATTTTATCATTCATATTTTGAAATCTTATAATTTTGTTTCTACAGGCCTGGGTTGGATGAAGCATCAAAGTAGAACAGTGCCTCTAGAATTACATGGAACCCCTGTGAAGTCCAAAATAGGTATTTGGCATAGATAACAGAGGTGGTTAATGTTGACGATGATTTGGGTGGATAGACTTCTGGGTCCCGTAAACCAAGGGTATGTGAATATATATATGCTAAAATATATACTTTGAAATTTGAGGAAAATTGAAATGTTTACCACTCATGAATTTTGATTGTATTTAAAATTTGAATGAGTTTTGCTGTTTTTTAATCCTCAACATATCAATCTGGATGGTAATTGGATTCCAGGTTTTGTATATTTAAATTTTTGTTTCATCTTTATTGCTTTCCCTCAGTTTATTTCAGATTAAATGGTGCTCGATGTTAAAAGTTGGGACATCCCTCCCCAGCTCACCACCGAACTTGAGATAGTGGTGGAACCAGCATCTGTCTCGGTTGTGTGCAAGAATTCTGCAGGTCATGTTGAGGTTCTTATTGTGTGGAAAGACTTACCACCCTGTGAAGCAACCTGGGAGTCTTTTGACAAGATCCTACAGTAGATTCCCGATTTCCACCTTGAGGACGAGGTACTTTCGTTGGGGGGGAGTGGTGATAGGCCTCCAATTCGCTTCACCTACGTGAGGCATGCAAAGAAGACTTAAACATAAGCGAGGGTAGAAAAGATCTTTTAATTTTATAGGCGCATTGTGCCAAGAAGTAGCGAAGGAATTGCTAGCTTGGTTTCTGTTAGTAGTTTGTTAGTTTGTTAGAATTGAGGTGGGGAAGAGAAGAAGGTTATAAGAGAGCTAAGGGAAGGAGGAGGCGATCAGGAAATGACTAGCTTATAATTAGAGCAGAGCTCTAGGAGAGAATAGGCCTCTCGAAAAACCTGGTGTTCTTCCATTTTTTCTTATTTTTAATAAATCTCTCTCTGTGTTGATTTCCTCTCCGTATTTGTGCAACTGTGTTACTGTAATTTCCTGGAATACTCTATCAGTACTTTGTTTTGTGTTCTTTACTTATTTTTTTTTTAAATTCTTTTGCTTATACTGGGCTCTATGTTGAATTAGTTGGTTATCTTGAGTTAGCAAGATTTGTATTAAATAACTGTTGAATTTTATTTACATTACTTGTAAAATGGTTCAATCTTTGTTGTGTCAATATCAATTTCTTCTCTTCTTCATCACTATCCTTAGCTTTTTCCTCTAAAATCCATAGACCAACTTTGTGTTTTTTTTCTGAGTCTGTGTGTTTCTCATAATCTTTTATAGCTAAAGCGTTTGGCACTCTGGACTACTCTAAGCTCTCTGCGGACCATAATTCCTTTGCTCCAACCAAGGTAACCGTATTAATTATTGGTTAAGATACATATATATATATATATATATATATATATGACAAAGGATGAGATACAATTAGTGATTGTTCTCCAATATAGCTGTTACAAAAGAGGAGAAAAATCATTGGATCATTGATCTTGTTTGGCTTTCTACTTTTTATCGTTGCTCTAGATTCTATGTTAGTATAAAGCCTTTATTTTCAGCCTAGGCAAGTCATTTTCCTTCCAATGTTAAAAATTTCAAACAATTGCTTGCGTTCCAGATTGTATCATAAGGCATTACTTTAGGACTTGCTTCTTAAAGATTTTAGTACCATTAATAAATATATTTTGTAATGCCAAATTATTACTTGGAAAGGATTAGGACTAGAGTAATACATTCAGCAAGGATTCTAGAAATTGGTATACTCATTGTTAGTGGATTGTCACAAGTATTTACTTCTATTGTTGAATCCAACAAATAATTCTAGCAATATTTGTTGATAAATTTATGAACCTGATATCCATGATAAAGATTCAGGGTTAACATTTTGAACTTCAAAATATTTTCTTCCTAAAATCAATACTGTGTTAAATTGACTCCAATGACAGGGAAAAAGCAATCTGTCAATGGTTCATAGCTGAGATCAATCCCCAACTTATGCGAAGAAAATTTTCAAATTTAATAGGATTGGATTGACTGTGGTTATGAAACTAAAAGTCAACGACAATTGGTGCTTGTGTGGTTGTATGATTGATAGATAAATTGACGAGAGCTATATGATTGTATAAATGGATAAAAATGTGTGTATTCTTATTTCTCGTTCGTTTCTTTTTAAGTTCTTTTTATATATATCAATGTTTTCTTTTTAGCTTGTTTGAGCTTTTAGATTGAGGATTTTTGGGTGATTTTTTGTTATGATTAAAAGATGGAATATTGACTAAATTAGTTCTCAACTTTGTAATCACTGGGTTTTCGTTGTTGCTACTTGCTTCTAAACCTGTTTGTCTGGATGGAGATAATGTTTTTGGGAGAGTTCATTTTCATGGAACTGACATGGTTATTGGTTTTCTTGATTTGACACACAAAATAATGTTTCCTGGGTTGGGTTTTACTTTCTGATAATAGTGGTTTCGTTTTTGTGATATCAAAAATGAAAGATTAAAAAAAGAGGAACGTTTTGGGAACATTTTCTTTTGGAGTGGTTTGGATGAGTGAGGACCTCTGTTTCATTATTTTGAGTTATTATTTTAGAATTTTTTTTTTCTTATATGTGGGTTTTTTCATTTCATTGTTTTTGTTGTTGGTAATTGTAATATCCATTTTCTATTAATGTTAGTGAGGAATAACGTCTATATGAACTATGCTAAAATATTCTATCTGCTGCTGTTGCTTCTTTGATTGGTTATGTAATAGCTTTATTGAATTCTCATTTTCCTTGTTTTATAAAAATTTTGTGTTACATGTGAATAATAATTCTGTTTTATATATGAGTTATTTTGCCATGGTAAGTGTGTAACAAGATGTTATTTTACAAATTATTCGAGATAAACTTCAAGCTGGTAATACATGTCATTACAAAATATGTACCAAACCAAATTGAACTTATTAAGCTTGAGATAGGAGGATATTTTTTCCCACTCTGCTTTTTTTTGTAAAAAATTAATTTGTTGCCTTCTCTTTTGGGTTTTTTCTATTGGTTATCGTAGTCTTTTAGTGGCAATGTCAAAAGTTCAGGCACTTCTTCTTACCCTTCAATACCCGCTTCTCTCTTTTCTTCTTTTTTTTTTTTTTCTTTGGCTATGAAATTGCTTCTCTTTCTTGGCCATATTCTGATTCATTTTTCTCGTATATATCTGACATAATTTTTTGTTATTATTTATACTTTGGTAATTTCAATATATATTTTTTGTTTTGTTTTGTTTCTTTTTCTTTATGTGTATTTTAAGACAAAGTTATTTCATATTTCAATTTTGTTCGTTCTCACATGACCATCTCCGATCAAAGTTTCGGACCCATGACGCGCTTTCTACCCCCTGCTCAACATACTTTCGAGTACTATGATGATTGTTACGAGTTGTATTTTCTAGACTTTTTAAAATTTTTTTATGCTGTATGGACACTTAATTTCCCTCGGATTTTGATATATGTACTTTTTTGTCGACTTTTTATATAATAACAATATATTTGAATTTTATGCTTATGATAATTAGTAATTTGTTTTTATTTGTATTTAGAACTAATATTTTATTTATTAAGACAAAAAAATTAATATTATCAGCTAAACATATGATACTTTTACCTACACATACATTTAATTAAATTTTTATAAAAAATAAATTAAAAATTCTGGTGTGCCACGTGTCATTCGCTGAATGCACTGTGTCACTATCTGAATATGCCACATATCACTCTATGATGATGCCATGTCATCACAATATCAGCCACATTTGATTCCTTGTCAGCCACACATCATATTCCATGTCATCTTCCAAGTCATAGTATCTATTAACTTTAGTGGGGCCTGCTATTACCTTTACCTATACATAGTAGTATGTGTAACAAAGCACCTTTATCTACTCTTTTACTTATGCATCTCTTCACTTACATTGTGTGTAAATAAAGATTATTATCTACACATGCGAAACGTTTATTTACACATATATATGTAAGTAAAAGTCTTATTTTCTTGTAGTCTCTTTCTCTCTCTCTCTCACACACACAAGTACTAAACTAATTTATACAAAATGGTTAGAAATGTAGAAAATTTTGATTTGATTTAACTTTGCCATAATAATTAATTATTTTTTTATGAATTAGTATGCTTATTTGTATGTGTGTATTCCACAGTCTCTATCGTTCACTTTCTCGATTTTTGACAATGGGACAATCCATTATGTTTTCTTTAATCAAGTCTTTTTGGATTAAAAACTTATGTCGTATATGTACTTGCTATACTTAATTTTTTTTGAAATGATCCTTGCATATTGAGTTCTCTCGTGTTTAGTGAATTCTAAAATATGTTTTAGTTGTTATGATGTTTTTTGTTAATTTTAGTTTAATATGGATTGAGTAATCATTTGTTTCTGATTAATTAATTTGTATGGCGCTTTTCTGGATGTCTAATATTTTCTTATTAATTAAATTTAGTTCTTCATCTATATTTTTCTTACTTTTCCTGTAGTCTTTCTCTCTCTCTCTCATTTGTAAATAGTATATTTATTTGTATGTTTTCCATATAGTTTCTATATTTTACTTTTCTGTGTTTTGATGATGGGATAGCGAATTATATTATTTTTAATCTATTATTTTTGAACTAGAAACCACAATTATATATATGTTTATTGAGTGTAATTGTTTTAGATATAGTCGTTGCACAATAAATTTTTTGTTGTTAACTAAATCTTCAAACATTGTTTGATTGTTTATGATGTTTGATGTTAATTTTTATTTAATATGGATTGAGTTATTATTTGTTATTGCTAAATTATATTGTATAGTAGTTTTATGGGTGTTTAATATTTCCTGATTAATTAAATTTAATAATCTCTATCTATTTTTCTTCTTTCTGTCTCCCCTATTGTTCCCCTCTCTCTCTCTCTCTCTCTCTCTCTCTCTCTCTCTAATATGAAATTAATTTACATGGAAAGGTTAGATATACACGGAATCTTGATATGATGTTAATTGATCCTAATAATTAATTACTTTCTTATAAATTAGTATACTTATTTATTTGTGTGTTGTTCATATAGTCTCAATCTTTTACTTTCTTATTTTTTGATAATGGGATAGTTTATTACGTTGTCTTTAATCAAATATTTTTGGATCAGAAACTTTTGTAATATAAGTGCTTCTTATGTTTATTTTTTTATTTTCATTTTTTGATATGGTCCTTGCTTATTTAGTTCTCTAATGTTTAGTGAATCTTAAAATGTTATTTGGTTGGTTATGAAATTTTTTGTTAATTTAAGTTTAAAATGGATTGAGCATTCATTTATCAATGCTAAATTACTTCGTATAGTAGTTTATGGATATCTAGCATTTCCTTATTAATTAACTTTAATTTATCGTCTCTATTTTTATCTTAGTATTTCCCTAGCCTCTCTCTCTCTCTCTCTCTTTCTCTCTCTCAAAGTATTAAATTAACTTATAGAAAAATGTTGGACATGCATATTATCTTGATCTTATGTTATTTTACTGTAATAATTAGTTACTTTCTTATAAATTAGTCTCTCCCTCATTCTTTCTCTCTCTCTCCCCAAGTACTATCCTTACCTTATGTGATTTGACCATTATAATTAATTACTTTCTTATGAATTAGTATAGTTATTTGTTTGTATTTATTTCATATAGTCTCTATATTTTACTCATATAGTCTTAGTCTCTATATTTTACTTTCTTGTTTTTTTAATGGTGGGACAATCTATTATATTGTCTTGAATCAAATTTTCTTCTTTTATTTTTGAATAGAAACTTCTATCATATATGTTCTTGTTATGTTTAATTTTTTCTGAAATGGTCTTTGCATATTAGGTTTCTTGGTGTTTAACGAATCCTAGAATATATTTTAGTTAGTTATGATGTTTTTTAATTTTAGTTTGATATGTATTGAGTAATTATTTATTTCTGATAAATTAATTCGTATGGTGATCTTCTAAATGTCTAATATTTTTTATATTAATTAGACTTGATTCTCCTTCTCTATTGTTTCTCTTACTATTCCTATTGTCTTTCTCTCACTCTCTCTCTCTCTCTCTCTCTCTCTCTATCCAACTCCCCACCCATTATTACATTAACTTATAAGAAAATGTTAGAAATGCTGAAAATCTCAATTTCATGTGATTTGTCCATAATAGTTAATTATATTCTTGCAAATTATTGTGCTTATTTTTTTGTGTTATCTATGCAATCTTTATCTTTTACTTTCTCATTTTTGGATGATCAGATAGTCAAATACGTTGTATTTAATCACTATTTTTGGATTGAAAAGTTCAGTTATCTATGTGCTTGCTATATATAATTTTCTGTGGCATAGTCCTTGCAAATTAAGTATTTTTGCGCAAATTGAATTTTAAAGTCTTTTTTTGGTTGGTTCTGATGCTGCTAAACTATATCGTATGGTTATTTTCTATATGTTTTAACATTTCCTTATTAATTGAATCTGAATCTCTCTCTCTCTCTCTCTCTCTCTCTCTCCCCCTACTCTTCCCTTCTCTGTCTCTCTCTCTCTCTCTCTCTCTCTCTTTCTTCCCCTTGTTACTCTCTCTTGCTCTCTCTCCCACACCCCTCTTTCTTTATATCTGTCCCCCCCTTTCTCTATCTTTCTTTCTTCTCCCACCTCTCTCTGTCTCAATCTCTCCTCTAGTACTAAATTAATATATAAGAAAAAGTTAAACATGCATAAAATCTCGATTTGATATAATTTTACCATAATAATTATATACTTTCTTATAAATAGTGTGTTTGTTTGTGTTTTATCCATATGGTTTCTATCTTTTACTTTCTCGTATCATGATGATGGGATAGCCAATTATATTATCTTCTATATGTTATTTTTGAATTAAAAATTAAAGTTATATATGTGCTAGCTATGTTTAACGTTTTTTTATATAATCCTTGCATATTCAATTTTCTGTTGCTAACTGAATTTTCAAACATTGTTTGGTAATCCATGATATTTGTTGTTAATTTTAATTTAATATGAATTGAGTTATCATTTATTATTACTAAATTATATTATATGGTGATTTCTAGATGACTGATATTTCTTTATTAGCTAAATTTAATTCTTTCTATCTATCATTCTGATTTTCACTACTTTCGATTTTTACTAAAATTTACCGCTACAATATCTACAAGTTTCTTCTATATTCTTTTCATCTTTTTGTAATAATATTATGCCCCATCCTTCTTCAGATGCGTCGGTTTAGATTATTTTTGTTAGATTATCATTTGGCAATCTTATTGATGATGATTTTCCTATTTCCTTTTTAATTTCTTTTACTAAATTTACATATTCTATATTAACAAATATTTTACTTGATGTTCCTTGATTATTATATGGAGGTTGAGATTGATCTGCATAATTTAGTAATCCTAAAAATTGTTGTAGAATTTTTACCTTCTAGTTTATCTTATAATTCTAGAATCTTTTTATATATGTGGTCTTGTAACTTTAATTTTCCTCTTCCTACTTCGATTCCTAAAAACTCTATTTTTTTTCTTTTTCTAGTTCTATCTTTTTTCTGCTTGTTATTAATCCAATTCTAATGAATTTAAAGAAAATGATTTCTAAGTGTCTTCTATGTTCTTTTTTATCTCTCAAAAGACTTAAATATCGAATCTATATATGTCACAAGGGCAAACTCTCAGCACAAATTTTTCCATATGATGGCACTAAGCACCGCTCTTAGTCAGCCAAACAATACACCAACAGCACACACACACAACCGGGTCTAAGTGTTTGCCTCACACACTCAACAGACTATGCACAATATGTAAGTAATGAACACCGAAGCCAACATACGGGAACTCTTTTCCCAACTTTCCATTAATTCATAAAAGGATACAAGGCAACGTGCAGGACATTATACTCTGATGACTCTGCCATGAGAATCACCTTTAAATAAACAAGCATGGCAGTTGACACCTCCAACTGCCTAGGACCTTGCTGGACTAGCCAGCGTGTGCCAACACACACTGCTGGGTGATTTCCCCTAACTGCCTGCTACCTGGACAATTAGTCCACGTGCCAGCACAAGGATCACAGCAAGTAACTGCCTGGTAACCATCTCCAACTGCTTGGTCTGATTCACCATGTACGCACATGTCAAATGTGATATTTAGCCAACGCCCTGGTAACCGTCCTCAACTGCTCGGTTTAGTCACCATGCACACACATGTCTAATGTGCTGATCAGCCAACTGCCGTGTAACTACATCGCATGCTCCAGCCTACATGCCTATCGCACGCATACTCTACCTGGTTCGCACCATTGCACACGAACACCATCGTGCTTGTCGTTTAACTCACCTGTGTGCGTGCACACGGGTCGTCATGCGTGCGCACACAACGTGCGCAGGTTGTCGTATTGCCATGTGTGCTTAGAGCGCACGCGAACTGCTTGGTGCACCCATCACCAGGCAGTATTGCTGCTATGCATCACCAGCTATGCTAACTCTTGAGCAATCCCACATATCACTTGTGCTCGTGTCAAGCCATTCTGCTCAACACATGCCACTTCAAGCCAATAGCCAACGAGGCACATTCAGGTGCCTGATCACCTTGCCAAAGCCTTGCCCCCCCAAGCAATGCCTCAAGTCTTTTTGCATGGTGGTGTGCACCACGTGCATCCCCCACCTTGGACTCGTGCCATGGTGCAGCTCTTCACTTGACACAGTCCTAGTCACCAACTAAGGTGCTAACGAACCACCCCCACCAGAAGAAACTGACATCCTCGTCAGGAGGATATCTATATAGGCGTTCAATTGGTCTTTAAATTCCCACGAGGTTACTGCCTTCTCCTATGTAGCATCTGCCTCACCCTCACCTTTCCACTGAACAAGAAATTCAATGCGGTTGTCCTTCTTACTTGCTCCCAGAGATCTATGATCCAAGATCTTTGCAATTTCTTTCTCAAATTACTTTCTCACAATAGGAGGCACTCTCCTCACCATGATGTAACCCTCGTCCGCATCCTCACGGAACTGTTTCAAGAAACTCACATGGAATGTTGGGTGCATCTTGAAACACTTAGGTAACTGCAATTGATAAGCAACATTGCCTACCTTCTTCACAATCTTAAACAGGCCATCATATTCTTGCACCAACCCTTTGTGGTACTGCTTATTAGTCACCTTCTCCCAAATCTGAGGAGCAAGCTTCAGCAACACTTTGTCCCCCACATTAAATTCCAGCTCTCTTCTATGCTTGTCAGCATATTTCTTCTTCCGTTTGGACGTTTTGGCTAGGCTATCCTGTGCCTACTTAAGGAGTTCGGATCTGTCTCTAGCAAATCTGTATGCCGCTGCACAGGACCTTTAGGACTTTTACTTGGCAACTTCGTGTGGAGTCAAGGGCTGCCTCCCAAATACCATCTCACTAGGACTCATTCCCATCGCAGAGGACTGATGAATGTTATAGCAAAACTGGGCCACATCAAGTAATTCGACCAATGCCGTTGGCTCGCAGTGACATAATGCCTCAAGTATTCTTCAAGCAACTGATTCATTCTCTCAGTCTGACCATTTATTTGTGAGTGATTTGTAATAGAGAACTTCAAATCTGACCCCAACATGTTGAACAACATAGTCCAAAATCTGCCAGTGAACCGAGAATCCTTGTCACTCACGATGTCCTCAGGCAACCCAAAGTATTTCACCACATTTTTCATGATCAGCTCTACAGCAACATCTGCCCGACATGCATGTGGTGCTGGAATGAAGATCGTATATTTAGAGAACCGATCAACCACCACCAGGATTGATCTTATGCCCTTCACTTCTAGAAATCCCACAATAAAATCCATGGATATTGACTACCATGGTTTCTTAAGAATAGGCAGTGGCTGTAGCAACCTCGCCTCTTTCTTCCTCTCTGTCTTATCTTGCTGGCAAACCAAACAGGTTTTTACATAGGATAGGACTCCACTTCATCCTCAATTTTTGTCCAACAATATGACTTTCCCAGCAAAGCCATCATTCTTTCCAACCCTGGGTGACCAGCCCATTGTGGATCATGTGTTTCCCATAGCCACTCTTGTCTCAGCCCACCATCACTTAGCACATGTAACCTGCTACCCTTGGCATACAGCAAGTCATCATCAATCCAACACCGTCAAACTATGCTTTCAGTAATATGCTGTTTCAGCTTCAAATAAGTGGACTCAAGCAAGGACCGCTCCCTCACCCGGTCGAGAAAATTTGATTTCACTGAAGACAATGCTACTATGTATGCCTGTATGTCTTTCCTGCTAAGAGCATCCACCACTTGATTCTGTGTTCTAGGCTTGTGAACCCACACAAAATCAAATTCTACTAAGAACTCTTGCCAACGAGCCTGCTTTGGAGTCAGTCTCTTCTGAATTTTAGAGTAGGTGTTGGCCACATTATCAGTATACATCGTGAACTTTGTCCCCAATGAGTAATGTCTCCAAGCATCTAGGCAATGCACCATCATGGTCATCTCCTTCTCATGAACCGAGTATCTTTGCTCGGCATCTTTAAGCTTTTTGCTCTCGAAGGCCAACGGATGACCGTCTTGGACAAGTACCCTACTGATGGCCTTGTCTGATGCATCTGTTTGAATCTCGAATGGTTTTTCAAAATTAGGCAACTTTAGTATCGGTTCTAATGAAATAGCAACCTTTAGCTTGTCAAAGGCCTCCTGACATTCATCTGTCCACCCCTATTTTTGATCTTTCTTGAGCAAATTCACCAAAGGACTAACTTTTTTGGAGTATCCCCTGATGAACTTTTGATAATAGTTGGCTAAGCCAAGAAAAGATCTCAGTTCCGCAACTTTCTTTAGGACAGGCCAATAAACAATGGCCTTGATTTTCTTCTCATCCATTCGAATCTGCCCTTTGCTAATCCAATGTCCTAAAAGTTTACCTTCTGGTGACAAAACTCACATTTCTCTTTTTTGATATAAAGTTTGTATTCCCTCAGTTTAGAGAATATTTCCCTCAAATGTAATAAGTGATCATCCAATGATTACTATAGACAACAATGTTGTCTAAATATACAACCACAAATCGATCTAAGAACTCATACAAAACATCATTCATTAAGTTGTAGAATGTAGCAGGAGCATTGGTCAAGCCAAAAGGCATGACCAGAAACTTATATGATCTATACCTCTTCACACAAGTAGTTTTTGCCTTATCTTCTACTGCAATCCTTATTTGCCAGTAACCAGATCGTAGGTCCAGTTTTGTGAAATAGGAAGCTTTGAACAGTCTGTCGAACAAATCAACAGCGTTAGGCACCGGTTATTCAGGGCCCGATAATCCACACACATCCGTATGGACCCATCTCGCTTCCTTTGGAACAAAACTAGGGCACTGTAAGGAGTCTTGGATGGCTGAATTAGTCCTGTATTCAGCAACTCGTCCAACTGTTTCCGTAACTCAACCAATCCTGATGGAGCCATTCTATAAGGGGCCTTAGCTAGAAGCCTAGTCCCTGGTTCCAACTCGATTTTATGATCAATTGCCCTCCTTGGCGAGAGTTCTTTAGGTAGTTCGAGTGGCATCGTGTCAACGAACTTCTCCAAGAGATCCACTACACAATTAGCCATTACTTTAAACTGTTCTGGTTTTATTTCGATCAACGCAGCAACATAAGCCTGTTCACCCTTCTTCACATCCACCTTGAATTACTTGGCAGATTACAATTCAATTTCTTTTGATCTCTCCATATCTGGATTTTTGGACATCGCATGCATGAAGCAATGGTTCCTTTCATCCCCAATAAGGATTTCCATAAGGTGTGTTGCAACAAACGCTTTGGCTAACCCCAGGAATTCAATGCCAAGTATTAAATCGAAATCGTCAAGAGGCACCAACATGAAGTTGCACTCTCCCTGCCAAGTGCCAACCTTCAATCCACACACTGCTGAACCATGTACAGGCATAGCATCCGAATTCACAGCCTTTAGCCTAGTGGAATTCTTTACAATAACCAACTCCAACCATTCTGTCACACGCCGTGACATAAAGTTGGTTGTGGCACCCGTGTCTACCATGGCCGTCACTTCCCTGCCATTTACCCAGGCCATCACGTACATCAGACCCTTAAAGTGAGCATGTTTCTCCGTTATGATTGCATTGAGCAATTGCAAAGGATTCGCCGAGAGGTCCCCTCCATAGGGTCATGATCGAGGTCACCATTTTGAGTGATCAATGCGCTCAACTTTTCTCTCTTTGGACAATTTCTGATCATGTGTGGACCATTGTAAATGTAATAACTCTTGGCCTTATCTTTTTCTGTGGATACTGTTGTAGCACTCTTCTTCTTGTTGTTGTTCCCCTAATCCTTCTTCTTCTAGGACTTTTTGCCATCCTTCAAAGAAGAGGATTTGTTCTTCTTCCCGTCCTTTCCTTTCTTGTTCTCTGCACCCAAACCAGAAGGAACAGATTTATAGTCTACTAACTTTTCAGCAGCAGCTATAGCTATAGGAAGATCCTGAATAGCCTGCCTCTGCATCTCAGCCTGTGCCCAAGGCTGTAGTCCAGACAAAAAGTTGAACATCTTGTCTTCTTCTGACATGTTCTTTATATCCAGCAATAAAGAACTGAATTCTTTTACGCAGTCTCGCAAAGAACCGGTGTGCTTTAATCTCTTAAGAGACTTCCTTGCAACCCAGGCCATGTTACAAGGCAGGAATTGATCCTCCAACTCCTTTTTCAGTGTCTCCCAAGTCTCGATCTTGGGTCTCCCACCATTAGCATCATACTCCATTCGGGTTCTCCACCAAAGTTTCACATCCCCAGTCAGATACATGCTAGTAATCGTGACATGTTTCCTCTCAGGAATGCGAGCAGCCTTGAAGTACTGCTCTTTATCCCAAAGGAAATTCTCAACTCCTTTGAATTTCGGGAACCATTGAAAGGTTTTGGTTCAGGGACTTTGATTTTCGAAATACCGACACCGTTATCCTTTTGTCCAGGGGGAGAGTTATTCAAAGCCCTCTTTACTAAAGCCAACTCTTCCTCAAGAGTTTTTACCCTTTCATCAACCAAGTCCGCCATGGATCTAGTGCCCTCCACCGAAGTGAAGAGTTGTTTCTCGAGATCCTTTCACAAATCTGACATAACATTCTGAAGCAACAACAATTGCTCAGAAAACACTGCCGTCTGATCTGCCAAACTCGCACCATCGTCCCTATGGGGAGTGCCAACGATTTCCTCGAGCCGAATGACCCGTTCCCTTAATTCAGGAACACCACCAGCCATCGTCACAACTGGCTCTGATACCAGCCATTATAGGGGCAAATTCTCAGCACAAATTTTTCCCTATGATGGCACTAAGCACCACTCTTAGTTAGCCAAACAACACATCAACAGCATACACACACACAACCGGGTCTGAGTGTTTGCCTCACACACTCAACAGACCATGCACAACGAGTAAGTAATGAATACCCAAGCCAACATACGGGAATTCTTTTCCCAACCTTTCATTAATTCACAAAAGGATACAAGGTAATGTGCAAGGCATCACACTCTGATGACTCTGCCATAAGAATCACGTTTAAATAAACAAGCATGGTAGTTGACACCCCTAACTGCCTAGAGCCTTGCTAGACTAGCCAGCGTGCACCAGCACACATTGTTGGGCAGTTTCCCCCAACTACCTACTGCCTGGACACTCAATCCCACATGCCAGGACAAGGATCACGTCAAGTAACTTCCTGGTAACAATCTCCAACCACTTGGTCTGATTCACCATGCACGCACATGTCAAATGTGCTATTTAACCAACCACCCTGGTAACCATCCTCAACCGCTCAATCTAATCACCATGCACGCACATGTCTAATGTGCCGATTAGCCAACTGCCGTGTAACTGCATCACTTTGCCTGGTTCACGCCATTACGCGCGAACACCATCGCACCTGTCAACCAACTCGCCTGTGCGCGCACACAGCACACACGGGTCATCATACGCGTGCACACATCACACGTGGGTTGTCGTGCACACGCTGCAGCATGAGCTGATTGCCATGTGCAAGCACAACATGTGTGACCTGCCTGGTGCGCCCATCACTAGGCAGTATTGCTATCATGCATCACTAGCTATGCTAACTCTCGAGCAACCCCGCACATTACTTGTGCTCATGTCAAGCCACGCTGCTCAACACATGCCACTTTAAGCCAACAGCCAACGAGGCACACTCAAGTGCCTGATCATCGTGCCACGGCCTTGCCCACCCAAGTAATGCCTTGGTCTTCTCGCATAGTGGTGTGCACCATGTGCATCCCCCACCTTGCACTCGTGCCATGGTGCAGCTCCTCACCGTGACACAGTCTTAGTCACCGACTAAGGGGCTAACAATATACACAACAGAAATTTATGTATTTACAAAATATTTTGTTCATCTGTCTTTGGAATATTGAGGGTGCATTTTTTACCAAATGGCATTACCAACCACTTGTATAAGCCTATTGGGTACTAAATCTGTCCATTTTATGCTTTCATTAGGCATTTTTATTTGCCAGAATCCTGATTTACAATCAAGTTGTGAAAAAATATTTGCGTTTTTAATCCGATTGATTTGCATATCTTTATCTAGTATTATATAGTTATCGGTTCTAGTTTATCGTTTAATCTTTTATAGTTGATTACTATTCTAGCTTTTCCTCTTTTTATTTCACTATGGTTTGTCACCATGAAGGCTACAGTCCTATGTCTACTGTACGATTTTCTTATAACTAACTTCTAATTGTAATAATTCTTTTATTTGTGGCTTAAATTTTTGTTCATCTATAGGAGTATGATTTATATATGTTGTGGTTATTGTTATGTCTTGATTTATTATATCTAATTTAGCTATATATTTACACTTTTCTTGGTGTTTGATAGGGTTTTCTCCTAAATTTTTTATCTTTTCTGCCTTTTCTATTAAATCTTCTAATTTATTATTATGATTTTTTATTTGCATCTTTTTATTTGTAGTTGTGGAAAAACTTTTATTATTTTACAGGGTATGTCTATTTCTTCTAAATTCAACCTTTCAATTCTTCTTCTTCAATTTGTGGACAAGTTATTTTTACACATTTTTTTTTTGTTTTTGTGTGTAATTTTGATTGTTGGAAACACTATGTTTAAAGGATGTTATCTATTGCTTCTGTATAAGTATATGTCCTAGACTACTTAAAAAATTTATATGTCCTAGACTACTTAAAAAATTCATTCCAATTATAAATGGAGAATTTATTGGTATATCTATGACATATGTAAATGGTAAAAGAATTTGTTATTCTGGATGTACATTGGTACTTGAGTTATATATTCTATGAGTATATGTGGTGTTCCATCATAAGTCTTCATTTTAGCTGGGTAATCTAATTTTCTTATGTTGTTTTTATCTACAAATTGTTTTTGTATTACACACTTATGTGCTCCCATATCTACTATAGTATTTATATTTGTTGTTTTTGTTTCAAACTCTAATGTCACTTTTAAATTTATGTATTCATTATCTATTTCATTTTTTTTTATTTTTTTATAAGTATTTTATTTTCCTTTGATATATACTCTAGGTGTTTAAAAAGAATCAAAACCATTAATATCTTTGTTTTCTATGCTTATCATATGAATAATGCTATGGAGTACCATATGATGCCCAACATCATATAATATGTCAGTTTATCACTGGCTAATTATAATTATAACTCAGGTGGTACCCATGTGGGATCTGGTTTATTAAGTAGAGTCATCCAGTGACAAACAAATATGTCATTGTGGTGTTGGGCACCACTCATACCTCTATAGCATTGCTCTTATCATATTACAGCTAAGATCTTCTAAAGAATCTTCTTCTAAATCACTATCATCTATGCCTAAGAAACTTTCTGTCTTATAGCAAGAGTTTATCTCTATTCTTTCTAAATTTTGTATTTCTTTTAGATCTAAATCTTCTACTGTATTCATTTTACATTTTAATTTTGGCTAGTTTGGTTTAATATGTCCTTTTTCATTGCTAAAATAAAACCTACATTTTCTTTCATTTTCAGATTTATTATTATCTAATCTTTTTCTAAATTTTCCCCAATTCTTTTTTTAAAAAAAAAAAAAATCTTAGGATATCTTGTTTCTCTATGAAATTTTTTTAAATTTGTAATATTTTTTGTATCTTTTATTGGAATGTTTATTTCATTTTTTATATTTCCTACACCTAAATTCTTTAGCTTCTAGACTTCTACTACACAAAGAGTTATGAGTTTTTCTATTGATTTTGTCACTTGAGAAAGCATATTTAATAATTCTATTTATGTAATATTATTCACAAATTGTTATCATTTGTTCATCTACAAAACTTATAGCTTCTCCTATGGTCGACACTGTTGATTTTTCTTTTAACCAGTTTTTAACCATTTCTTCTCCAATAGGGCCTTCTCTTTTTCTATTATAGTTTATTATTGCTTCTTGGTCTGTGCTTAATCCTGCTTTAGTGATATATTGTGATAATTGTTTGGAAGTACGTAATTTGATTCTACTGAGTTTTATTTTATTTCTTTCTATCCTATCTTGGTCTATTAATGATCCTAAAGTAAGAATTTTTATATAGCATATAAATGGTATTACTTTTGGGTCTTCTTTAATACCTTCTAGAATTGGTTCTTTCTTTTCTTCTAGACTTTGTAGTTGTTTAGCTACAGATCCTCTTAATGTTGATTTCATAAACATATAAAGTTCTTTTCCTACTAGTATCATTGTTATAAGGTCCTCTTTCCAATCTTCTATTAGATTTCGACATTCTAAAATAATTACTATATAAGTCTAATTTTGTTCCAAATACTAGTAATCTCTTTATGTGTTTTAATGTGTTTTAAAAAATGTCATACTTTTTCATATGGAATTCCTGTTGATCCTTCTATATTCAAGTCTTATATTGTTAATGTGCTCGGTCTACTATTTTCTCTATTACTTCTTGTACTTTCTTATGCCATATCAATCTTTTCTAAGTCTAAATATTCACTTGTGTCTTCTTCTATTATGATGTTGTTATTCGAATCTATTAATTATTTTAAGTTTAAAGTTCTTATTTTTTCTGAAATATTTGCATCATTATTTTCTTTTGGACTAAAATAAAAGTCTCCAAATTCTATTTGTGTTTTATTTATGTGAGCACTGTCTATTATTTATATAACTTTATTAATAATTTTTGTCATAAAATTCTTCTATAATATTTTCATCTTTTGTATGGTCTTTTCGCATTATTAAGTTATGATGTTTATTGAATCTCAAAATATTGTTTGGTTGGTTATAATATTTGTTGTTGATTTTAATTTAATATGACATGAGTAATTCTTTGTTACTGTTAGATTATATCGTATAGTGTTTGTTTATTATTTTCTTATTAACTAAATTTAGTTCTCTCTCTCTCTCTCTCTCTCTCTCTCTCTCTCGTGTTAAATTAATTCGTATAAAATGTTAGACGGGTAGAAAATTTTGATTTGATATTACTTGGTCGTGATAATTAATGATTTTCTTATAAGTTAGTATGCTTATTTGTTTTTTATTTTCCATGTAATCTTTATCTTTTATGTTTTCATTTTTTGATGATGGGATAGTATATTATATTGTCTTTAATCAATAATTTTTGAATTAAAACTTCTGTTATATATGTGCTTGTTATCGGATATTGTCCTTACATATAAAGTTTTTGTGTTTATTGAATCTTAAATTCTTATTTAGTTAGTTATGATATTTGTTGTTGATTTTAATTTAATTTGAATTAAGTAATCCTTTATTACTCATAAACTATTTTGTATGGTGGGTTTTATTTATGTTTATCATTTCCTTATTAATTAAATTTAATTCTTCATGTCACTCTATTTCTCTCTCTTGCTATCTCCCATAGGCTCTCTCTCTCTCGGTCTCTTTCTCTCTCCCACCTCTCTCCCATATATTAAATTAATTCATAAGAATAGACAAAACTTGCATAAAATCCTGATCTAATGTAATTTTGCATTAATAATAATTATTTATATTTAAGTTCTTATATTTCTTTTTTTTTGTTTGTTGTCCATGTAGTCTCTACCATTTACTTTATCTTTTTCATTTTAATGATGGGATAATCAATTATGTTATCTTCAATTGCTTACTTTTGAATTAAAAGCTTAAGTTATATTTATGCGTGCAAAGTTTCTTTTTATCTATTTTTTTTTTGTTATAGTCCCTCCATATTAGGTTTTGTGGTGTTTACAGAATTTTAAAATATTATTTTGTTTCTTATGATATTTGTTGTTAATTTTAATTTGATATGAAATGTGTGATTAGTTGTTACTGTTACATTATATCATATGGCAATTTTTTATTTCTAATATTTTCATATTAATTGAATTTAATTCTCCTTGTTTCTCTCTCTCTCTCTCTCTCTCTCTCTCTCTACACGCATGAAATTAATTTATGTGAAGGTCTTAGACATGTAAATTTTGATTTGATATTATTTGGCCGTAATAATTAGTTAGGACCATAATAATTAATTATTTTTTATGATTTAATATGGTTATTAATTTATTTGCATGTTATCCATATAATCTCTATCTTTTACATTCTCATTTTTTGATGATTGGTTAGTCTATTATATTATCTTTAGTCAGTTATTTTTGGATTAAAAGTTTATATTATTTATGCTCGTGCTATGTTTAATTTTTTCTGATATGGTCTTTGCATACCAAGTTCTGGTGTTTATTGAATCATAAAATATTGTTTGGTTAGTTATCAGATTTGTTATTAATTTTAATCTATTAAACTTTATAATCATTTATTACTGATAAATTACTTTATACATGGTCGTTTTCTAGATTTCTAACATTTTGTTATTAAATTATTTTAGTGATCTCTCTCTCTCTCTCTCTCCCCCCCCCTCCCTCCCTTTGTGTATCTCTCTCTCTTCCCTCCTCTCTCTCTCTCTCCTAATAAGTATTACATTAATTTATAAGAAAAGCCAAGTATGCAGAAAATCTCAATCCAATGTAATTTGTTTTGTAAAAATTAACTATATTCTTACAAATAAGTATGTTCATATGTTTGTATGTTGTCCATATTGTCTTTTTCTTTCACTTTATCAATTTTTGATGATGGGATAGTTAACTATGTTATCTTAAATCAGTTAATTGTGGATTAAAAACTTTAGTTATATCTGTGCATGCTAAGTTTCTTTTTTTTTTCTTCCTAATTTCGTCCTACCATATTATCATTTCTCGTGTTTATTAAATTTTTAATATTATCCTGTTAGTTAGGATTCTGTTAATTTTAAATTGATATAAAATGAGTAGTCACATGTTGCTTTTAAATTATATCCTATGATGATTTTCTAGACATCTAATATTTTTATATTAAATTAATTCTCTTTCTTTCTCTGGCTCCTTCTTTCCCTCCTTCTCTCTCTCTCTCTCTCTCTCTCTCTCTCTCTCTCAACCAAGTATTAAATTTATTTATAAGAAAATATTAGATGGGTAGAAAGATTTAATATAGCTGTAATAATTAATTAATCTATAAAAAATGAGTGTTTTAATTTGTCCTCTCTCTCAACCAGGTATTAAATTCATTTATAAGAAAATGTTAGACAGGTAGAAAGATTTAATATGGCTGTAATAATTAATTAATCTATAAAAAATGAGTGTTTTATTTTGTCCGTATGTTGTCTGCATTCCATCTATTATTTTCTCGTTTTATGATATTGGGATAGTCAATTATGTATTCTTAAATTAATTATTTTTTGATAAAATAAACTTCAATTTTATGTGTGCTGGGCATTTAATTTTTTCTGATATAATCCTTATATATTAAGTTTTGTGGTGATTACTAAATTTTAAAACATGTTTTTTTGGTTATGATATTTGTTGTTTATTATAATCTAATATTAATTATTTATTACTGGAAAATTATATCGTAATGATGATTTTTTGGATGTCTAAAATTTCAATTTTAATTAATTTTAACTCTCTCTCTCTCTCACAGAGTAATAAATTAACTTATAAGAAAGGGTTAGGCCCTCCAGAGAATCTCGATCTTATGTAGATTGGCTGTAATAGTCGATTGTATCCGTATAATGTGTATGTTTATTTATTTGTGTTTTGTCTATATTGTCTCTATGTTGTACTATATTGGTTTTGATGATGAGATAGTCAACAATTTTATCTTAAATTAGTTTTTTTTTCTAATAAAAAACTTGAGTTATGTATTTGCTTGAAACTGGTTTTTTGGTATAGTTCATGCATATTTAGTTTTGTCATGTTTACTAAATTCTAGGTTATTGTTTGGTCGGTTATAATGTCTGGTGTTAATTTAATTTAATAGAAACTGAGTAATCATTTATTACTGTTAAATTATATCGCAAGGTGACTTTTTTAGACTTTTAACATTTCCAAACTAACTACATGTAACTCTCTCTCTCTCTCTCTCTCTCTTACTTTCTCTTTTTCTCTATCCAAAGTATAAAATTACTTTCTCTCTCTCTTACTTTCTCTTTTTCTCTATCCAAAGTATAAAATTACTTTACAAGAAAAAAGTTAGACATGAAAAAAATCACCATCTGATTTAATTTGGCCATAATAATTATTTTCTTATAAGAGTATTTTCACTTGTTTGTGTGTTCTCTGTATTGTCTCTATTACTTTCTTATTTTTTGATAATAGAATAGTCAACTATATATTCTTAAATCAGCCCTTTTTTTGATTAAAAACTTCATTTTGCATATTCTTGCTAATTTTAATTTTTTCTGATATGGTCCTTTTGTAAGTCCCTGAATTTTCTCACTCTAATTTGGAAGCTTTAGTTCCTAATCTTAATTGCTATTTAATATATGTGATTTCAATAAACTCTTATGGAGAAAAGCAATGCATATGGTATTTTGGCCTATTTCCTTGAATTAATATATTTATGTGTGTATACTTATTTTGGAAGTAAATAATGTTATTTCTGAAATTTATAAATGTGAATTACCATATGATTAATAAGGTGATAAGCTTGAAATTAATGACCATTAACAAGTGCAATGGAAAATGGCTAAATTTAAGTGACAGTAATAATTAAAGCTGGACCATAATTTAAAGAGTATAATACAAATTAAATCAATTAATATACATAAGAGACAAATGCAACGTAGGACCAATCCAATGGTAGGAATTTAACTATGAGATGAATGGTTGGGATAGCTTGGAGCCAAATCAATGGTCAAGATTAGAGATAGAAGGAGACAAAATAGGGCTCTAACCATATGCGATCAATGGTGGAGATGGCTTAAGTATAAGTTTATCATGAACAGTTTATCAAACAAATTTGATATGAAAGACTTTGGGGACGCCTTTTTTGTATTAGAAATAAAGATACACCGAGATTGCTCTCAGAATATCTTTAGGTTATCACAAAAGAGTTATATCAAAAATATTAATTATTTACTCAAAATGACATGTAAAGAAGCTAAGACAAACCTTTTTAAGGAAAACATTCTTTTCTTTTTGTGATTTCAAAGACTGTGCAACTAAAAAGGTTCCCAGGTGAGGAGGGGAGTCACAAGCGGACCACTTAAGTCCAAGCTCTCCTTAGATTAGTTTAGGTCTTTTTGTAAAAGCCCCTTTAGTCTTACATTTATTCAAATCAAAACACATTTATTTTTAATAAAATCTTTTGCTACTTAAAAATATTTGTTTTAATAGAAAATCTTTAATTATTGAAAACATTCTTCAAACTCTATATAATATTCTGTATAGGGATATTTAATAAAATGTAGTATAAGTTTAACTTGATTAAATCGTATTTTACAAATAGAGTACCTAGTCTTAGTAGTATAATTAATGTCCAAATTAAGCTTACATATTTAAATAAATTGTCTTCTTATTAAAGAAAAATATGTGGAAATAATCATAGTAGTGGTATCCCAGAGCCCGTACCTTGGATTCATCCCCACCTCAGTTCAAGTCAATCCATTGGTCAAATCAAAGGTTTCTTACCTTTGGTACCTACAACATAGACATTTTATACGACGCAAGCTTTCGCTGAGCAAGTACAATTTAAATCTCACAAAATATTCTCATACATAAACAACAATTTATGAAAGTCTAGTTATGCTCTTCTATGAACTTATTTATTTTATATTTCATGAAAAAATCATTTATCGCTTATATTATTATTAAGTCTTTTATCTTTCTTATGGGTCCTGGTATACGTACCGTATACATGCAACCAATGGAGAATCAGGGGAATGACCCTACTAAAAAATACCCATGGTCATAAACTTAACATATTTTCCTCTCTCTCTCTCTCTCTCTCTCTCTCTCTCTCTCTCTGTCTAAGAGTGAAATTAATTTATGTGAAAGTGTTAGACATGTAAATTTTTATTTGATATTATTTGGCCGTAATAATGAGTTATGACCATAATTATTAATTATTTTTTACGATTTAATATGCTTATTAATTTGTTTGTGTGTTGTCATATAATCTTCATCTTTTACGTTCTCATTTTTTTGATGATTGGATAGTCTATTATATTATCTTTAGTCAGTTATTTTTAGATTAAAAACTTACATTATATATGCACTTCTTATGTTTAATTTTTTCTGATATGGTCTTTGCATATTAAGTTCTAATGTTTATTAGATCATAAAATATTGTTTGGTTGGTTTTTAGGTTTGTTGTTAATTTTAATTTATTAAATTTGTAATCATTTATTACTGATAAATTATTTTATATATGGTCATTTTCTAGATTTCTAACATTTCATTATTAAATTATTTTAGTAAACTCTCTCTCTCTCTCTCTCTCTCTCTCTCTCTCTCTTTCTCTGTGTGTGTGCATGTGTGTGTGTGTTTCTAGATGCCTAATATTTCAATTTGAGTTATTATTGAATCTTTGTCTCTATCTCTCTCGTTGTCTCTTTTTTTCTTTCTTTCTTTCTCCCTTTCTCTTCTCTTTGTCTCTCTATCTCCACCCTCTTCTCTCTCTCTCTCTCTCTCTCTCTCTCTCTCTTCTAATAAGTATTAAATTAACTTATAAGAAAAGTTAAGTGTGCAGAAAATCTCAATCTGATGTAATTTTTTTGTAAAAATTAACTATATTCTTATAAAAATGTATGTTTGTAAGTTGTTTATATTGTCTTTTTCTTTTATTTTCTCGATTTTGATGATAGGATAGTTAATTATGTTGCTTAAATTAGTTAATTGTGGATTAAAAACTTTAGTTATATCTGTGCATGCTAAGTTTCCTTTTTTTTTTCCTATTTTCGTCCTACCCTATTATCTTTCCTCACATTTATTGAATTTTAGAACATTATTCTGTTAGTTAGGACGTTTGTTAATTTTAAATTGATATAAAATTAGTAATCACGTGTTACTGCTAAATTATATCCTATGATGATTTTCTAAAAATCTAATATTTTTATATTAAATTAATTCTCTCTCTTTCTCTAGTTCCTTCTTTCTCTTATTTTCTCTTTTCTCTCTCAATATCGCTCCCTTCTCTCTCTCTCTCTCAAATATAAGTAACAGCAATGATTAAAGTTGGACTATAATTTAAAGTGTATAATACAAATTTAATCAATTAATATACATAAGAGAAAATGGGACAATTGTAGGACCAATCTAATGTTAGGAATTTAAGTATGAGATCAATAATTAAGATGGCTTGGGGCCAAATCAATGGTCAAGATTAGAGATGGAAGGAGACAAAATAGGGTTCTAACCATATAAGATCAATGATAGAGATGGCTTAGGTATAAGTTTATCACGAACGGTTCATCAGACAAATTTGAGATGAAAGACCTTGGTGACGCCTCATTTATACTAGGAATAAAGATAAACTGAGACTGCTCTCAAGATATTCCTAGGTTATTACAAAAGAGCTATATCAGAAACATGCTTGAAAAGTTTGGTATGAGCAAATGTGCCCTAAGAGATACACTCATTACTAAGGGTGATATATTTAATCTCATTCAATGTCCCAAGAAAGAATTCGAAGCTAAGAAAATACAGAAGATCGCTTATTGTGACAACCTGATATTTCAAACCGTCATCTATGTATGTTCTTAACTTATTTTATTTTAAACGGGCAATTTGGACTCTGAAAATTCATGACAATTTTTTTTTCAGATAAAAATATATTCTTCTCAAGATAATTAATCATTTGCTCAAAATGACATATTAAGAAGCTAAGTCAAACCTTTTTAAGGAAAACATTCTTTTCTTTTTGTGATTTCAAAAACTGTGCAACTAAAAATGTTTCTAGGTGAGAAGGGGGGTCACAAGCGGACCACTTAAGTCCTTAGACGAGTTTAAGCCTTTTTGTCAAAGCCTTTTTAGTCTTACATTTATTCAAATCAAAATATTTTTATTTTCAATAAAATCTTTTGCTACTAAAAAATATTTGTTTTAAAAGAAAATCTTTAATTATTGAAAACATTCTTCAAACTCTATAAAATATTCTGTATAGGGATATTTAATAAAATGTAATATAAGTTTAACTTAATTAAATCGTATGTTGCAAATAGTGTACTTAGACTTAGTAGTATAATTAGACTCCAACTTAAGCTTACATATTTAAATAAATTGTCTTCTTATTAAAGAAAAATATACGGAAAAAATTATAGTGGCGGTATCCCAGAGCTGATGCTTCGGATTCATTCCCGCGTCAGTTCCAATCAACCCATCGGTTAAATCAAAGGTTTCTTATGGTTCCTACCTTCGCTCAGCAAGTACAATTTAAATCTCACAAAACAATCTCATACATAAACAATGATTTATGAAAGTCCAATTATGCTCTTCTATGAAGTCATTTATTTTATATTTTGTGAAGAAATCTTTTATTGCTTACATTGTTATTAAGTCTTTTGTCTTTCTTATGGGCCCTGATATACATACCGAGTACGCGCAAATAATGGGGAATCAGGGGAGCGACCCGATTGAAAAACACCCATGGTCATAAACTTAACATATTTTCCTCTGCAATCCTCACTTAGTGGAGGTTGGTAAGATACTCTTGTGTTCTTATCTTTTTCTTAGTCTCCTCTTTAACATAAATAGGTGTGCCATATTATCAAACCCAAATTTTATATTTCATAATCTTGATACTTCCTTTAATTGATGTATGCTTTTCATGTCTTGTCATTAAAAATATTGTAAAGCACATGTATCATATTAATATCATAGGAGACATGTATTTTCGTAGACATATTTACAAGCCAAACAAACATTTGATATAAGCAAAATATCACATTTGATCATCCCAGAACATAGACAAGATATCAATTGTAATCATCTTAGACATACATATTCAAACAAAGAACATGCTTTTAAAATTATCCATGTTGTAGGTGTGATTATACTTACCTTAGGTCCTTAGAAAATTTTCTTTGTGCTTGCAGTGAAATACCACATACTCAACCTTATTGTAACCATATGCCTCTTTTTTATCCTTTTAATAATTATTCACGCATCAATATTCATTACATATATTAACACAGGTTATCCTTGTTCACAAGGAATACATTTTTATGTCTTTTAAAATATCCACAATATAAAATAAAATAAAAAATCATGTTTCATAACATTGTCAAAATTATAGCATTTCGGTGAGTAATGCAAACTTAAGGAACTTTAGATTTCAGCACATAATTCTTTTCATTCAAAAACTTGATATGAGTCCTTATGACTTAAAAAAATTAAATCCAACGAAAATTATTTGGAATTTATAAACGCCATATATTACCCTTTTTTTTATTTCTATTCTATACTTTGTAATCTAATTAAATTATTAAAGCTATGACCAACAGAGAATGATTGAATTTTGTGAAACTTTTTATATATCAAACGAACTTGAAATTTTAAGGGGATATCGTAAACACATTATAACATATGCACACAGTTTGGAGATTCCAAAATCGATCATTTTATAGCACTTTAATCTCTTATAATGACACTTTAGAATTCATGTCCCAAATAATAAAATATTGTATAGTACGAAAATCATAATTAATTTTATACACTTATAAAAGTCATAAAAACATTTGTAAAGTCTTATGGCACATATGAATATCTCTTAAAAAATTAAGATTCAAATAAAATCAATAACATGCATTTTGAACAATCTAGTCAAGGATAGATAAATCTGTCAAATTTATTAGTTGAAAGGGCAATATGTTAATAAAATTTAATAACAATAAAAAATAAATTCATTAAATCATAAAATTTTTCAGGAAAGAACCTAACATATATATGAATATATATTTAAAATTTCAACTCAAAATAAAAATGTTTACCCTTTGAAATCATTGAACCAAATATATAAAATTTGTTTTACAACTTTTCTTAGATAACGACCAAATTGTACTAAAAGATTTTTATAAAATCATAGGAGTAGGGTATAAACATGAAACTTTCCTAAAATCAAGCATACATATAGTAAGACTTCTCATAAAAATTTCAGACCTTAATAAGGTTTCAGGTATACAGTCCAACCTAGTTTTCATGTGCATATTCCACTATAACCATAATCACAAATACGCCAATTTATTACTGTTCACTTACTATAATCATAGAAATTATAAACACATAAAATAATCTTAAACTAAGAAACAAGCCTGATACCACATTTAAATTCATGCATCAAGAAACTAAACTCTCATTAAAAGATCATGAAGTTAAGTAGTAGCTATTCTACTTCTGTTTTAGGTCTATAGTTTTCTTGTGGTTTACCATCTCTCCTACTTATAAAATTTTCATCCTCGAAAATTAGAATAGTTATGGATACTTTTCTTCATCTTATCCCCATGTTCCCATATAATCTCTTTTATTAACTTAATAAGCAACTTCTTATAACTCCACGTATATATAGATTTATTTATATTCTAAGTATAGAACTTCAAGAAAATGTGTATCAACAAGGAGAAATTTTAAGAAAACTAAATAATTAGATTATATGTCATCCATTTTCAAAAATAGTGTAAAATGTTTACTTTACAAATTCTCTTATTAAACCCCGTCAATGGGTTTTAAATTTGTACAATGAGAAAATCTATTTATATATGTAATAAAAACATCACATATCTCCTCTAAATCCGGATTTCTAGTTCCATCCCAAATCACATAGCAGAGAAAATATATATACAAACTTCCTAAACACCTTTTAAAATCTCATGATTAATAGATACAAATGGATATATGTACTCTCAAGTATCATAGGAGACATAAGTCTTTGTAATAAAAATGTGACTACCATAATATATGTATTATCTGAAATAATAATTTCACATATATAGTCCAATAAATCTTACATTACTAAATTTAAGCATGATGCATTGAAAGTGTAGGTCACAATTAACTCTCATAAAAAAATACTCAGCAAGGTAAATTAAATTGTGATAAATTATATTAGAATTATTGACTTATCTCATTATTAATTATAATTAACATGAAGAAATATAAAATATATAAAAATTTTATTTCTCACTAGGCACGCAGTCTAACCTGATTTTTATGTGCATATTAAACTACAACCATAATCACAAATGCGTCAGTTCATAACCGTTCACTTACTATAATCATAGAAATTACAAACATATAAAATAATCATAAAGTAAGAAACAAAATTGATGTCACATTTAAATTCATACGTCAAGAAACTAAACTCTCATTAAAAGATCATGAAGTAAGTAGTAGTTATTTTACTACTATTTCAAGTCTATAGTTTTATAGGGGTTTACACTTATGCATTAGCAGCAAGGAGTCTAATGTATGCTTAGTTGTGTACACATCCGGAGATAGTGTACATAGTTGGAGTACTAAACAGATAGTTAAGCAACCCTAGTATGGATCACTGGACAGCAGCAAAGAGGGTTTTATGATATTTACAGAGAACAAAAGACTACATGCTCACCTATCAGAGATGTGATCGCTTGGAGATCGTGAGATATTCTAACTCCGATTATGCTAGATGCCTATGTAGTAAGAGATCAACTTTGGGTTGTATTTACCTGCTTGCCGGAGGAGCTATATCATGGAAGAGTGTTAAGCAGATGCTCACAACTTCTTCCAATATGGAGGCAGAGTTTATAGCTTGTCATAAAGCATTGAATCAAGGGATATGGCTGCAGAATTTTATCATTGGGCTGCGAATTGTCGATGTTATTGAAAGGCCATTGAAGATATATTGTGATAATAGAGCCGTTGTTTTATATTCCAATAACAACAGAAGCTCTTCGAAGTCTAAGCACATAGATATTAAGTTTCTAGTGGTTAACGAGAGAGTTCTAAGTCACCAAGTGTCTATAGAGCATATCAGTACTAACTCCATGTTGGCAGATCTGCTCACCAAAGGTCTAACACTTAAGGTGTTTTATAAGCACACTGCTCATATGGCTATTGTACTGTCTAAAGATATTCAGAATTAGTGAATTAGATTTTATAAGTTCTTTTGTGAGACACATTTGTTATTCGATATCAATAAAGTGATGGTTTTCCTTTATACTCTGAATTTATATTTTATTTTCGTTCTATTTGCGGTTTGCATTAAGTTGTGGTTAAGCATAAAGTGAAAGACTAAGGTTGATTAATCATAAAGTGATAGTTTTCCTATACTCTGAATTTTTTTTTTCTTTCTATTTGTGGTTTGTATTAAGTTGTGGTTAAGCATAAAGTGAAAGACTAAGGTTGATTCGTAGAAATCATAAAGTAGGACCATATGGAAATAGGCATATAAGATCACTTTTCATATAATTTCCATGCCACACATCTATACTTGATTTGTATGATTGAATGTATTGATTTGGTAATCATTAATGGGTTTAGTTGCCTACCTAAGTGCAATAAAGGCCGTTTTGATTGCATGTTGATACATAAGATGGTCCGGATTATTATAAGGAGTAATTTCTTAATAGACAGCAATAAAATGCACACTCAAGTTTCATTATATAATTGTTTCCGGAAAACTCATGTAGCCTAAGTGGGAGATTGTTTAGTTTTACAATCCCTATATGGGCTTACATGGGTTTAATGACAATTATGTATTCTATGGGCTGTCTAATTAAGTAGGGCCAATTAAGTGATCTAATTATAGGCTTAAGAAAATTACTCACTGGGTATAGGCTTTGCAATATATGGTTACCCAATACTGACCCAATAAGGATTGATGGGGTTTCTATTGGTTATCAGTATATAAGGACATAACTATTAGGGTTTTGGTCCCCAAACCAAATAGAACGTACACTCTTCTCCTCTGCCTCCATCAATCGAGTGAGTTCTCATTGAGCATACATAGAGTATTCTGGCTGTGGAAGACAATCTACCCTCATGCTCTATAGATTTCATCACTATCGCTCATGTGATCATATCATTTGCTGTTAATAGCTATAGATTCAGGTTAGTCATTGTTTTTCTTCTCAACAAATTTTTTCCCGATAATTTGGCATGATAGATTCTAGGATTTTATTTAGTTTAGCAATCTATTAAGCATGTCTAATAAGTGGTTTGTATCTCTATTGACATCTTATTTCAATATGGTTAGAACTGATTTTTATTTCTAGGGTATCAATAGCTCAGGATAGTGGAACTGGTTAGACTTTCAAAAAGCAAGAATATCGAACTTTGAATTCCTATCAAACTTTGGTTCGGCCAAATAAAGACCCAAGTGAGTTCTTCGCTCAGAAGATGAACTCTCATTAGTTTCAAGATCATCAAATTCCCACAAAATAAAAAATAAAAAGTTAGCTAATAAAAATAATTAATTGAATTGTACATGTAATGTAATACCCCCTAGTTTAACCATATTGTCCTATATAGCCAAACTATGAAGTATTATTCTTTCTTAAACATTATCTTTAATTTTATAAAAAGGTGGACAAATTTGAACTTTCTAAAACTTTTAGACAAAGCAACTGCGAGGTATTACTTACTAAAAGTGACTTTACAAAATGTACAAATAAAACGGATTTTTACCAGTCTATTTTGCCATCAGCAGTAGTATTTACATTATACCAAAATATCTGAATACAAAAAAAGTCGCCCACAGGTCAAGCTCGTCCACATCTGTATGATCATGGCGACAAAAGGCAAGCCAAGCAACCAGCTAGTCAACACTAAAATGTGCCTCCTTATCTGCATCACAAGACTAAAATGAGCTAAAGCTCAGTAAGTAAAAACTATGCATGCTTATGTATGCTTTAAAATCTCATAAAGTTTCCATTGTACCCTTTTCTTTTTTAAATATTTGAGTCCATGCATTTTTCTTAAAAATTATTCATAGTTGGGCCCCTTAGCACATTGCTTGTCCCGTAAGTCGATAGGCCGTGATAACATTGGGCGGAGACTCTGGCCAAGAGTAAAAATAATGTGCGACCGTCCTGTGAGATTTTTGAAAACTCCTTCCCTCATCAAAGGGGCATCCTACACTGCGCTAATATTGTCCCGCTTCAACGAGACACATCTTAAGATCCGCAAGTCCTACTTCAACGGGAGAGTCTGCATCAACAGACTTACCTACACAGCTCCGACAGACTAGCAATTGTAATTAAAACTTATCTTATAAAATTGGTACAGTGGTACTCACTTTTAAATACTCTGTAATAAAATTCTCAATTTGCATGCAAGACGTGCTATGCACATGCCATTTCGTAACTTTCAAGAATAAGTAAATTTTACATAATGATATCTTCCATGTAATTTTTGTGACGCAGTTGTAAGTCTTTACTTACCTCGTGTCCTGGATAGGAATTGATAGTGAAAAGAGTCAATATCCTCTAAAGATTGGTGTGCTAATCACCTGTCATAAATTACTATTATTCAAGAAGCACATTTTATTAAAAGAATGCATCAAGATACTTGAACAAGACCGAAATCAAAACTTTTACCAATTTAAGAAACTTAATCTTAAAATGACTCAGAAGTGTATAAATCACTTAAGGTACTTAACAGCTAATAACTAGCATTGAAAAACTGTTCAAAAGTAGTAAAATATGAATGCTAGTTCATTAGCACAATAATGATCCAAAATGGTACATAATTTTATAAAACTAGTCCATTTGCCTCTAAATGGTGCTATTTTATTTTAAAAACATTTGGACAGCACCTCCCCTGTTTTTAAGACATTCCCGCATAATTAAAATCATAGTTTTAAATCTGTAATAACATTTTATAAGCCAATTCCCACATATACACATCAAAAGAAACATCTAGGATAACATAGAAGCACATTTCAAATCTTTTTCAGTTTAGACAAGTTTAAAACAATTTGTGCACTTGTCTATGGCTACAGACAGCAATTAAATTAATGGAATAAATAATTGAATCCATGACATATCCATTGCAAGTTGAGAAAATCAGATTACAAGTATAGAAAGCTTAATATACCCACAGAAACACTTGAATCCACAATTAACAAATTTGGGGCTCTAGGTGTAACTTGAATTCCCCACTTAAATTCTATATTCCAGCAATATATAAGGGTTCGTAGAATCATTATTCATTAAATAATAGTTTTAGTTTAAGTGCTGAAACAAAAGAAATTAGCTACACATTCAAAATCCTACATAGAGCTCACCTTGACTAGTTTGAGCTTTTACTGAAGCTCTTGCATTTCACCTCTAAAAAATTGATTCCCAAGACTTTCAAACTGATTTTAGGACTCAAGAGAATCTAGAGGAACATTATTTAAGTGAGAGCAAGTGGAGAATTGAAATTAAAGAAAAAGACCTAGGAAGAAGAACTAGTAGAATTACCTCGACTAGTTTTGATCTATCTTGCTTTCTAGAGCTCCAATTTGAGTTCTACCACTTGGAAACTCTTGGAAATGGTTAAAGGAAGTTGAGAGAAGTCTAAAAAGGAACTAGAGAGGTTCAGGTCATGGCTGGAGAGAAAGAGAAAGAAAATGACCAGATTTGATCAAAAATCAACACTTAATGGCTAAGAAAATGCATAACTTAATTTTTAAAGGGTATTTTGGGTATTTTATACCTTACTTTCTATGTGTCCAGCTCTAAAACATCCTTAACATAGTCACCACATTTCTGGTCACACCTATACACCCAAGTGCAACCAAAGTTGGTGAATCTTAGCTTAAAAAGTGAAATCTAGTCATACTTTGACTTATGATCCCATATGGCCAACATTATTGTAATCTGGTGAAACCTAGCCCCATAACCAATCATTAAACATAAAAATAAGTCAATTAGACTCCAATTAATAATGCAAACATAGTATTAGCACTTAATAACTAGAATGCACAAAAATGACATTACGCGATTAAGCTGAATCTAAGCTAGCTTAGTGCAATAAAATACAAATCAGTGTCATGAATGTCACCTCATGCTTACCTGAAGCCGACAAATAAAATGCTATAAATGAGTTCCAGACATTGAATTAAAGCTGTTTGACGTGTTGAACACACAGTGAATTCGGCTCCAAAATGCGTAAAAATTGCATTTTACCGAAAAACTACTATTTGATCAAGTTATCAACAAGTATGATCTTAATGCATGTGTACATAGTATTGCTTTCATAAAAATATTCTTTGTCCATTTAGCATACCCAACTCTCTCTCTGAGAGTACTGAACCTTTACACTGCATCGGGACACTTCGACAAGCATTAGTGTAATAACATGTATGTAAATGTACATAACATAATGAATGAGCATGTTACTATGAAAGTGATATTAATGACTTCTAGATGCCTAATATGCAATTAGAACATGTTTATTATTGGTTTAGTATGCATGTGAGAATCTTTGGCACCACATGTAAGAATTACAATTTTATGTAAAATAAAAAAAATACCTTAAAAAGTTCAGATTCTATGGATATAGAATCCGTTTGTACATTCTTGCTTGCACCTTTACGGAATGAATGTGGGACTTGTGCACAATGAGAAGGTTTATCCTTATGCTCATTGAAAAGGTCATGTAGTTTAGAACGAAAAAACATCATCTCTAGTGAGTTCTCTCCATATGATTTCCTAAAGTAAAAATTCATAATTTATCTTAAATCGAGGATCTAGAATACAAGCTATAGACAAGATGATACTGAAATCTGACTAATACTTCTAAAATTTTCCCTACATGTTACTTATCATGAGCTTCAAATACACATCTTCTCCTTCCATAGTTTGTTTTAAGAGCAAACCTGAGATTAGTGATATACTGAAACATACTACTAATAGTATATACTACATGGTATAGCTAATACTATATCCGTAATGCGAAAGAGGATCAAAATACCTACTGCAATCGAGTTGTTTACACAAATAAAAAATAAATGAGATAAACCAAAAACCTATTAAATCCTGCCCTCAACGTTTTCCAAATCAACATACCCAAAACTGTGCAAGAGTAAACATCCAAATCCAATATATATATATATAATAAAATAAAATCAAGTAATAATAAAAAAAGAACTAGAGTGTAGAAATGACTAGAACCTAGGCAAAGACAAAACCACATAGAAAGAAACTGGAAAACACACATTATAGAGTGGGTGAGTACCAAAAACTGCTTGGAGATTTGTCCTTCAATGGATGGGATAATGCTTGAAGATTTTAAAGAGTACATATTTTAGAAAAAGGATGATGATTGGCAAGTGAGATTTGAGAAAGAGAAGAAAAAAGGGAGAGAGTAATGTGGGAACTAGGAAAGCCCTATAACGATTTCAGCTTCTAGAGGTTTCTCGTTATGCAGCGGCGTAAAAAGGCCTTTGGGAGAAAAAGAGAGAGTTAGAGAGATAATATTAGCCTACTAGAGTTTTCACTTTTGAAATAAAATGTATTAAAAATGCTAATTGCGGGTCCCTTAAAAGGAAAAGATAAAGGTTGAATTTTAGGTTAAAATTGTGTTTATCCAAGTCTAAAACAGATTAGTATATCAAATTTATGCTTTTTGGATTAGTGTGCTTATTTTGGGTTGGCATATTAAATTCAAATAACTTGAAATTAATCTGTTCTCCGATTTGTTCTTTATACAAATTATTCAGTTGATTTCTTACCTATCATGTCGACCTGATTTTAGTCCACTTTTTATTCATATCATTTGGGTTTGACCTGCACCCATTTTTCCTGATTATAACTCATAATATTTTGTGTTGGTTATCGTGTCATAACTCGAATTGCCACCCTTAATAATTGATATGTTCTTACTTTGAGATAAGGTAAAAAATTAATGCATTATCTTCCTTTACAATTCTTTTCATTACAGATTAATAAATTTGCCCTTGGTCCCGGATTTTGATGTTAATTTTGAGTATTCCATTGTTTCTAAAAAACGACTAAAATTTTTTGGCCATGTTTTCTTCACAGCAACCACTTATGTGTTCTGTGTTATTCATTATTAACAGGTAAAAAAATAAATAAGAGAAGTTTTACGCTTTTTAGAGCCTAGAATGAATGCACTTGCTCTTATATATCATCAATTTGATATACTTTCGTCTAAAATTTGAAAAAAAATCCTTCTTTATTGAGAGTTATCTATGTTATTTGTTGTCTATACTCTACACCATAAGATAAGATTATTCAAACTAGTATGCCTACATTATTTATAATTATAATTATGAGAATAACCTATGTATTATTATTATTATTATAGTTATTATTTTGTAAGACCTATGCATTGTTTCTAAAGTGTTTCATTTACTAGAAGATTATATTTGTTTCTACTGTACAATTCAAGAGAATTGAAAAAAATGATATTCCGCAACACTAATTAAAATTATTAATATTTTTTTAATCAAACACCAATTAAACTTACTTACTGGACATTTTTTGTTTGAGATAAAGGAAAGTGAGTGAGAAAATTTTGGAGGAGATGGAAAATGCGAGAAAGTGGCAGAGAAGAGGGAGAAAGCGAGGGAAAATGAGTGAGAAGGTGACGGAGAGAGGGGGAAATCGTGATCGATTTGGGCTTCTTCGGTTTGGGCTTCTCGAGGGTAATTTCGGTATTACAAATTCCAACAGGCTTTAGTTTTAGACATATTGCTATAATGTATGGGATGTGATCATAAACTGAGTTCTGGGCCTTAAAGTGGTCAGATATCTATCTCGCCCTAAGAACTTGTTGTGATCTTGTACTATGTGTATTTTCCTTCACTTAACAAAAGCTCGCTTTATTTTTTAAAAAAAAATAAGAATCTTTATTCTATTAATAATGCTTACTGAAACGTAATAAGCCACTTTTAAAATAAAATAAATAATGTAATTGAACAGTTAATTTGTTAGTTAAAATTTTAATAGAATAATTTATAATAGTATGGAGAGGGACTTACAACCAACTAACTTACTATACATGTAGATTTTTCTTTTCTCGAACTTTTTCTCCATAAAAACCTCACTTAAAATCATATTCCGAAACCAAATTCGAAAAGAAATCTTATATTTCCTATAGAAAAACCACAAAATTGCGATCATAAGCTAACATATACGAATCTATACGATTTGAAGCAAAGATCGAAGTTCAGTACTAAAAAAAGTCAAGTTCATCACGGAAAGGTAACTACATACAGAGCTTCTTTCTCCTATTCATATATTTCGTATATGAATATAAGTATTAGTACATGGATTTTAGGGTTCGTTTATAATTTTTGTTTTGGTTTTGGTAAATATATGTGTATATAGGCATGTGTGTTTCAAATTACATTGTTGTAAAATAATCAAAATGCATAATATTAATCATGATTGCTTGATTTCTCTTTGGTATATAAATTTACAGAATCGGTATATACATTTTTGAATTATGAATTTCTAAAATCGATATATACATCTTAGGATTCATAAATTGAGTCTCTGCTTTTATTAATGAATCTCTAGTAATTGGGTCTGTGGTATATATATGATGATCATTTGTTGATTTATCTTGGTATATGAAATTAAAGAAGTAGTTCATAGAATTTATGGTTTTACATTTAATAAATTATGTTTATGGATTATAATGGTTTTTGTGAATATGAAGTATTCGATGAAATGCCACAAACAATTGTGTATCAATTTAAATGATTTCGTCAGGTTCATGATTTCTTCAGGTTCATAGATTTTAGGGTTCATGTATTTTTCGTGATACTTTGAAATTTGTTTGGTAAATGAGGTTACATAACTGGTTCATAGATTACTGTCTGGATATATGGACTCTAATGATTTTCATGAAAATCAAATGTTTGATGAAATGCCAAAAAGGAATATTGTATCAATCAGAGAGTTTATTTAGGGTATATGGTTCATACAGTTTAAAATTCATACATGGTTTCGTACACAGTTCATGTTGGTAAGTACATTATAGTTCTTGTATGTGTGACCTTTCTCCTTTTGTTGAATCAAATTAGAGGTAATTTAAAAAGCTATTGAAGTCATAAGAGTTATTTGTAGCTCAAAACTAATTCAATTTGGTACATAGATTTGTATTGTGGTACATTGATTCAAAGAAGCCAAACAGTTTTCTCTAGCTGCATCTCATTAGCTTTGTGAACTCCTTTAAGTGGTTCACAGATTATCAAGTTCATAATTTGGGTCTTTTATTTTCTTAATGGACTTTACTTTCTTTATTTCATATGCTAGATTGATTTAAAACCATATATTTCAGTGTTTGATTTATAAGTTTATATATCTTGTTCATAAGTTTTTTTTCTATGTTATTTTGTACATATAGATCTTGATTCTTATTAAAGAAATTTGTTTCCTAACATGATTTTATAGTTGTTAATGATGTTTTCCTAGGGGTTCATGATATTTTTATAGTGATTCATTATGTTTTCAGAGTGGTTCATAATTTGTTTCAGAGTGGTTCATGACTTTTGCATAATGGTTTATGACTTTTTCATGAACCCAACGTAAACAAGGATAAAAACTGGTTCATGACTTTTTCTGTTTGGTTCATAAAATATTTAACTTAGTATGTGTGTGAGTTTTATCTTTGTTTTGAATCAGATTTGAGTAAAAAGTATTTAATGTAATAAGAACCTATGATATTGTGTGCATTCATTGACAATATTTGATCTTATGAGGTCTGCTACTACACCGGATTGGAGCTGGTATATGGATTATAAATTTGATTGATTGAATTTTTATTTCTGTTTTTATTAGAGTTATATTCATTTTCTAGTTCATGGTTTATATTCTTATAAATTTAAGTAATGGTACATGTATTTTTGGGTACATAATTGGGGAAAATAGATCATAACTGTTTGTTATAAATTTTATGCATATCAAGTGTTTGATAAAATGACAAAAAGAGATGTTGTACAAGTTAGAGTATTTAATATCTTCAGTTCATACATTAAAGTTATTTGGTACATGGTACATATTATAAAATAGGTCAAAATGTATGTTATGGCATTTTGATCTTTAGTAAAAAATTATTACACGACTAACTTAGACACATTTCACTCAATAACCCAAAGAAAAAGTCATGAAATACACATTTCAAAATTGTCTTATGCAATAATGTGTCAATTAAAGAATTTACTTTTCATTTGGTGACAAGTTTATTGTTCATAGACATATTTTTTATAATCAGGAGTAGAATTTCATAACTTTAGACTTCTAAACTATGAGTATACTTACAAGTCAGATTAAAATGTTACTGTTACTACCTACTACTATCAATATAGGCACATAGGTTTATAATGACTGACTATTGATCTATATGCATTCTATAGAGTTGACCATTGTGTGGCTCTTATACAAGGATTCAGCAAATAAGCTTTTTTATTTTTTATTTTTTTGTAAGTTGAATCATAGAACTTTGTATTAGAGAAGTGGATAAGTGACCAAAACGCACTCGGGACTAATATTCTTAAATTTTATTTGCTGCTTTGGTAACTATAAGAAAAACTCATACATAGTTCACATATTTTAGGGTACATAGTTATTACTTTGGGTTCAAATTGTTTAGATTTGTAACGCCCCCTAGCTTAACCATATTGGCATATACAGCCAAACTAGGAAGTGTTATTCTTTCTTAAACATTATCTTTAGTTTTATAAAAAAGTGGGCAAATTTGAACTTTCTAAAACCTTTAA
>JXTC01000274.1:295475-352376 GCA_002914845.1 Trema orientale
CTTCAACAAACATTAGTACAATAATACATATCGACAGCATTTAACAGTCAGCTTAAGCAATTTACCATGAAATTGACTCTAGTTTTATCATATGTTTATTATGCAATATGAACATGTTTATTATTGGCTTATTTATGCATGTGAGAATCTTGGGCATCACACATCGTGACACCTAATGCTGCATGCACTGTCTACATCGAGCCACTTAACTCAGCCTAAATGTTGACACGTAGTTGCCACTAACCTCATTTGTACGCTTGACATCTAGCTTGCCCAAATATTGACACCTAGTTGCCACTAATCTCATCTGCATACTTAACACCTAGCCTGTCTTATTCCACTATGTGTTTCTAACTGACACCTCATGCTTTCGAACTTTACACCCCACGCTTTGATTTGACACCTCGTGCTTACAGTGCCACCTCGTACTTACGGACACATCATGCTTAGAACACCTCGTGCTTTACTTTTTTTTTTGGCTTATCATCAAAATATCATGATTTATAGAACTGTCTAGCACGAAAGTCAAGAAATACTAACTTCTTCTTAGAAATTGATCATAACATCAGAAATAATCATGTCTCTTCCGTCAGCAGCTTATCTATTCTAGATTGTTGGAAACTTAACTGTCAGTTTTGGTCGAAAATATTTTCTTTCATCATATTGTCTATCATCAAAAGTTTACACTACTAAGTACCTCGATCAGTAGCTTAACTCATTTCTATTGCAAAAAACCTAACAGCAAAAGTCTATCTCATAAAACGTGAAATCCTTTTGCTAAGATCTTTATGAACTTATAAAATCATTAAGCTCCTCATTGATCAGCTTAACTCCTCTAATTAACTTAGAACTAGACATAGTTCTATTACACATAACATGTAAGCATGCACGTGAATCGGGGTGTGACAAATTCCCTTCCTTTTAAAAATTTCGTCCTCGAAATTTAAAAACTTTTTAAAGATGAACATATAGTCATATAATATGCGAAGACATAGTCAAATAATAATACAGATAAAATGAACCTTATGGTTGACTGAGTTCCGTCCCATGACCCACTCAAAAAGGTATTTTTGTATATAAAAAGTATAGGAGCTGTTACCAAACGATTCTTTAATTGCTCAAAACTCTTTTCACAATCATCATTCCCAATGAAATTTCATATTCTTTCTAGTCAACTGAGTCAGTGGAGAGGCCAACTTAGAAAATCCTTCTACAAACCTTCTATGGTAACCAGCCAATCCTAAGAAACTAGAATCTCTGAAATATTTGTAGGTCTTGACCAATTACTTACAGCTTCAACTTTCGCTAGGTCCACAGAAATACCATTTCCAGACACTACATGACCAAAGAAGATAACTTTCTCCAACTGGAACTCACACTTCTTAAACTTTGCATACAACTGCTTTTCTTTCAAGATCCTCAAAACTGTTCTCAAATGCTCTATGTGCTCCTCCCTTGAGCGTGAATATATCAAAATGTCATCAATAAATACTACAACAAAACTATCCAAGAAATCCTTGAATACTCTGTTCATCATGTCTATGAAAGCAGCTAGGGCATTAATTAATCCAAAGGGCATCATTAAAAGCTCATAGTGCCCGTATCTCGTTTTAAAAGCCGTCTCAGGAATATCTTCTTCCTTGATCTTTAACTGATGGTACCCAGATCTTAAATCAATCTTGGAAAATACTGAAGCTCCTTATAACTGATCAAACAGATCATCAATTCTAGGGAGAGGATACTTATTCTTGATTGTGACCTTATTTAGCTCTCTATAATCAATACAAAGCCTTATAGTTCCATCTTTCTTTTTTATAAATAAAACTGGAGTACCCCATGGTGAAAAGTTTAGGCAAATAAAACCTACCCTTATCAAACAACTCTTGTAACTATCTTGCTAATGTCTCAACCAACTCTGTCAACCTACCTATAACAGCATCTTTTTTGATCTAATTTTCAGTAGTACCCCTCTTATCACCCTTTCGCTCACTAGTTTGACCCTTAGTCTTTTGGCATGATTCCTTATACAGTTGCCCTTTCACTTACATCCAAGCATAATAGCCAATAATAAAAAGATAACATGTCATAACATATGGCATCAAATTTAATGCAACCGTAAGAAACTAAAACTTACCAGTTGACTGAGCTTTTTATCACATGATCATACACATGTAGACAGTCTTCAGAAAAGACTAAACCTTCGCTCTGATACCAACACTGTAACGCCCCCTAACTTAACCATATTGTCATATACAGCCAAACTAGGAAGTGTTATTCTTTCTTAAATATTATCTTTAGTTTTATAAAAAAGTGGGCAAATTTGAACTTTCTAAAACCTTTAAACAAAGTAACTGCATGGAATTTCTTGTTAAAAGTGTCCTTACAAAATGTACTATCAAAAGAAATTTTCACCAGTCTATTTTACCATCGGTGGTAGTATTTACATTATACCAAAATATCTGAAACCAACAAAAATGTCGTTCACAGGTCAAGCTCGTCCACATCTGTATGATCACGGCGACAAAAGCCAAGCCAGGCAACCAGCTACTCAGTACCAAAATGTGCCTCCTCATCTGCATCAAAAGACTAAAATGAGCCAAAGCTCAGTAAGTAAAAACTATGCATGCTTATGTATGCTGTAAAATCTCATCAAGTTCCCATTGTACACTTTTCTTTCTTAAACATTTGAATCCATGCATTTTCTTTAAAAACATTCATAGTTGGGCCCCTTAGCACACTGCTAGTCCCGTAAGTCGACAGGCCGTGATAACATTGGGCAGAAACTCTGGCCAAGAGTAAAATAAGGTGCGACCGTCGCATAAGATTTTTGAAAACTCCTTCCCTCATCAAAGGGGCATCCCACACCGCGCTAATATTGTCCCACTTCAACGAGACACATCATAAGATCCGCAAGTCCCACATCAACGGGAGAGTCTACATCAACAGACTTACCTACCCAGCTCCGACAGACTAGCAATTGTACTTAAAACTTATCTTATAAAATTAATACAATGGTACTTACTTTCAAATACCGTGTAATAAAATTCTCAATTTGCATGCAAGACGTGACATGCACATGCCATTTTATAACTTTCAAAAATAAGTAAATTTCACATAATGACATCTTCCATGTAGTTCTTGTGATGCAGTTGTAAGTCTTTACTTACCTCGTGTCCTGAAAAGAAATTATTAGTGGAAAGGGTCAATATCCTCTAGAGATTGGCGGGCTAATCACCTGTCATAAATTACTGTTATTCTAGATGCACATTTTGTCATAAGAATGCATCAAGATACTTGAACAAGACCGAAATAAGAACTTTCACCAATTTAGGAAACTTGATCTTAAAATGACTCGGAAGTGTATAAATCACTTAGGGCACCTAATAGTCAATAACTAGCATTGAAAAACTGTTCAAAAGTATTAAAATATGAATACTAGTTCATTAGCACAAAAATGATCCAAAATGGCACATAATCTTGTAAAACTAGTCCAATCACCTCTAAATGGCACCATTTCATTTTAAAAAATAGTTGGACAGCACCTTCCCTATTTCTAGGACATTCCCACATGATTAAAATCATGGTTTTAAACCTGCAATAACAATTAACAATCCAATTCCCACATATACACATCCAAGAGGATCACCTAGAACAATCTAAGTGCACTTGAACTCTTTTTCAGTTTAAACAAGTTTTAAAACTACTTTTATACTTGTATCTCAACAGAACCAGCCACCAAATGAGTGTAATAAATAATAGGATCCATAAAATAAACACTCCAAGTTTAGAAAATCAAATTACAAATAGAAAAACATAATCTACCACACATGAAAACACTTAAATCTATAACTAGCATACTTTAGGGCTTTAAGTCTAACTTTAATCCTCCACTTAAATTCTTTGTTTCCAGCCATAAATAAGGTTTTCTAGGATCTTTATTCATCAAATAAAAGTTTTGATTTAAGAGCTAAAGAAATAGAAATAAGTTACTAATTCTAAATTCCACAAAAAGCTCACCTTGACTAGTTTGAACCTTTATTGAAGCTCTTGCCTTCTACTTCTACAAAACTAATTTCCAAGGCTTTGAAATTGATCTTAGGACTCAAGAGGACCTAGAGGAATCATTATTTAAGTAGTATCAAGTGGAGAATTGAAATAGGAAAATAAAACCTAGGAAGAAGAACTAGTTGAGTTACCTTGACTAGTTTAGATCAATCTTGCTTTCTAGAGCTCCAAATTGAGTTCTACTACTTGGAAACTCTTGGATATGGATAAGGGGAGCTGAGAGAAGTCTAAAAATGGGTGGGAGAGTTTCAGGTCGTGGCTGGAGAGAAAGGAGAAGAGAATGACCACATTTGGTTCAAAAGTGATACTTAATGACTAAGAAATGGCATAACTTAAATTCTAAGGGGTATTTTAGATATTTTGCTCAATACTTTCCATGTATCAAGCTCTAAAACACCCTTAGCATACTCACCACGTTGCTGGTCCATCCTATACACCCAAGTATAGACCAAAATGGTGAAACCTAGCTTAAAAGGTGAAAACTAGTCATACATTGACTTATGATCCAATATGGCCAATCTTATTGTAATTTGGTGGGACCTAGCCCCATAACCAATCATTAAACATAAAAATAAGTTAATTAGACTCCAATTAATAATGTAAACAAAGTGTCAATGCCTAATTATTAGAGTGCACAAAGATGACATTACGCAATTAAGCTGAATCTAAGATAACTTAGTGCAACTAAACACCAATTCAGTACAGTGACTGCCACCTCGTGCTTACCTAGGGCCGACAAATAAAATGCTATAAATGAGTCTTAAACATTAAATTTAAGCTATTTGACGTGTTAAACGCACAGTAAATTTAACTCCGAAAAGCATGAAAAATGCATTTTACCGAAAAACTACTATTTGACCCAGTTATCAACAGACATGATTTTAACGCATATGCATATAGTATTACTATTCATAAATATATTCTTAGTTCCTTTCACACACCAAGCTCAATCTGAGGGTACTGAACCTTTACACTGCATGGGAGCACTTCAACAAACATTAGTACAATAATACATATCGACAGCATTTAACAGTCAGCTTAAGCAATTTACCATGAAATTGACTCTAGTTTTATCATATGTCTATTATGCAATATGAACATGTTTATTATTAGCTTATTTATGCATGTGAGAATCTTGGGCATCACACATCGTGACACCTAGTGCTTCATGCACTGTCTACATCGAGCTACTTAACTCAGCCTAAATATTGACACGTAGTTGCCACTAACCTCATTTGTACGCTTGACATCTAGCTTGCCCAAATGTTGACACCTAGTTGCCACTAATCTCATCTGCATGCTTGACACCTAGCCTGTCCTATTCCACTACGTGTTTCCAACTGACACCTCATGCTTTCGAACTTTACACCCCGTGTTTTGATTTGACACCTCGTGCTTACAGTGCCACCTCGTGCTTACGGACACATCATGCTTAGAACACCTCGTGCTTTACTTTTTTTTTGACTTATCATCAAAATATCATGATTTATAGAACTGTCTAGCATGAAAATCGAGAAATACTAACTTCGTCTTAGAAATTGATCATAACATCAGAAATAATCCTGTCTCTTCCGTCAGCAGCTTATCTATTCTAGATTGTTGGAAACTTAACTGTCAGTTTTAGTCGAAAATATTTTCTTTCATCATATTGTCTATCATCAAAAGTTTATATTGCTAAGTACCTCGGTCAGTAGCTTAACTCATTTCTATTACAGAAAACCTAACAGCAAAAGTCTGTCTCATAAAACGTGAAATCCTTTTGCTAGGATCTTTATGAACTTATAAAATTATTAAGCTCCTCATTGACCAGCTTAACTCCTCTAATTAACTTAGAACTAGATAAAGCTCCATTACACATAACATGTAAGCATGCACGTGAGTCGGGGTGTGACAAGATTACTATCTCTCTTATGTTTTTTCGTTTAGGGTACATAGTTTACATATTCTAAGTTCCATACATGGTTTGGTATATGGTTTATTTAGTAAGTGATTAACAAATCTTCTATATGTGAGTATTATGCTGTGTTGAACTAGATTTTAGGTTATTTATAAAGCTTTTAAGGTTATAAGACTTATTTGTGATTCAAGACTATTTCAATTTAGTATATAAATTTATGTTGTGGTATATTAATTTTGTATGTGTTTTATATTAACATGTGTGTATTGTGATATGTTTCTATGTGTACTTATGTAGACTTATTATGTCCTTTGGACTTATTAATATGTTTATGTGTTAATCTGTATATGCATATTTGATTCTGTTTAGTAGATGAATTTTTCTATATGGTTCATAGATTTTAAAAGACAAATTCATGTAACATCCAATTCTGTTTGGTTCATGAAATTTTTATAGTAGTTCATAATTTTTATACCTTGGTTCATGAAGTTTTCATAGTAGTTCATGAATTTTCTAGTATCACTTTAATTTGTATTTGCTTAACAAGTTTATGTGCTTTATTCATAACTTTTTGTATTTGGTTCATTTATTTGCAGATTCCAGCTATAATAGGGCATATTATACTAAAGACTAATTAGCCAGAACCTAAGAAAATACAAATATATTTAAAGATAAACATACTACAACTCATCTACGACAAAATGAGTATAGAACAATAAAGACGATACAATCAGACATGCTTTGGATACTTGATTGATGTGAGGGTCACAAAAAGCATCCCACAACTCATTCACAACTTTATTCTGAGATCCGTACCATGCCCTAGTAGTGATGAAGCATGGTTCAACATCAATTGAGAAAAAATATGTGTTTGGTTTGAAGTAGTACACAGCAGTTATGGGGCTCAAGACCAAACAACTAATTAACTTGAAGGAACATAAACTATAAAGTAAAGGGGGTTTCAGAAAATTTTTCTCCTTGGGAAAGAAAGTGAAAAAGAATGAGATAAAAGACAAGTTTGAATTATATGGTGGCAATGAAGATGAAATAATAATAAAGCTCTGCAAGATATACATAGTTGGAGACCTTTTATTTGGCGATCAACAAGAATATATTAAAACTGAGTATGTTGACATGGTAGACATTGATTGGATGTGGGAGGACTACCATTAGGGTAGAGTCTCCCTTGGGAAAACAATAGAGTACAACAAATCAACATCAAGCAAGCACCATTTGTCGCAGTACCCTATATATGAATGTCCATATATAGGCTCAAATAACATAATGTATATATAAGTTAGTCATAATCATTCATGTAATTTCGAATATGGTATATATGCAACATGGTATATAGCTTCATATACTATGACAAAATTTTAATATACCAAGAGCAAAAATTCATGTACCTGAAAGTGTGAGAATAGATAGAAATAAAATAATAATATCAGATATCTAAATTAACGAAACTGGTATATAACTTTGTATACCATGACAAAAATTTCATATATCAAGACCAAAAATTTATGTACCTGAAAGTGAGAACACCTAGAAATAAAATAACAATATCAAATACCTAAATATATGAAACTGGTATATAACCTCATATACCATGACAAAAATGCCATATACCAAGACCAAAAATTCATGTACCTGAAAGTGTGAGAATACCTAGAAACAAAATAACAATATCCTATACTTAAAGTTATGAATGTGGAATATAACTTTATATAACATGACCAAAAATTCATTGTGTAAGAACACATAGAAAGAAAATAAAAATATCCAATATCTCAATGTAATGGATCTGAATTGGGTACATAATCTCATATACCATGACAAAATTTCTATATACCATGACCAAAATTTTATGTACCAAAATATGGGAAAAAAAAAGAAATTAAACACTTCGTTTCTAAACAAAATAAACTACAAACGCAATACAAAGAAACTAATGATCCCTATGGCTTTTCATCCTCTTCAAAGCACAAAATTCGGTAGGTATTAGATTTCGGCAAGTTTTCCGATTGTGGTCAAATTGCTTGCCTTGACCTACCTTGCTTGCTTCTTCTTCTTAAACTTACCAGCTGAAAGATTCTTTTTCTTTTTTGGCCCACCAGTACTCGCTTTCTCAGTATTTAGAGGGAGAACAACTTGCTCTTAGCATATGTATTCATACATAATCTGGTATGTATATATATAAATATCATATATAGCGATGATTTTTTTGTTCCACCAACATAGAAAAATTCAATAATATAGCAATGAATTTAGTATATAACCTTATATACTATGACAAAATTTTTATATATCAAGACCAAAAATTTATGTACCTGAAAGTATAGACACTTAGAAACAAATAACAATATCAAATATTTAAAGTAATGAATCTGGTATATAACCTCATATACCATGACAAAATGTCTATATATTAAGATGAAAAATTCATATAACGAAATTAGGAAAAAAAAATCTTTCGTTTCAAAATAAAATAAATTACAAACTCAATACGAAAAAAATAATGATCCCTATGTCCCATCAACTAATATCATAGGCCTACAATGATGCTACCCTTTAATGGAAGCTTTAAACGCCGTAAAAAGGTACTTGAAATTGTCATATTCATCAACTTCATAATCAATATATGAACCTGTACGAAAAAATCAAGAAACAAATATTGATAAAAAAAATCACATCTATTAGTTTAGGAGGTACATACACATATAAAAAGACAAAAAATCTATATACTAAACACAAAAAATCATGTACCATAAAAAAACAGAACAGAAAAATAGTATAATTGGGTTCGAACTCTTGATCAATAATAGCAAAATAATTAATGTAAATCAACAATAACCATACAACATATACCACCACAAAAAAAAAAAAAAGATATACCAAGACGAAGAATATATAAACCAAATAAGAGTACTGAACATATACCAATACAAAAAACACATATACCAAGACCAAAAATATATGAACCAAACAAGAAATATACAACATATTCATCAACAAAAATTACTGAATAGTGATACCATATACCTCGAAAAAAATCACATATACCACTACAAGAATCACATATACCACGACTAAAAATTAATGAACCACTACCAATTACAAAAAAAAAAAATTAAATAAATAAATAAAACACACAACAAAATACAAAAAGATACTCAGACCTAATAAAAAAACGAGATTATACATTAATTAACATCAATTATAACACGAATTACTAATGAAAATGCAAATATCTGAAAACAATACACAATACAATTAACTCAAAATCAAGAAACCAATACATACATAAACAATATCAAAACTCAAGATCAATTCCACCAATCCGAATAGAAAAATCACCAAAAATGCCGGAGATCAGAGAAGACGAACCAAACAACGCCGGAGAAGACGATGATGAACTAAATAATAGAGAGAAATGTCAGAGAAGAAGAACAATGGAGAGAAACACCGGAAATCAACAATATTTCACTGAAGATCCGTGGAGAAGAATAGAAAATCAAGAAGAAGGCTCGGGAGCATCAATGGCAAAAGAAGAGAGAATCGGGAGAGAGAAGAAAGAGAGAGAGAGAGGACGGAAGAAATCGAACGAAAACAAAAAGAAAAAAAAAAGAAAACCTGATGCATTTAATTGAGGACAATATAGAAAAATACAATATAAATTAGCTGAAATATTTTTATAACTTAGACTTTTTGCTATAAATTATGAATGCTGGATATATAATTATCCAAATTAAAAAAAGTGGAAATATACCTCATTTTCTCAAGTTCTTATCAGTTAATTAAAAGGGTCGAGTACCAAACCCCAATATCCAAATCCCATTCACCGACTCACTGCATCTCCTCTCTCTCTCTCTCTCTCTCATTCATCTTCGTCATTTGGGTCTTCTCTCTCTCTCTCTCTCCACCGACTCACTGCATCTCCTCTCTCTCTCTCTCTCTCTCTCTCTCATCTTCGTCATTTGGGTCCTCTCTCTCTCGCTTCATTGTTTAGGTCTTTTCTCCTTAAACCGTTTTCTCCGATTTCTCAACTCGGGATTCTGCCATTCTCTTCTCCCATAACTCCCGAAACCCCCTAATTCCTCTCACCGAAAAACCCTTCCCTCCATTAACGCTTCCTCTTCTTCTCCCTTAGTCCAAAACCCTAATGCTCTCTATTACATTGCCAAATTGGAGACTCGAACGAAGTAGCTCTGGTTTCATCTAGCTCTCTCGTGGCCTCGGCCATCCGGGGCCGCTTCATCCTCGCGGGTCGAGTTCGATCAGAGGGCTTTCGAAGGCTTCGAGCTTTGAGGAAGGGGCAAAGTCCTCCAAGAATCGGGCAAAGAAAAAGTTACGGTTGGGGGTTTCGCATTCGATTCTATAAATTCTTAATATTTGTGTTCTCTGTTCTCTATAGGTCTTCAATTTGTCTCCTTAGGTTCTTTTGCAGGTGATATTCTGAGTCAAATTTAGGACAGTGAGCCCATAATCCTGTCTTACATTTCAGGTTCAGAGCCTTTTTTGTAAACGAAGATTATGTTGGAGTTTTGGATAATTGGGCGAGAAAAACGGAGAGGGACTTACTATCTACACAGAAGAGGAATTAGGGCTTAGTAACAAGGATGCTGGAGGTATCCCACTTTGCCCGTTTTATTGTTCTTTTTTGCTTTTGAGAAATACACTCTAGTTTTGGTGGTTGTTTTTTTTCTCTTTTTGCTTTTAGCTCATATTGGATGATTCTAATTGTAAGGATTTAAGTTTGTCTTTGGTTTGTATATGATAAGTATAGGATTGACACTGATTTAAAAAAGTCGTAGTTGTGGAGATATTTATTCGTGAGTCATGACAATGAATCTGATCTTCAACAATAATGTGAACTTTATTATCATATTTGGAGTTATTTGCCATCACCTTTATTAACCGGATTGGTTGTTGTTTTGGGTTCTGAAAACTGTTTTTTTTTTTTTTTTTGGGAAGTGTCATCGTAGTTGATTGGAATTACTGATTATTTATACCATTTTTGTTGATACTACTTTTTTGAAACTTGTGTGAGATAATGGTGATACATATATTAGGACTTAGGATTGTTCAACATCAGGGCATTTCTTTTTTTCTTTTCACAAGCTTTACAACATTTTGAATCAGTTATTCTGGTAGTGTAATGGGTTCTGAAATGGACTGCTTCACCCAAAGTAACATGAGCTCGTTGTATCGAATAACTAATTGTTCCTTTATTTTAACTTTTCTCACTGTAGGTTCAAGTTATAGCCTTAAAAAGAGAGCAGCAAATAGCTCCTACGCAGAGTGGCCGCTGGCGGCAGTGTGTTTGGATTTCTTTACGGGTTTTATCAAGTCTTAGCTTAGATTATTATGGGATAATAGATAAGTCTCCTTTATTTTCCTCCTTTTTTGTTTCTTTCTTTTTTTTTTTTTTGTTCATCCTAAACCCAAATTGTGACAAGTTACAATTTTTAAATTAACAACATATTATGCATTTTTCTACACTAATTCAGTCCCAGAATTAACTTAAAATTTTTCAGTCATAGATTAAAGGAATTTAGTGTAATATCCTAATATTGTCCTGAATGCAGGGGCCCTAGTTGAGTCTGTATCTCAATATTTAGTGGGTGCCTGGTTGTGTTATTAGTCCTCCTTAGTCCATCTTTCAACATTTTTGAGTTCTAAAAATTTTTCATGGGCAAGTGTTTAAAGTTAAAACAGAAATTTGTGATTCATTTTATAGATACATAAATCTTGAGGACCTTTTATGCTGTTAGACCTCCATTTTTTGGTTGGATACGAAGGTATAAGTTGAATGAATTTTTTATATGAGCAACCTGTATGTAGGAATTATAGCTCTTTAGCTCATCTTACTATGTCTAAATTTGATACAGTCCCAAACTTTTATATCTCTAGATTCTGGACCAGTTTACATATTCACAAATGCTAGCCAGTTTTCCTTAAGTAAGACACTATTCTCCAGTGAGTTACCACTTTTTTCTTTTCCTTTTAAACGTCTTGCTTGCGATTTTCATTTCAGCACATATGTTGTGATCCAAGTAATAAAAAATAGACGTGATTCTTGCTCCTGTCACGTACTGTAACCATATTTGGAAAGTAGTAGTGACCCTCTAATTAGTTAAAAGTCATTTTAACAAGCTAAATATGTTCTTTCACATTGCTATCTAGTTCACCTTGAGTAGCTTGTGCACCTTAAAATGTGTTTGATATGTGAAACTAGCCCAATGTTATTCTCAGTAAGAACATAGGAGATTGTTGCTCATATTTGTGGACCTTTACTTCACGGTGATCACTCGGTGATCTTTGGGTTAGATTATTACAGATTTACAGGTGATATACTTATATTACTCTATTGCAACTTATGTGACTATTTATTTTGCCTCTATACTCATATTACCACTTTGCAAAATTCCCATTATATTTTTGTATGAAAACTCTCTGGTCCAATGGTAAGAATCAGAAGTGATCTTTGAGGAATTGTATTGCTCTTTGGTAATTGGTATTAGTCCAGTTAATAAGGCAATTATAGAACTACTGTAGTAAAAGAGATATTTAGTGCCCAAAACTTTTTTTTTTTTCTCTCAGCTTTACTTGTCATATCGTCAAATAAAAAGTTCTGTCTTTTTGTGTGTATCTATATTCTAAATTGTTTATACATGTCCTTTGTATTTATATACAGGAATGAATTGCCTCTAGCATTTTTGTCATACTCTTAAGTTTTCAAGCCATTTTGTGCTTGAGGGGGAAGTTCAAATCTACTTACTTTGTTCAAGTGTTGGAAGGAAAAAAGAAAAATACATCCTTAGCAAATTAAAGAGCTTGAGCATAAGTAATTAAGATACTCTTGTATGAAGTTTTCAGTAACTAAAGAAGTGACCTGTTTACGATTAATATTTTGAAATTTTATATTGTTTCTAATCATGTTTGCCTTTTGGGCCTATAGTGATTCTTGAGGTTTGTGGTATGGGTTTGATTCGGGTTTCTGGAATAGTAAGTATTGATTTCTATCCTGTTTAATTCTAGAAATTTGATTTTGTTTGGTATTTGGTGAGGCAAAACTATCACATAAATCCCAAAACCCCCTAATTCCTCTCACCGAAAAAACCCTTCCCTCCATTGATGCTTCTGCTTCTTTTTCCTTAGTCCAAAACCCTAAAGCTCTCCATTACAAGGCCCAATTGGAGACCCGAACAAAGCAGCTCTGGTTTCCTCTGCCTCTTTGTCCTCGTGAGTTAAGTTCGATCAGAGTGCTTTCAGAGGCTTTGTGTCGAGCAGTTGGACCCTTTTCACCGAATCGTCGATCTTAAGGTGTTTTCTCAATCACTTTCATTTGAGATTAGAGCTTATAGTAGATTTTTAATGTAAATTATTTTTGTGGGGTTGTGTATAATAATGATAATTAATACGTTGGTATTGGGTGGTTTATGGTTTTATGAGTTGGTTTAGTCTCAGTACTGGGGCTTTCTTTCATCTCATGAAGGTCATTCCATGGGTGATGGAAGCAAGAAGTGTCGAAGATTCCTTACCAAGACAGGTATGTGTATTTCAGTTTTTTTCTTTATCAATTTTCTTATAGTTTTTTCCAGTGTTTGCCTTTTTTTTTTTTTTCACGAGACTTTGTCTATAATGGCATCATTAAAGAATTTCATATGCAAGATGAAGATACAGACACACCTAGCAATTTTTTCTTTATGCATAATTTGAAATATTTTATTTCATATTAATTTATTTTATTTTTATTTTTATTTTTTGCTATCTGGTCTTGAGCAAATGGGTTGGCTGTTATCAATTTTGAAAATCGTAAAAGAAGTGCTTTTACTACTGATTTTTATTTATTTAACACATATGTTAATCGGTTAATATGCGTATACGTATATTATTTTTGGTTATTTGTTCTAGTTGGTGGCTTTTCCTGAACTGGTGAATTGGATTTATTCAGCAAATAGTGCTTATAGATTATTAGTGTTTTCATTGCTTTAATCAGTACCTTTTTCCCCCAAATATTTCAGACCTTGTTGTCTGATTAAAATTTTAACATCAATTTGCTCATCCTCATATGCTTGTTGCTGTCCTTAAATTTGGTTGAAGTCTAGTTTCTCTAGTTATTGAGAGCTTGCTAGTTACTTGCGAGTATTTATCTTGGGGTTCTTCTAATTTAAACATTGTTCCTGTGTGATGCCTCTTAACTTATCCTTGAATTACTAGTATAAGAAACAATAGTAATATAAGTACTTATCCTCTATGATGCCTCTTTCTCTCTCTCTCTCTCTCTTACCCAAGTATTAAATTAACTTATAAGAAAATGTAAGACATACAAAAAATCTTGTTCTTATGTAAATTGGTCGTAATAATTAATTCTTTTTTTATAGCTTAGAATACTAATTTGTTTATGTGTTGTCCATGTAGTCTTTATCTTTTACTTTCTTGTTTTTGGAAGATTAGATAGTCAATTATTTTTTCTTTCATCACTTATTTTCATATTAAAAACTTTAGTAATCTATGTTCTTACTCTATATAATTTTTTCTAATATAGTCCTTGCATATAAAATTTTTTGATGTTTACTAAATTTTAATTTTTTTTGTTGGGTATCATGTTAATTTCAGTTTAATATTTACTAAATAATCAATTATTACTGCTAAATTATATTGAATGTTTATTTTCTGTACCTAACGTTTTCTTATTAATTAAATTTAAGTCTCCCCATCTCTCAGACTCTCCTCTTTGTCGCCTACCCGTCTTTCTTTTTCTCTCTCTCTTTTCCCCCCTTCTCTCTCTTTCTCAACCCTCCTCTCTTTTTGTCTCTCTCCCTAAATATTAAATTAATTTATAAGAAAAGGTTGAATATGTGTAAAATCTCGATCTGATGTAATTTTACTGTAATAATTATTTATTTTCTTATGAATAGTATATTTAATTATGTGTTATCCATATAGCGTCTGTCTTTTATTTTCTCATATTTTGATGGTGAGATATCCAATTATGTTGTCTCTAATTTGTTATTTTTGAATTAAAAATACAATTATATATATGCTTCCTAAGATTAATTTTTTCTGATATAGTTCTTGCATATAAATTTATAGTCATTAACTAAATCTTCAAACATTGTGTGGTAAGTTATGATATTTATTGTTATTTTTAATATAGTTTGAATTGATTTATCATTTATTATTATTAAAGTATGTTGTTTGGTGATTTTCAAGATGTCTAATATTTCCTTATTAATTAAATTTAATTATCTCCATCTATTTTTCAACATTTTTTCATCTCTATTATTATTCCTCTCTCTCTGTCTCTGTCTGGCCCCCACTCTCTCTCTCTCTCTCTCTCTCCCCCCTCAAGTATTAAATTGATTTATATGGAAACGTTAGACACGCAGAAAATCTTGATATGATGTAACTTGACCGTAATATTTACTTATTTTCCTTTGAATTAATAAGCTTATTGGTTAATGTGTTTTCTATATACTCTTTGCCTTTTACTTTGTCGTATTTCTAATGATGGGACATTCTATTTTGTTGTTCTTAATCAATTGTTTTTGTATTAAAAACTACGTTATCTATGTGCTTGCTAAGTTTTTATTTTTTATTTTTTCTTTTTATGATATAGTCCTTGCATATCAAGTCTTTTGGCATTTACTGAATTTTAAAATATTTTTTTAGTTGGTTATGATGTTGTTAATTTTAGTTTAATAATAAATGAGTAATCAGTTATGGTTGCTAAATTATATTATATAGCTATATTCTATGTCTTACATTTCATTATAAATTATGTCTCTCTATCTCTCTCTCTCTCTCTCTCTTTCTCTTCTCACACCTCCTCTCTGTCTATCTTTCTCTAAGTGTTAAATCAATCTATTAGAAAATGTTAAACACGCAAAAAATCTCGATATGATGTAATTTTCTCGTAATAATTATTTATTTTCTTATAAATAATATGTTTGTTTGGTTGTATGTTGTCCATATAGTTTTTATCTTTTATTTTCTCGTGTTTGATGGCATACCCAATTTTTTCGTCTTTATTATGTTATTTTTGGATTAAAAACTATACTTATATATTTAATTTTTCCTTATATAGTCCTTGCATATTAAATTTTGTTGTTGTTAATTAAATCTTCAAACATTGCTTGGTAGTTTATGATATTTATTATTAATTTTAATTTAATATGCATTGAGTTATTGTTTATTGTAGTTAAATTATATTGTATAGTGATTTTCTAGATGTTAATATTTTTTTTATTAATCAAATTTAATTCTCTATCTATTTTTCTCTTTTTTTCTTTCTCCCCTATTATTCCCCTCTCTCCACCACTCTCTCTCTCTCTCTCTCTCTCTCTCTCTCTCTCTAGTATTAAACTAATTTACACGAAATGGTTAGATATGTAGAAAATCTTGATATGATCTTACTTGGCCATAATAATTAATTATTTATGAATTACTATGTTTATTTGTATGTGTATTCGATACAATATCTTTTACTTTCTCGATTTTTAATGATGGGACAGTCCATTATGTTGTTTTTAATTAGGTCTTTTTGGATTAAAAACTTCATATGTGTGCTTACTATGTTTAATATATTTTTTTTCCTGAAATGGTCCTTGCATATTAAGTTCTTTGGTTTTTTAATAAATCCTAAAATATTTTTTGGTTGGTTATGATGCTTGTTATTAATTTTAGTTTAATATGGATTGAATAATCATTTTTTCTATTTAATTTATTCATATCGTGGTTTTCTAAATGTCTAATATTTCCTTATTATTTAAATTTAGTTTTTTTTTTCTCTATTTTTCTCTCATACTACTGTCCTAGTCTCTCTCTCTCTCTCTTCCACTCTCTCCCCCTTCGTCCCTCCCAAGTATTAAATTAATTATATGAAACGGTTGGACATGCTGAAAATCTTGGTATGATATACTCGGTTGCAATAACTAATTACTTTCTTAATTATGAGTTAGTATGGTCATTTGTATGTGTGCATTTCATATAGTCTCTATATTTTACTTTCTTGTTTTTTAATGGCGAGTCTTTAATCATTTTTTTCTTTTGGATTAAAAACTTGTCATCTATGTGCTTGATATGTTTAATTCTTTCTAAAATGGTCCTTTCATATTAGGTTCTTTAGTGTTCAATGAATCCTACAATATTATTTGGTTGGTTATGATGTTTGTCCTTGATTTTAGTTAAATATGTATTTAGTAATCATTTATTTTTGATAAATTAATTTGTATGGTGGTCTTCTACATGTCTAATATTTTTCTTATTAATTAAATCTAATTCCCCTACTCTATTTTTCTCCCATACTATTTACATTGTCTTCCTCCCTGTCTCCCTATCATTCATTCTTTCTTGCCCGCTTCTCTCTCTCCCCCCCCCTTCCCCCCCCCCCCCCAAGTATTGCATTAATCTTTTTTGATATAATCCTTACATATCAAGGTTTTTGGTGTAAATTGAGTTTTAAAATGTTTTTTTGGTTGGTTATGATTTTGCTAATTTTAGTTTAATATTAAATGATTAATCAATTATTATTTCTAGATTATATTGTATGGTTCTATTCTATATGTTTTAACATTTCCTTATTAATTGAATTTGAGTCCCTCTCTCTCTCTCTCTCTCTCTCTCTCACTTTCTCCCTGATTACTCTCTCTCGCTCTCTCCCACGCCCCTCTTTCTTTCTCTCTGTTCTCTCTGTCCCCCCATCTCTCGATCTTTCTTTCTTCTCCCTCCTCTCTGTCTCAATTTCTCCCAGAGTATTGAATTAATTTAGAAGAAAATGTTAAATATGCATAAAATCTCGATCTGATATAATTTTACCGTAATAATTATATACTTTCTTATAAATAGTATATTTGTTTGTATTTTGTCCATATGGTTTCTACTATTTACTTTCTCATGTTTTGATAATGAGATTGCCAAATTCTTGAATTAAAAACTAAAGTTATATATGTGCTTACTATGTTTAACTTTTGTCTGATATAATCCTTACATATTAAATTTTCTGTTGCTAATTGAATTTTTAAACATTGTTTGATAGGCTATGATGTTTGTTGTTAATTTAAATCTAATATGAATTTAGTTATGGTTTATTATTGCTAAATTATAGCATATGGTGATTTCTAGGTATCTGGTATTTCCTCATTAACTAAATTTAGTTCTCTCTATCTATTATTCTCCCTCTCTCTATATCCACATATTATTCCTCTGTTTTTCTCTCCCCCCCGTCCACTCTCTCCCCCCCTCTCTTTCTTCCCCCATGTCTAGCTTTCTCTATTTCTCCTTTCCAAGTATTAGATTAATTTATATGAATACGTTAGACGTGCAGAAAATCTTGATCTGATGTAACATGGCCATAATAATTAATTGCTTTCTTATGAAATTGTGTGCTTAATTGTTTGTGTGTTATCCATATAGTCTCTATCTTTTACTTTCTCGTTTTTATTTTTATTTTTTATTTTTATTATTATTTTTTTTATGGGACAGTTTATAATGTGGTCTTTAATCTTATTTTTTTCGATTAAAAACTTCTATCATGTACGTACTTGCTATGTTTTTTTTTGTCCTCGTATATTAAGTTTTTTGGTGTTTAATGAATCCTAAGACATTGTTTAGTTGGTTATGACATTTATTTTTAATTTTAATTTAATGTTGATCGACTTATATCGTATGGTGATTTTTAATATGTATAATATTTCTTATTAATTAAATTTAATTTTCTCTATGTATTTTTCTCCCTATTTCTGTCTCCCCTATTACTTTCCCCCTCTCTCTCTCTCTTATACTAAATTAATTTACACGAAAGGGTTAGACATGAGGAAATACTTGATTTAATATAACTTGGCCATAATAATTAATTACTTTTATAAATTAGTATGCTTATTTATTTGTGTATTGTCCATATAGTCTCTACGCTTTATGTTCTTGTTTTTTAATTATGGGATATTCTATTATGTTGTCTTTAATCGAGTCTTTTTAGATTGCTTGCTATGTTTAATTTTTTTCTTATGTAATCCTTGTATATTAAGTTCTCTATGGTTTAATGAATCCTAAATCATTCTCTCTTTTGCCACTGTTCTCTCTTTTTCTTCACCACTTCCCCCTTCACTCAGACTCTCTACCCCCAAGTATTTAATTAACATATAAAAAATTGCTAGAAATGCGGAAAATTTTGATCTAATATAATTTGGCTGTGATAATTAATTACTTTCATATAAATTAGTATATTTACTTGTTTGTAAGTTGTTTATATTGTCTCTATCTTTTATTTTCTTGGTTCTTGATGATAGGATAATCAATTACGTTGTCTTTAATTTGTTATTTTTTTGATTAAAACTTCAGTTACGTTTGTTTATTAAGTTTAACTTTTACTGATATGGTCCTTGCATATTAAGTTCTCTTGTGTTTATTGAATCTTAAAACGTTATTATGCTTGTTATGAAGTTTGTTGTTAATTTTAATGTAATACGTAGTAATTAATCGTTTATTACCAGTAAATTATAGCGAGTGTTGATTTTATTGATGTCTAAGATCTACTTATTAATGTAATTCAATTCACTCACTCTCTCTCTCTCTCCCCCCCTTCTCTTATCTCTTTCTTTCTCTCTCCTGCTCCCTTTCTTTCTATCTTCGCCCTATCTCTCCCCCTTTTTCTCTCTTTCTATCGCCCCTCTCTCTCTCTCTCTCTCGCTTTCACACTCTCTTTTCGAAGTATTAAAATATTTTATAAAAAAAGGTTAAATATGTTTAAGATCACAATCTAGTGTAATTTTGCTATAATGATAGTTATTCTTTTTTTAAAAAATAAATTAGTATGCTTTTTCTTTGTTTGTGTGTTGTCGATATAGCTTAACTTTCACTTCATCATATTTTGGCGTTTACTGAATCTTAATATGTTTTTTGGTTGGTTGTGATGTTTGTTGTTAGTTTTAATTTAATATTAAAATTGTAATAAATTATTACTAAAGTTATATCTATGGTGACTTTCTTTATGTCTAACATTTTTTTATTAATTGAAATTATTTCCCTCTTCTCTCTCTCTCTCTTACTCTTCTCTTTTGTCTTTGTCTCCCCACTTCAGTTCTTCTCTCTCTCTCCCCTTCATGCCTCTCTCTCTCTCTCTCTCTCTCAAACAGGTGTTAACTTTTAAGAAAAGGTTGGATGTGTAGAAAATCTCGATCTGATATAATTTGTTTATATGTTTGTTAATATAAACAAACATATAAACATTTGTTTGTATGTTTATATAAACATATAAACATATAAACATACATATAAACATATAAACAAATTACATCGGATTGAGATTTTCTGTATACTTAACTTTTCTTATAAATTAATGTAATACTTATTAGGAGAGAGAGAGAGAGAGAGAGAGAGAGAAGGGGAGAGAGAGATACACAGAGGGAGGGAGGGAGAAAGAGAGAGTGAGAGAGAGAGAGATCACTAAAATAATTTATTAATGAAATGTTAGAAATCTAGAGAACGACCATATATAAAGTAATTTATCTGTAATAAATGATTACAAAGTTCAATAAATTAAAATTAATAACAAACTTGATAACCAACCAAACAATATTTTTATGATTCAATAAACACCAGAACTTGGTATACAAAGACCATATCAGAAAAAATTAAACATAGCAAGCGCATAAATAACATAAATTTTTAATCCAAAAATAACTGACTAAAGATAACATAATAGACTAACCAATCATCAAAAAATGAGCATATAAAAGATAGAGATTATATGGACAACATGCAAATAAATTAATAACCATATTAAATCATAAAAAATAATTAATTATTATGGTCCTAACTAATTATTACAGCCAAATAATATTAAATCAAAATTTACATGTCTAACAACCTCACATAAATTAATTTCACACGGAGAGAGAGAGAGAGAGAGAGAGAGAGAGAGAGAGAGAGAGAGAGAGAGAGAGAGAGAGAGAGAGAGAGAGAGAGAGGAAGAAGAATTAAATCCAATTAATATGAAAATATTAGACATAAAAAATCGCCATATGATATAATGTAACAATAACAAATAATCACACATTTCATATCAAATTAAAATTAACAACAACTATCATAAGAAACAAAATAATATTTTAAAATTCTGTAAACATCACAAAACCTAATATGGAGGGACTATAATAAAAAAAATAAGATAAAAAGAAATTTTGCACGCACAAATATAACTTAAGCTTTTAACTCAAAAGTAAGCAATTGAAGACAACATAATTGATTATCCCGTCATTAAAAAAAAAAAAGATAAATAACAAACAAAAAAATAAATATAAGAACTTATATGAAAATAATTGTTGTTACTGCAAAATTACGTTAGATCAAGATTTTATGCAAGTTTTGTCTATTCTTATAAATTAGTTTAATATATGGGAGAGAGGTGGTAGAGAGAAAGAGACCGAGAGAGAGAGAGCCTAGTGGAGATAGCAAGAGAGAGAAACATAGCGATATGAAGAATTAAATTTAATTAATAAAGAAATGATAAACATAAATAAAACCCACCATACAAAATAGTTTATGAGTAATAAAGGATTACTTAATTCAAATTAAATTAAAATCAACAAAATATACCATAATTAACTAAATAATAATTTAAGATTCAGTAAACACAAAAACCTTATATGTAAGGATAATATTCAATAACAAACATATATATAACAGAAGTTTTAATTCAAAAATTATTGATTAAAGACAATATAATATACTATCCCATCATCAAAAAACGAAAACATAAATGATAAATATTACATGGAAAACAAAAAACAAATAAGCATACTAACTTATAAGAAAATCATTAATTATCACGATCAAGTAATATCAAATCAAAATCTTCTACCTGTCTAACATTTTATACAAATTTATTTAACACGAGAGAGAGAGAACTAAATTTAGTTAATAAGAAAATAATAGACAAACACCATATGATATAATCTAACAGTAACAAATAATTACTCATGTCATATTAAATTAAAATCAACAACAAATATCATAGTCAACCAAACAATATTTTGAGATTCAATAAACATCATAACTTAATAATACGAAAAGACCATACAAAAGATGAAAATATTATAGAAGAATTTTATGACAAAAATATTAATAAAGTTATAGAAATAATAGACTGTCTAGAAGATGCTCATATAAATAAAACACAAATAGAATTTAGAGACTTTTATTTCAGTCCAAAAGAAAAGAATGATGCAAACATTTTTGAAAAAATAAGAACTTTAAACTTAAAATAATTAATAGATTCGAATAACAGCATCATGATAGAAGAAGACATAAGTGAATATTTAGACTTAGAAAAGTAATATTAATATGGCATAAGAAAGTATAAGAAGTAACAGAGAAAATAGTAGACCAAGCACATCAATAATATAAGACTCGAATTTAGAAGGATCAACAGGAATTCCATATAAAAAAGTATGACATTTTTTAAAACACATTAAAACACATAAAGAGATTACTAGTATTTCGAACAAAATTAGACTTATATAGTAATTATTTTTCAAAATGTCGAAATCTAATAGAAGATTGGAAAGAGGACCTTATAACAATGATACTAGTGGGAAAAGAACTTTATATGTTTATGAAATCGACATTAAGAGGATCTATAGCTAAACAACTACAAAGTCTAAAAGAAAAGAAAGAACCAATTCTAGAAGGTATTAAAGAAGACCCAAAAGTAATACCATTTATATGCTATATAAAAATTCTTACTTTAGGATCATTAATAGATGAAGATATGATAGAAAGAAATAGAATAAAACTTAGTAGAATAAAATTACGTACTTTCAAACAATTACCACAATATACTACATATTATTATCAATATATCACTAAAGCAGGATTAAGCACAGACCAAGAAGCAATTATAAACTATAATAGAAAAAGAGAAGGCTCTATTGGAGAAGAAATTCTTAAAAACTGGTTAAAAGAAAAATCAACAGTGTCGACTATAGGAGAAGCTATAAGTTTTGTAGATGAACAAATGATAACAATTTGTGAACAATATTGCATAAATAGAAGTATTAAATATGCTTTCTCAAGTGACAAAATGAATGGAAAAACTCATAACTCTTTGTGTAGTAGAAGTCTAGAAGCTGAAGAATTTAGGTGTAGGAAATATAAAAAACGAAATAAACATTCCAATAAAAGATACAAAAAATATAACAAAATTAAAAAATTTCATAGAGAAACAAGATATCCTAAGATTTTTTTTGAAAAAAAAAAAGAATTGGGGAAAATTTAGAAAAAGATTAGATAATAATAAATCTAAAAATGAAAGAAAATGCAGGTTTTATTTAAGTAATGAAGGACATATTAAACCAAACTAGCCAAAATTAAAATATAAAATAAACATAGTAGAAGATTTAGATCTAAAAGAAGTACAAAATTTAGAAGGAATAGATATAAACTCTTGCTATAAGATAGAAAGTTTCTTAGGCATAGATGATAGTGATTTAGAAGAAGAATCTTTAGAAGATCTTAGCTGTAATATGATAAGAGCAATGCTATGGGGGTACTAGTTATGCCTAACACTACAATGACGTATGTGTCTGTCACTGGATGGTTCTATTTAATAAACTAGATCCCACATGGGCACCACCTGAGTTATAATTATAATTAGCCAGTGGCAAACTGACACATTATGTGATGTTGGGTATCATATGATACTCCGTAGTATTATTCATATGATAAGCATAGAAAAATCATATGATAAGCATAGAAAAAAAGATATTAATGGTTTTGATTCTTTTTAAACACCTAGAGTATATATCAAAGGAAAATGAAATATTTATAAAAAAATAAATAAAAATGAAATAGATAATGAATACATAAATTTAAAAGTAACATTAGAGTTTGAAACAAAAATAACAAATATAAATGCTATGGTAGATACGAGAGCACATAACTGTATACATAACTGTATAATACAAAAACAATTTGTAGATAGAAACAACATAAGAAAATTAGATTACCCAGCTAAAATGAAGACTTATGATGGAACACCGCATATGCTCATAGAATATATTACTCAAATACCAATTATCATCCAGAATAAGAAATTCTTTTACCATTTACGTATGTCATAGATATACCAACAAATTCTCCATTTATAATTGGAATGAATTTTTTAAGTAGTCTGGGACATAACTTATACAGAAGCAATAGATAACATCCTTTAAACATAGTGTTTCCAACATTCAAAAACAAAAAGAAAAACGTGTAAAAAATAACTTGTCCACAAATTGAAGAAGAAGAAGAATTGAAAGGTTGAATTTAGAAGAAATAGACATACCCTGTAAAATAATGAAAGTTTTTCCACAACTACAAATAAAAAGATGCAAATAAAAAATCATACTAATAAATTAGAAGATTTAATAAAAAAGCAGAAAAGATAGAAATTTTAGGAGAAAACCCTATCAAACACCAAGAAATGTGTAAATATATAGCAAAATTGGATATAATAAATCAAGGCATAACAATAATCACAACAAAATATAAATCATACTCCTATAGATGAACAAGAATTTAAGGCAAATAAAAGAATTATTACAATTAGAAGTTAGTTATAAGAAAATCGTACAATAGACATAGGAGTGCAACCTTCATAGTGACAAACCATAGTGAAATAAAAAGAGAAAAAGCTAGAATGGTAATCAATTATAAAAGATTAAACGATAAACTAGAACCGATAACTATAAAATACTAGATAAAGATATACAAATCAATAGGATTAAAAACGCAAATATTTTTTCACAACTTGATTGTAAATCAGGATTCTGGCAAATAAAAATGCCTAATGAAAGCATAAAATATACAGATTTTTGTACCCAATAGGCTTATACAAGTGGTTGGTGATGCCATTTGGTTTAAAAAAATGCACCCTCAATATTCCAAAGACAGATGGATGAAATATTTTGTAAATACATAAATTTCTGTTCTGTATATTGTTAGCCCATTAGTCGGTGACTAGGGCCGTGTCATGGTGGGGAGCTGCACCATGGAACGAGTGCAAGGTGGGGGATGCACATGGTGCACACCACTATGCGAGAAGACCAAAGCATTGCTTGGGTGGGCAAGGCCTTGGCACGATGATCAGACACTTGAGTATGCCACTTTGGCTGTTGGTTTGAAGTGGCATGTGTTGAGCAGTGTGGCTTGACACGAGCACAAGTGATGTGTAGGGTTGCTCGAGAGTTAGCATAGCTGGTGATGCATGATAGCAAAACTGCCTAGTGATGGGCGCACCAAGTAGGTCGCACATGCTGTGCGCGTGCATGGCAATCAGCACATGCTACAGCGTGTGTACGACAAACCACGTGTGTTGTGTGCATGCGCATGATGACCCGTGTGTGCTATGTGCACGCACAGGTAAGTTGGCTAGTAGGCGCGATGGTTCTCACGCGCGATGGTGTGAACTAGGCAAAGGGATGTAGTTACACAGCAGTTGGCTAATCAGCACATTAAACATGTGTGTGTATTGTGATTAGACTGAGCAGTTGAGGATGGTTACCAAGTCGGTTGGTTAAATAGCATATTTGACATGTGCATGCATGGTGAATCAAACCAAGTGATTGGAGATTGTTACCAGGCAGTTACTTGACGTGATCCTTGTCCAGGCACGTGGGACTGATTTTCCATGTAGTAGGCAGTTGGGGGAAACTGTCCAGCAATATGTGCTGCTGCACGCTGGCTAGTCCAGCATGGCTCTAGGCAGTTAGGGGTGTCAACTGCCATGCTTGTTTATTTAAACGTGATTCTTATGGCAGAGTCATCAGAGTGTGATGCCCTGCATATTGCCTTGTATCCTTTTGTGAATTAATGAAAGGTTAGGAAAAGAGTTCCCGTATGTTGGCTTGGGTGTTCATTACTTACTCATTATGCATAGTCTGTTGAGTGTGTGAGGCAAACACTTAGACCCGGTTGTGTGTGTGTGTGTGTGTGTTGTTGGTGTGTTGTTTGGCTAACTAAGAGTGGTGCTTAGTGTTATCATAGGGAAAAATTTGTGCTGAGAATTTGCCCGTGTAATGACTGGTATTAGAGCCAGCTGTGACAATGGCTGGTGGTGTTACTGAATTAAGGGAACGGATCACTCGGCTTAAGGAAATCGTTGGCGCTCCCCATGGGAACGACAGTACGAGTTTGGCGTCAGACAGTGGTGCTTTCTAAGCAACTGTTTTTGCTTCAGAATGTTGTGTCGGAATTGCGAAAGGATCTCGAGAAATATCTCTTCACTTTGGTGGAGTGCATTAGATCCATGGCGGACTCGGTTGATGAAAAGGTAAAAAATCTTGAGGCAGAGTTGGCGCTGGTGAAGAGGGCTTTGAATAACCCTTCCCTTGGACAAAAGGATAGCGGTGTCGGTACTTCGAAAATCAAAGTCCCTGAACCAAAACCTTTCAATGGTTCCTGAAATTCAAAGGAGTTGGAGAATTTCCTTTGGGATGTAGAGCAGTACTTTAAGGCTACTCGCATTCCTAAGGGGAAACATGTCACAATTACTAGCATGTATCTGACCAGGGATACGAAACTTTGGTGGAGAACCCAAATGGAGGATGATGCTAATGGTAGGAGACCCAAGATCGCAACTTGAGAGATGCTAAAAAAGGAGTTGGAGGATCAATTCTCCATGTTGCAAGGGAGACTCTCAAGAGATTAAAGCGTACGGGTTCTGTGCAAGACTATGTGAAAGAATTCAGTTCTTTATCGCTGGATATAAAGAACATGTCGGAAGAAGACAAGATGTTCAACTTCTTGTCTGGACTATTGCCTTGGCCACAGGCTGAGATGCAGAGGCAGGCTATTCAAGACCTTCCTATAACTATAGCTACTGCTGAAAAGTTGGTAGACTACAAGTACGTTCCTTCTAGTTCGGGTGCAGAGAACAAGAAAGGAAAGGACGGGAAGAAGAACAAATCCTCTTCTTCGAAGGATAGCAAAAATTCCGAGAAGAAGAAGGATTGGGGGAACAACAACAACAAGATGAGTTGCTACAACAGTATCCATAGACAAAGACAAGGCCAAGGGTTATTACATTTACAATAGTCCACACATGATTAGAGATTGTCCAAAGAGAGAAAAGTTGAGCGTGTTGATCACTCAAGATGGTGACTTGGATCATGACCTTATGGAGGGGACCTCTCGATGAATCACTTGTAATTGCTCAATGCAATCACAAACAACTTTGTGTCACGGCATGTGGCAGAATGGTTGGAGTTGATTGTTGTAAAGAAGTCCACCAAGCTAAAGGCTGTGAATTCGGATGCTATGCTTGTTCATAGTTCAGCAGTGTGTCGACTGAAGGTTGGCACTTTGCAGGGAGAGTGCAACTTCATGTGGTGCCCCTTGATGATTTCGATTCAATACTTAGCATTGAATTCCTAGGGTTGGCCAAGTATTTGTTGCACCATACCTTATGGGAATCCTGATTGGGGATGAAAGGAACCATTGCTTCATACATGCAGTGTCCAAAGGTCTAGATGTGAGGAGATAAAAAGAAATTGAATTGCAATCTGCCAAGTAATTCAAGGTAGGTGTGAAGAGAGGTGAATAGGCTTATGTTGCTGCGTTGATCGAAATAAAACCAAAACAGATTGAGGTAGTGCCTGATTGTGTAGTGGATCTCTTGAGGGAATTTTTTGACACGATGCCACTTGAACTACCTAAAGAACTCTCACTAAGGAGGGTAATTGATCATAAAATCGAGTTGGAACTGGGGACTAGGATTCCAACCAATACCCTTTACAGAATGGCTCCATCAGAATTGGTTGAGTTGTGGAAACAGTTGGACGAGTTGCTAAATACAGGACTGATTCAACCATCCAAGGCTCCTTACGGTGCCCCAGTTTTGTTCCAAAGGAAGCAAGATGGGTCCATGTAGATGTGTGTGGATTATCGGGCCCTGAATAACCGGTGCCTAATGCTATTGATTTGTTTGACAGATTGTCCAAAGCTTCCTATTTCACAAAACTGGACCTACGGTCTGGTTACTGGCAAGTAAGGATTGCAGCAGAAGATAAGGCAAAAACCGCTTGTGTGACGAGATATGGGCCTTATAAGTTTCTGTTCATGCCTTTTGGCTTGACCAATGCTACTGCTATATTCTACAACTTAATGAATGATATTTTGTATGAGTTCTTAGACCGATTTATGGTTGTATATCTAGACAACATTATTGTCCATAGTAAATCATTGGATGATCACTTATTACGTTTGAGGGAAGTATTTTCTAAATTGATAGAATACAAACTGTATGTCAAAAAAGAAAAATGCAAGTTTTGTCACTAGGAGGTGAACTTCTTGAGACATTGGATTAGCAAAGGGCAGATTCGAATGGATGAGAAGAAAATCAAGGCCATTGTTGATTGGCCTGCCCTAAAGAAAGTTGCGAAATTGATATCTTTTCTTAGCTTAGCCAACTATTATCGAAAATTCATTAGGGGATACTCCAAAAAAATTAGTTCCTTGAGGAATTTGCTCAAGAAAGATCAAAAATAGGGGTGGACAGACGAATGTCAGGAGGCCTTTGACAAGCTAAAGGTTGCTATTTCATCAGAACTGATACTAAAGTTGCCTGATTTTGAAAAACCATTCGAGATCCAAACAGATGCATCAGACAAGGCCATCGGTGGGGTACTTGTCTAAGATGGTCATCTGTTGGCCATTAAGAGCAAAAAGCTTAAAGATGCCGAGCAAAGATACTCGGTTCATGAGAAAGAGTTGACCACGATGGTGCATTGCTTAGATGCTTGGAGACATTACTCGTTGGGGATGCAGTTCACGATGTATACTGATAATGTGGCCAACACCTACTCCAAAACTTAGAAGAGACTGACTCCAAAGTAGGCTCGTTGGCAAAAGTTCCTAGTAGAATTCGATTTTGTGTGGGTTCACAAGCCAGGAACACAGAATCAAGTGGCGGATGCTCTTAGCAGGAAAGACATACAGGCATACGTAGTAGTGTTGTCTTCAGTGAAATCAACTTTTCTCGACCAGGTGAGGGAGCAGTCCTTGCTCGATTCCACTTATTTGAAGCTGAAACAGCATGTTGCTGAAGGTACAGTTTGATGGTGTTGGATTGATGATGACTTGCTGTATGCCAAGAGTAGCAGGTCATATGTGCCAAGAAATGGTGGGCTGAGACAAGAGTTGCTATGGGAAACACATGATCCACACAATGGGCTGGTCACCCAGGGGTGGAAAGAATGATGGCTTTGCTAGGAAAGTCATATTGCTAGACAAAGATTGAGGATGAGGTGGAGTCCTGTCCTACGTGAAAACCTGTTTGGTTTGCCAGCAAGACAAGATGGAGAGGAAGAAAGAGGTGGGGTTGCTACAGCCACTGCCTATTCTTGAGAAACTATGGCAATCAATCTCCATGGATTTTATTGTGGGATTTCTAAAAGTGAAGGGCATGAGATCAATCCTGGTGGTGGTTGATCAGTTCTCTAAATATAGGATCTTCATTCCAGCACTACATGCATGTCCGGCAGATGTTGCAGCAGAGCTGATCATGAAAAATATGGTGAAATACTTTGGGTTGCCTGAGGACATTGTGAGTGACAGAGATTCTCGGTTCACTGGCAGATTTTGTACTATGTTATTCAACATGTTGGGGTCAAATTTGAAGTTCTTTATTGCAAATCACTCATAAACGGATGGTCAGACCGAGAGAATGAATCAGTTGCTTAAAGAATACTTGAGGTACTATGTTACTGCGAGCCAACAGAATTGGGTTGAATTACTTGATGTAGCCCAATTTTGCTATAACATTCATCAGTCCTCTGCAACGTGAATGAGTCCTAGTGAGATCGTGTTTGGGAGGCAGCCCTTGACTCCACACGAAGTAGCCAAGCAAAAGTCCCAAAGGTCTTGTGCAGCGGCATACAGATTTGCTAGAGACAGAACTGAATTCCTTGAGCAAGCACGGGATAGCGTAGCCAAAACGTCCAAACAGATGAAGAAATATGCTGACAAGCATAGAAGGGAGCTAGAGTTCAATGTGGGGGGACAAAGTGTTGCTAAAGCTTACTCCTCAAATTTGGGAGAAGGTGACTGATAAGCAGTACCACAAAGGGTTGGTGCAAAAGTATGATAGCCCGTTCGAGATTGTGAAGAAGGTGGGCGATGTTGCTTATCGATTGTAGTTACCTAAGTATTTCAATATGCACCCAACATTCCATGTGACTTTCTTGAAATAGTTCCATGAGGATGCGGACGAGGGTTAGATCATGATGAGGAGAGCGCTTCTTACTGTGAGAAAGTAATTTGAGAAAGAAATCGCAAAGATCTTGGGTCATAGATCTCTGGGAACAAGTAAGAAGAACAACCACATTGAATTTCTTGTTCAGTAGAAAGGTGAGGGCGAGACAGATGCTACATAGGAGAAGGCAGTAACCTTGTGGCAATTTGAAGACCAACTGAACGCCTATATAGATACCTTCCCGATGAGGACGTCAGTTTCTTCTGGTGGGGGTGGTTTGTTAGCACCTTAGTCAGTGACTAGGACTGTGTCATGGTGAGGAGCTGCACCATGGCACGAGTTCAAGGTGGAGGATGCACGTGGTGCACACCACCATGCAAGAAGACCAAGGCATTGCTTAGGTAGGCAAGGCCTTGGCATGGTGATCAAGCACTTGAGTGTGCCTCGTCGGCTATTGGCTTGAAGTGGCATGTGTTGAGCAGTGTGGCTTGACACGATCACAAGTGATATACGGGGTTGCTCGAGAGTTAGCATAGATGGTGATGCATGGCAGTAATATTGCTTGGTGATTGGTGCACCAGGCAGTTCGCATGCGCTGTGAGCGCACATGGTAACCAGCACATGTTGCAGCATGCGCACGACAACTTGCATGCATTGTGTGCGCATGCATGATGACCCGTGTACGCGAGCACGGGCGAGTTAGATGACAAGAGATGGTGTTTGTGTGCATACGATAGGCACGTAGGCTGGAGCTTGCGATGCAGTTACACGACAGTTGGCTAATTAGCACATTAGACATGTGCGTGCATAGTGATTAGACCAAGCGGTTGAGGACGGTTACTAGGGCAGTTGGCTAAATAGCACATTTGACATGTGTGTGCATGGTGAATCAGACCAAGCAGTTAGAGATGGTTACCAAGTAGTCACTTGTTGTGATCCTTGTGCTGGCACGTGGGATTGATTGTCCAGGCAGTAGGCGGTTGAGGGAAATCACCCAGCAGTGTGTGCTGGCACATGCTGGCTAGTCCGGCAAGGCCCTAGGCAGTTGGAGGTGTCAACTGCCATGCTTATTTATTTAAACGTGATTCTTACGGCAAAGTCATCAGAGTGTGATGTCCTGCATATTGCCTTGTATTCTTTTATGAATTAATGAAAGATTGGGAAAACAGTTCCCATATGTTGGCTTCAGTTTTCATTACTTACATATTGTGCATAGTCTGTTGAGTGTGTGAGGCAAACACTTTGACCCGGTTGTGTGTATATATTGTTGGTGTGTTGTTTGGCTGACTAAGAGCGATGCTTAGCACCATCATATGGAAAAAGCTGAGAGTTTGACATTGTGACATATATATAGTCGATATTTAGGTCCTTTCGAGAGACAAAAACGAACATAGAAGACACTTAGAAATCATTTTCTTTAAATTCATTAGAATTGGATTAATAACGAGCAGAAAAATGATAGAACTAGAAAAAGAAAAAAGTAGAGTTTTTAGGAATCAAAATAGGAAGAGGAAAATTAAAGTTACAAGACCACATATATAAGAAGATTCTAGAATTATGAGATAAACTAGAAGACAAAAATTCTACAACAATTTTTAGGATTACTAAATTGTGCAGATCATTCTCAACATCTATATAATAATCAAGGAACATCAAGTAAAATATTTATTAATACAGAATATGTAAATTTAGTAAAAGAAATTAAAAAGGAAATAGGAAAATCACCGTCAATAAGATTGCCAAATGATAATCTAATAAAAATAATATAAACCAACGCATCTGAAGAAGAATGGGGCACAATATTATTACAAAAAGATGAAAAGAATATAGAAGAAACTTGTAGATATTCTAGAGGTAAATTTCAGTAAAAAATCAAAAGTTGTGAAAATAAGAATAATAGATAGAAAGAATTAAATTTAGCTAATAAAGAAATATCAGTCATCTAGAAATCACCATACAATATAATTTAGTAATAATAAATGATAACTCAATTCATATTAAATTAAAATTAACAACAAACATCGTGGCCTGCCAAACAATGTTTCAAAATTCAGTTAGCAACAGAAAATTAAATATGCAAGTATTATATAAAAAAAAGTTAAACATAGCTAGCACATATATAACTTTAATTTTTAATTCAAAAATAACATATAGAAAACAATATAATTAGCTATCCTATCATCACGATACGAGAAAGTAGAAGATAGAAACCATATGGATAAAACTCAAATAAACACACTATTTATAAGAAAGTATATAATTATTATGGCAAAATTATATCAAATTAAGATTTTATGCATCTTTTAACTTTTTCTTATATATTAATTTAATACTAGACGAGAGACTGAGATAGAGAGAGAGGTGAGAGAAGAAAGAAAGATAGAGAGAAAGGGGGGGACAGATATACAGAAAGAGGGGTATGGGAGAGAGAGCAAAAGAGAGTAACAAGGGGAAGAAAGAGAGAGAGAGAGAGAGAGAGAGAGAGAGTAAGGGGAGAGAGTGAGAGAGAGAGAGAGAGAGAAAGAGAGTGATTCAGATTCAATTAATAAGAAAATATTAAAATATATAGAAAATAACCATGCGATATAATTCAACAGCATCAAAACCAACCAAAAAAAGATTTTAAAATTCAATTTACACAAAAATACTTAATATGCATGGACTATGCCTGAGAAAATTATATATAGCAAGCACATAGATAAGTGAAGTTTTCAACCCAAAAATAAGTGATTAAATACAACGTATTTGACTATTTGATCATCTAAAAATGAGAAAGTAAAAGATAAAGATTGCATAGATAACACAAAAAAATAAGCACAATAATTTGTAAGAATGTAATTAACTATTACGGATAAATCACATAAAATCGAGATTTTTCGCATTTCTAACATTTTGTTATTCATTTCTAACATTTTGTTATAAGTTAATGTAATATTGGGTGGGGGTTGGATAGAGAGAGAGAGAGCGAAGCGGGCAAGAGAGAGAGAGAGAGACAATAGGAATAGTAAAAGAAACTATAGAGAAGGAGAATCAAATCTAATTAATATAAAAAATATTAGACATTTAGAAGATCACCATACGAATTAATTTATCAGAAATAAATAATTACTCAATACATATTAAACTAAAATTAACAAATATCATAACTAAACAAAATATATTCTAGGATTCATTAAACACCAAGGAACCTAATATGAAAAAACTATTTCAGAAAAAATTAAATATAACAAGAACATATATGATAGAAGTTTCTATTCAAAAATAAAAGAAGAAAATTTGATTCAAGACAATATAATAGACTGTCCCACCATTAAAAAAACAAGAAAGTAAAATATAGAGACTAAGAATATATGAGTAAAATATAGAGACTATATGAAATAAACGCAAATAAATAAACATACTAATTCGTAAGAAAGTAATTAATTATAACGGTCAAATCACATAAGATCAGGATAATACTTGGGGGGGAGAGAGAGAGAGAATGAGGGAGAGACTAATTTATAAGAAAGTAACTAATTATTATAGTAAAATAACATAAGATCAAGATAATATGCATGTCCAACATTTTTCTATAAGTTAATTTATTACTTTGAGAGAGAGAGAGAGAGGGGCTAGAGAAATACTAAGATAAAAATAGAGACGATAAATTAAAGTTAATTAATAAGGAAGTGCTAGATATCCCTAAACCACCATACGAAGTAATTTAGCATTGATAAATAAATGCGCAATCTATTTTAAACTAAAATTAATAAAAAACTTTCATAACCAACCAAATAACGTTTTAAGATTCACTAAATACTAAAGAACTAAATAAGCAAGGACCATATCTGAAAATGAAAATAAAAAAATAAACATAAGAAGCACTTATATTACAAAAGTTTCTAATCCAAAAATATTTGATTAAAGACAACGTAATAAACTATCCCATCATCAAAAAACAAGAAAGTAAAAAATTGAGACTATATGAACAGCACACAAATAAATAAGTATACTAATTTATAAAAAAGTAATTAATTATTAGGATCAATAAATATTATATCAAGATTTCGTATATATCTAACCTTTCCATGTAAATTCATTTGATATTAGGGAGAGAAAAAGAAGACATGGTAAAAGAGAGAGAAAGAGAGAGAGGAACAATAAAGGAGACAGAAAGAAGAAAAATAGATAGAGATTATTAAATTTAATACATAAGAAAATATTAAACACCCATAAAACTACCATTAATATAATTTAGCAATAACAAATAATAACTCAATCCAAATTAAATAAAAATTAACATCAAACATCATATCCAATCAAACAATGTTTGAAAATTTAGTTAACAACAAAAAATTTATTGTGCAAGGACTATATCTAAAACAATTACACTTAGTAAACATATATATAATTGTGGTTTCTAGTTCAAAAATAATAAATTAAAAATAATGTAATTGGCCATCCCATCATCAAAACACAGGAAAGTAAAATATAGAAACTTTATGGAAAACATACAAATAAATATACTATTTACAAATGAGAGAAAGAGAGAGAGACTACGGGAAAAGTAAGAAAAATATAGATGAAGAACTAAATTTAATTAATAAGAAAATATTAGACATCCAGAAAACCATCATACAAATTAATTAATCAGAAACAAATGATTACTCAATCCATGTTAAACTAAAATTAATAAGAAACATCATAACCAACTAAAACATATTTTAGAATTCACTAAATATGAGAAAACTTAATATGCAAGGATCATTTCAGAAAAAATTAAGCATATCAAGTACATATACGACAAAAGTTTTTAATCCAAAAAGGCTTGATTAAAGAAAACATAATGGATTGTCCCATCATCAAAAATCGAGAGAGTGAACGATAGAGACTGTGGAATACACACATACGAATAAGCATACTAATTCGTAAGAAAATAATTAATTATTATGACAAAGTTAAATCAAATCAAAATTTTCTATATTTCTAACCATTTTGTACAAGTTAGTTTAGTACTTGTGTGTGTGAGAGAGAGAGAGAGAGACTACAAGAAAATAAGACTTTTACCTACATGAAAGTAAACGTTTCGCACGTGTAGATAATACTCTTTATTTACACACAATGTAAGTGAAGAGATATATAAATAAAAGAATGTAGGTAAAGGTGCTTTCTTACACATACTACTATGTGTAGGTAAAGATAATAACAGACTCCACTAAAGTTAATCGATACTATTACTTGAAAGATGACATGAAATATGATGTGTAGCTCACAAGGAATCAAATGTGACAGATATTGTAATGGCATGGCATCATCATAGAGTGACATGGCATATTCAGAGTGACGCAGTGCATTCAGAGAATGACACATGGCACACCAGAATTTTTAATTTATTTTTTATAAAAATTTAATTAAATGTATGTATAGGTAAAAGTATCATATGTGTAGCTAAAAGTACTAATTTTTGTCTTAATAAATAAAAGGCACCAATCCAGTAGGTATTTTTTTTTTTTTTTTTTTAGGTACACATAGTGATCATTTTGACGAATGAAAATTTATGATGCATATTTTTTTATTGTAAAAAGTATGAGAGAGAAATAGTATTAATGATGCACGTCTTTTCATGCACTTCATTAAAAAAAATACCTACACATAGGTAAAAAAAAAAAAAAAAAAAAAACCTACGGGATTGGCAACCATAAATAAAATATTCGTTCTAAATACAGATAAAAACGAATTACTAATTGTCATGAGCATAAAATTCAAATATATTCTTATTATATAAAAAGCCGACAAAAAAAATACATATATAAAAATCCGAGGGAAATTAAGTGTCAATACAACATAAAAAAATTTAAAAAAGTCTAGAAAATACAACTCGTAACAATCATCATAGTACTCGAAAGTATGTTGAGCAGGGGATAGAAAGCGCATCACGGGTCCGGAACTTTGATCGGAGATGGTCGTGTGAGAACGAATAAAACTGAAATATGAAATAACTTTGTTTTAAAATGCACATAAAGAAAAAGAAACAAAACAAAACAAAAAATGTATATTAAAATTACCTAAGTATAAATAATAACAAAAAATTATGTCAGATATATACGAGAAAAATGAATCAGAGTATGGCCAAGAAAGAGAAGCAAGTTCATAGCCAAAGAAAAAAAAAAAGAAAAAAAGAAGAAAAAAGAGAAGCGGGTATTGAAGGGTAGGAAGAAGTGCCTGAACTTTTGACATTGCCACTAAAAGACTACGACAAACAATAGAAAAAACCCAAAAGAGAAGGCAACAAATTAATTTTCTATAAAAAAAAAAAAGCGGGGTGGGAAAAAAAATACTCTTATCTCAAGCTTAATAAGTTCAATTTGATTTGGTACATATTTTGTAATGACATGTATTACCAGCTTGAAGTTCATCTCGAGTAATTTGTAAAATAACATCTTGTTACACACTTGCCATAGCAAAATAACTCATATATAAAAACAGAATTATTATTCACATATAACACACAATTTTTATAAAACAAAGAAAATGAGAATTCAATGAAGCTATTACATAACTAATCAAAGAAGCAACAACAGCAGATAGAATATTTTAGCATGGTTCATATAGACGTTATTCCTCACTAACATTAACAGAAAATTGATATTACAATTACCAACAACAAAAACAATGAAATGAAAAAACCCACATACAAGAAAAAATAATTCTAAAATAATAACTCGAAATAATGAAACAGAGGTCCTCACTCGTCCAAACTACTCCAAAAGAAAATGATCCCAAAACGTTCCTCTTTTTTCGATCTTTCATTTTCAATATCACAAAAACGAAACCACTATTATTAGAAAGTAAAACCCAACCTAGGAAAAACTATTTTGTGTGCCAAATTAAGAAAACTAATAACTATGTCAGTTCCATGAAAATGAATTCTCCCAAAAATATTATCTCCATCCAAACAAACAAGTTTAGAAGTAACTATCAACAACGAAAACCCAGTGATTACAAAATTGAGAACTAATTTAGTCAATATTCCATCTTTTAATCATAATAAAAAATCACCCAAAAATCCTCAATCTAAAAGCTCAAAAAAGCTAAGCAAAAAACATTGATATATATAAAAAGAACTTAGAAAGAGACGAACCAGAAATTATCCATTTATACAACCATATAGCTCTTGTCAAATTATCTTTCAATCATACAACCACACAAGCACCAATTATCGTCGACTTTTAGTTTCATAACCACAGTCAATAAAATCCTATTAAATTTGAACAGTTTCTTCACATAGGTTGGGGATTGATCTCAGCTATGAACCATTGGCAAATTGCTTTTTCCATATAATTGGAGTCAATTTAACACAGTATTGATTTTAGGAAGAAAATATTTTGAAGTTCAAACTGTTAACCCTGAATCTTTATCATTGGCATCGGGTTCATAAATTTATCAACAAATATTGCTAGAATTATTTATTGGATTCAACAATCGAAGTAAACACTTGTGACAATCCACTAACAATAAGTATACCAATTTCTAGAATCCTTGCTGAATGTATTACTCTAGTTCTAATCCTTTCCAAGTAATAATTTGGCATTACAAAATATATTTATTAATGGTACTAAAATCTTTAAGAAGCAAGTCCTAAAGTAATGCCATATGATACAATCGGGAACACAAGCACTTGTTTGACACTTTTAACATTGGAAGAAAAATGATTTGCCTAGGCTAAAAATAAAGGACCTTTGTACTAACATAGAATCCAGAGCAACGACAAAAAGCAGAAAGCCAAACAAGATCAACGATCCAATGATTTTTCTCCTCATTTGTAACAGCTATATTGGAGAACAACCACTAATTGTATCTCATCCTTTGTAAAATATAAATATATATATATATATATATCTTAACCAATAATTAATACGGTTACCTTGGTTGGAGCAAAGGAATTATGGTCCGCAGAGAGCCTAGAGTAGTCTAGAGTGCCAAAAGCTTTAGCTATAAAAGATTCTGAGAAACACACAGACTCAGAAAAAAAACACAAAGTTGGTCTATGGATTTTAGAGGAAAAAGCTAAGGATAGTGAGGAAGAAGAGAAGAAATTGATATTGACACTACAAAGATTGAACCATTTTACAAGTAATGTAAATAAAATTCAACAGTTATTTAATACAAATCTTGCTAACTCAAGATAACCAATCAATTCAACATAGAGCCCAGTATAAGCAAAATAATTTTAAAAAAAAATAAATAAAGAACACAATACAAATTATTGATAGAGTATTCCAGAAAATTACAGTAACACAGTTGCACAAATGCGGAGAGGAAATCAACACACAGAGAGATTTATTGAAAATAAGGAAAAATGGAAGAACACCAGGTTTTTCGAGAGGCCTATTCTCTCCTAGAGCTCTGCTATAATTACAAGATAATCAACCAATTCAACATAGAGCCCAGCATAAGTAAAAGAATTTTAAAAAATAAATAATTAAAGAACATAACACAAATTACTGATAGAGTATTCAAGGAAATTACAGTAACAGTTGCACAAATACGGAGAGGAGATCAACACAGAGAGAGACTTATTGAAAATAAGGAAAAATGGAAGAACACCAGGTTTTTCGAGAGGCCTGTTCTCTCCTAGATCTCCGCTCTAATTACAAGCTAGTCATTTCCTGATCCCCTCCTCCTTCCCTTAGCTCTCTTATAACTCCCTTCTCTCCCCCACCTCCATTCTAACAAACTAACATACTAACAGAATCCAGGCTAGCAATTCCTTCGCTACTTCTGGCACAATACGCCTATAAAGTCAAAAGACCTTTTCTTCCCTCGCTTATGTTTAAGTCTTCTTTGCATGCCTCACGTAGGTGAAGCGAATTGGAGGCCTATCACCACTCCCTCCCAACGAAAGTACCTCATCCTCAAGGTGGAAATCGGGAAACTGCTATAGGATCTTGTCAAAAGACTCCAAGGTCGCTTCAGAGGCTGGTAAGTCTTTCCACAATAAAAACCTCAAACGTGACCAGCGGACTTCTTGCGCACAGTCGAGACAGATGCTGGTTCCACCACCATCTCAAGTTCAGTGGTGAGTTGGGGAGGGATGTCCCAAATAGAGTTGGAAGTGCTAACAGCTCATCGCAGCTGAGACATGGAAAACTGGGTGCAAATGGCCAGTAGGAGGTAATTCCAGTCGGTATGCGACTGCGACCGCGCCCACTCGAGCTACCACCGGATATAGCCCGTAGTAGTGTGCTGCCAGCTTCTCATTCTTGCGTTGAGCGAGTGAATTCTGTCGATAAGGACTCAATTTAAGATACACCAAATCCCCAACATCGAACTTGATGTGTTGGTAGGATGCATCAGCATAGTGTTTCGTTTTGTGTTGGGCTTTCAACAGGAACATCTTTAACTCATCAAGAATCTCATCCCTGTCCAATAAGATGCGTTCTACTGCATCTACGGGTGTTGAGCCTGCCTCACACGAAAGTAATGGTAGGGGTCACAGCCATAAAGTGCGTAGAAACGCGTGGTGCCGAGGTTGGTGAGGAACGAAGTATTATACCAATACTTGCCCCAGTGTAACCATGATGCCCACTATTTTGGTTTGGCTGAAGTGAAGCATCGGAGATAGGTATCTAAGCACCTATTGACTACCTCGGACTGGCCATTAGTTTGAGAATAATGTGCCATGCTACGCTTTAAGAAAGTGTAACTTGAACAATTCCAGCCAAAATGTGCTCATAAAGATCTTGTCCCTGTCTGAAATAATGGTGCGGGGCATGCCATGAAGTCTGACCATTTCCTTGGTGAAGAGGTCCGCTACACCGTATGCAGTGAAAGGGTGCTTTAGAGGCAGAAAATGGGCGTATTTGTTGAGTCGATCCACAACCACGAGGATTGTGTCCATACCACCGGAACGAGGCAGCCCTTCAACGAAATCTATGGTCACGTCCTCCCAAACCTTTTCCGGCAATGGCAAGTGCTGTAAGAGGCCTGCTGGTGTTGTGGCCATATATTTATGGCGCTGGCAAGTGTCACATTGCTAAACGTATTTTTCTACGTCCTTCCGCATCCCGACCAAAAAGAGCTCACTAGCCAAGCATTGATATGTCTTCTGGACTCTAGAATGTCCCCCGACTAGCGAGCAATGCTATTCCTTCAAAAGAACCAAGATGAGGGGCAACTTTCTCGAGGACTCAGTGCCCTTTGAACTGCAAGGTGCCACGGGCAAGGGAAAAGCCAGCATGGGGACTATTCTGCTCACTGATTTTCTGTTGAACAGCCGCTAGGAAAGGGTCGTGCTCGTTATGTTTGGCTACTGATTCCCAGCCAACAGCATGAGCTGCGGTGAGGGATGCCAACTCGGTGGAGCAAGGCAATCTGGACAGTGCATCAACGGCCTTGTTCACTAAACCTGGCCGATATTGGATGTCGAAGTCATAGCCTAAGAGTTTGGTTAACCAGGACTAATGCTCATGACTGACCAGCCATTGTTCCAACAGGAATTTAAGAACTTTTTGGTCCGTGCGAACGACGAACTTGCGGCCGAGAAGGTACGGCCACCATTTTTGGACTGCTAAGATGATAGCCATCAATTCCCGCTCATACACTGACTTGTTATGAGCTCGTTGGGGCAATTTTTGACTAAAATACGCTATCGGACGTTGATTTTGAAACAACATCGCACCCACGCCGAACCCCGAGGCATCGGTTTCCAACACAAAAAGGGATGCAAAATCTGGTAAGGCTAGTATGGGAACCTGATTCATTGCTGCTTTCAATTGTTTAAACGCATTTGAGCCTTCCACATTCTAACTAAACCCGTTCTTCTTGAGCTGCTCAGTTAATGGTCTGGCAATAGAACCGTACCTGGCCACAAACTTATGATAACAACTGGTTAAACCCAAAAATCCACAGAGCTCCTTTAGCGAAGTTGGAACTGGCCAATCTTACATTGCCTGTACCTTAGAGGGATCAACTTAGATGCCTACTGCTGAAATCACATGCCTGAGATACTCCAACTTGGGTTGAGCAAATAAGCACTTCTTTTTGTTGACAAAGAGTTGCTGCTCACTCAAAATAGTAAAAGACCGTTTGTAGGTGCTGTAGGTGGGAGTCGAGGCTGGGACTATATATGAGGATATCTTCAAAGAATACGAGCACAAACTTGTGGAGATAAGGCCGAAAAATATCGTTCATGAGGGCTTGGAATGTGGCTGGTGCATTGGTTTGACCAAAGGACATAATTAAGAACTCATAGCGCCCATCATGCATTCATAAAGCTGTTTTGGGCACATCCTCTGCCTTCATACGGATTTGGTGGTAACCAAACTTGAGATCAAGTCTGGTGAAGACTCTGGCACCGCGCAATTCATCCAGTAATTCGTCAATGACTAGGATTGGAAATTTATCTGGGAAGGTCTCCTTATTAAGTGCTCTGTAATCGATGCAGAACCGCCAACTTCCATCTTTCTTCTTCATGGGCAGGATGGGGCTCGAGAATGGGCTGTGACTTGGTTGTATAACTCCTGCTGCTAACATCTCTTTGACCAAACGTTCAATCTCATCCTTGTGTGCTTGCGGGTACCGATATGGCCTGACGCTCACTAGTGAGGCACATGATATAATTTAGCAAGAAACATATTATTCATGACTTCATATTAAATTAAAATTCACAACATAAATTACAACCAACCAAACAATGTTCTCATACAAAAATAATTGATTTAAAACAATATAATTAACTATCCCATCATAAAAAAATAAGAAAGTAAAACATAAAGACATCATGGACAAGTTACAAACAAAAACATACTAATTGACAAAAACGTATCAATTATCACAACCAAATTATATCATATTTCAACAAGATATATAACTGAAGTTTTTTAATTAAAAAATAACTAATTAAGATAACATAGTCCATTATCACATCATCTAAACACGAGAAAGTAAAATATAGAAACTACATTGATACACACAAATAAACATACTAATCATAAGAATTTAATTGATTATTATGAGAAAATTACATTGTATCGAGATTTTGTATCGAGATTTTCTCCCTATTTAACCTTTTTTATAAATAATTTAGTATTTGTGGGAGGGAGAAAGAGACAAGGAATAACCATGCGATATAATTTTAACAGTAATAAATTATTACTCATTTCATATTAAATTAAAATTGCTGAGTACTATAACCAATCAAAGAATGTTTTAAGATTCTAGTAAATACCATAAAAATTACTATGCAAAGAATATATAAAAAAAAATAAAAACTTAGCGAGTCAATATATAAGAGAAATTTTAATCAAAGAATAATTATTAAAGACGGCCATAATTATCTATCTCATCAACAAAAAAAACAAAAAAGTAAGAGATAGACACAACAATATACAATCAAGTAAATATACTAATTCGTAAGAAAGTAATTAATTTTGAGGGCCAAATTAGATAACATCAACATTTTATGCGTTAATTTTACAATCTGGGGAGAGAAAGAAAGAGAAGGGGAGTGAGAGAGAGAGAGTGGACTGGGGAAGAGAGAGAGAGAGAGAGAAAGAGAGAGAGGGAGTCTAGGGGAGATAGCAAGAGAGGGAAAGAGAGACACGATGAGAGAGAGCGAGAGAATTAAATCTATTTAATTAGAAAATGTTGGATATCTGGAATATCATTATATGATATAATTTACCGATAATAATGATTACTTACTTTATATTAAATTAAAATTAACAACAAATATCAAAACAAACCAAATAACATTTTCAGATTCAATAAACAATCAAGAATACTTAACATTTAGAGAATATATCTAGAAAAAGAAAATAAACTTGGCAAGCGCATAGATAACCGAATTTTTTAATCCAAAAATAACTCATTAAGAAAGCATAATTATCAAAAAATGAGAAAGAAAAGGATAGACACAATACAAACAAGACAAAACCAAATATACATATTAATTAATAAGAATCTAACTAATTATTATGATCAAATTACATTAGACAGAGATTTTCTGCACATCCAACCTTTTTTTATAAATTAATTTAATACTTTAGAGAGAAAGGGAGAGGGAGAAGAGAAGAGAGAGAGATAGAGAGAGAGAGAGAAGGGGTAGAAAAGAAGTAATAGAGGAAGAGTATGGGGCAGGGGGAGAGAGAGAGAGAATTAAATTTAACTAACTAAGAAATGTTAAGACGTGTAGAATATCATCATACGACACAATTTAGCAGTATTGAAAAATTACTCAGTTCAAATTAAATTGACTAATAACAAACATCATAATAAAGCCAACCACCTTTTAAGATTCAGTAAACAAAACAATAGTTAATATGCAAGTACTACATCAGAAAAAGCTAAACTTAGCAAGCACATATACAATTGACGCTTCTAATCGAAAAATAACTAATGTATACAGCATAATTTACTATCCCATCATCAAAAAATGAGAAAGTAAAAGATAGAGACAATATAGACAATTTACGAACAAATAAACATACTAATTTAGAATAAATTAATTAATTATTACAGCCTTTTGATGAAGGGGAGAGAGAGAGAAGAACTGAAGTGGGGAGACAAAGACAAAAGAGAAGAGTAAGGAAGAGAGAGAGAGAGAGAGAGAAGAGGGAAATAATTTCAATTAATAAACAAATGTTAGACATAAAGAATGTTTATATGTTTGTTTATTAACTATATTGTCTTTTTCTTTCACTTTCTCGATTTTTGATGATGAGACAGTTAACTATATTATCTTAAATTAGTTAATTATGGATTAAAAACTTTAGTTATATCTGTGCATCTCTAGAGGATATTGACCCTTTTCACTATCAATTTCTATTCAGGACACAAGGTAAGTAAAGACTTACAACTGCATCACAAGAACTACATGGAAGATGTCAATAGGTGAAACTTACTTATTCTTAAATGTTATGAAATGGCATGTGCATTGCACGTCTTGCATGCAAATTGCTAGTCTGTCGGAGTTGGGTAGGTAAGTCTGTTGATGCAGACTCTTGTTGAAGCCGGACCTGCGGATTTGTTCATGTGTCTCGTTGAAGCAGGATAATATTAGCGCAGTGTGAGATGCCCTTTTGATGAGGGAAGGAGTTTTCAAAAACCTCACATGACGGTCGTACCTTATTTTTACTCTTGGCCAGGATTTCCGCCCAACGGCCTATCGACTCATGGGACTGGCAGTGTGCTAAAGGGCCTAACTATGAATGTTTTTAAAGAAAATGCATGGATTCAAATATTTAAGAAAGAAAAGTGTACAATGGAAACTTGATGAGATTTTACAGCATACCTAAGCATGTATAGTTTTTACTTACTGAGCTTTAGCTCATTTTAGTCTTGTGATGCAAATGAGAAGGTACATTTTGGTGTTGATTAGCTGATTTCCTGGCTTACCTTTTTCTCGCCATGATCATACAGATGTGGACGAGCTTGACCTGTGGGTGACATTTTTTGTTTCAGATATTTTGGTATAATGTAAATACTACTACTGATAGCAAAATAGACTGGTGAAAACTTCTTTTGATTGTACATTTTGCAAAGACACTTTTAACAAGAAATGCCATGCAATTGCTTTGTTTAAAGGTTTTAGAAAGTTCAAATTTGCCCACCTTTTTATAAAACTAAAGATAATGTTTAAGAAAGAATAACACTTCCTAGTTTGGCTGTATATGACAATATGGTTAAACTAGGGGGTGTTACAAATTTCGTCCTCAAAATATTTCCAAAGAAATTTTGCAATTTAACCCTCCTATTAAATTAATCCAAAAATTGGTAAAATTCTCAATTTACCCTCCAAAAATCTGTGTTTTTACAAAACTCAACTCCATATCTACCAAAATTAAAATCTTATCTATCAAACCCAAAAACTCAAAATCTAAAACACTCTAAAATAGAAATAAATCAATCTATGATTCACCACACCTTGAAAATGACATACGTTGGAAGAACAGACAAACGAAGATGAAGATATACCTTATAAAAGTCCAAAGATAACATACAAAAACTAAAATTGAATAACAAATATCAGATTTACCAAGTTATGAAAAGCTATACTAATAAACGATAGCCTTCCATGATCTATACAGAATTCCTAATCAAACCACAACCTCTTTAAGATTATGATGACAATAATCAAAACCATTATGGTCAAAACTCCAGGAATTAATATATTGCTAATATGTCAATATATAAGTATATATTGTACAAAAATCAGCAATCTTAGGTAAGATCTAAAGAAAATCGACTTTCAATCAATATTTAAACAAATGAACCTTAACAGTTAAATTATAAAAGCAAAATGAATTTCGTTTGGTTTTATAGGAAAATTAAAACAAAGAAATACCTCCTAATGTTGAAGAAGAAGTTGCAAAATAAGGTGGCCAGATAAGAACTACTTTCGTTGGGGAAGACGTGTAAAATCCTGAATTTTCGAAGAGCAAAATGGTCATTTTACTAATTTTTGAATTACATAATAGAGGGGTATAATTGCAAAAGCTTTAAGGAAGCAAGGACTAAAGTGCAATTTTTAGAGGGACTAAATTGCGAGGATTTTGAAAGTCAGGTGTCAAAGTACAATTTTGAAAAATTGCACAGTGCCCTACTAATGGGGCACACATGGCCCTCACTTCTCTTTCTCTCTCTCTTTCTCTTTTCTCCCGATCTCTCCCTCGACCCCTTATGCTCTCTCCCTCGTTTTCAAACGCTGAAGGAACAAAGAGAGCCGAAGCTGCCTTCGACCGTCGTCTGGCTAGCCTAACCCCCAGCGGACCTCTGGTATAGCTCCACAACACCCGCGCCACTGGTCCCGAGCCGCCGGAGTGTGGTAGTCACCGAAAAACGCAGTTTTGGCCACAGAGAGATTTTGATTTTTTGGTGCCATTCTGGATCGTTTCAACGCGTGTTCTTGGGCTCGTGGGATTCGTATCGTCGAGGGGAACCTCAAGGTATATATCTCGTGATACTATTTTTCCCAAATTAAAAGTTGCCATTTTTGGTTAGTTTAAGCTCGGGTTTGACTTTTTGATCAGACCGTTAGATTTTATTTTTGGTGTCATTTTTGGATTGTACTCAGAAAATGGGGAAGATTGATATATATATATATATATTGACTATGTTTGGTGATAGGCACGAAAAACGAAATCGGACGGCTAAAATTTGCCTCATTTTGTATGCCACCGATATGGTTTCGGTCTGAACCCGAATTAGACGAATTATCTATCTAACCTTGCTATTTTGAGTGCTAAAAATTCAGTGAAAAGGTCTGTTTATAGATTTGAAGCTCCGTTGAGGAGTTGGTTTTTCATAAGTGGGCGATTGAGGGCTTAGAATTGGTTCCCGACCCTCTAAGCAATCGTCTAACGACACCTTGAGGATCCAGTAGCGTGGTATTATTATTCTAGTGAGGTAGGGATCCAATTACCTCCGTTTTGCATCATTTTTGAATAAAACTTACTTTCTGCAACATATGATGACAAATGTGATTTTAGAACTATTTGAATATCTATGATGGAATCGAATAGTGTGATATATATATATATTGGATTGCTCTGGGACCTTTCTGAGTGCAGTTTATTTTGGATATATTAAAATATGGCCGTTACGTCGCCTATTTTTTTCTATATATTATAATTAACTATTTTATTAAAAATCAGAGCATTACTTGAACTTAAATTACTGCATGGCTATTTTTACACATCAGTTCAGAGTACATGTATTATAAGATCACACATGAGTACCAGTTAGCATCATGGGATTTTTACAGTGTGGCACTACAGCCCTACCGATGGTGCATAGTCCGTGAACCTGCGCGGAATTTTTCTTCTGATTATCTCTCCATTTGACAAGTGTAGGTAATGCGGTTGCCCCTCCAAGTTCCATAGGCGACACATAGGTGTCCCCTCCGGTTATGGGCTAGGTGTCAGGCAGGCTATATGGCACACATAGTGCCAACATCTTAGTTTCCATTGATAAGAGTGGTGAATTTATGGGTATGAGTGGATTTATGTCATGTGCCGGTGGACTAATTGATTTTCGGATATCATACTTTTATATATATATATGTGTATATGCATACGGACTATCGGCTTGGGAGATTTTTATATATATATGTATATATAGTTTTACAAAGATATTTTGGATTAAACTAACTATACAGGAACTCTCCATCACTAAAAAGGTTTTTAAATGAGCTAGCAGTTTCTCTACTTAGCTTTCGAGCTCACCCCTCCTACTTTCCTCCCTTTCAGGTGATTGTTTATTCGAGTTAGTTATCTCGATGGCTAGGCAAGTCGCTTGGCATATGCTTGCAGTCTTATTCCTTCTTGGTTGGTACCTTTTTCTTTGTCCTACTCTTTCTCTGTCCTACTCTTTCTCTATGTCTAACTGTTTAGCCAAGCTCATTGATTCTACTAAGTGAATATATGAGGATGTCTTTACTACTATTTGAGGATTTGGTGTATAAATTGGACACAACGGTTTCTAGGGAGCCTGTTTTCAAAATTTCAAGTACTTAGAATCATGACAAACTTTGTAAGTTAAATTTTAGATATTTATACTCAAAATTTGCAAAATCCATTTAATTAACCTTAAAGTTTTATTAAACCAAATTTTTGTACAACTTAACTATGTTTTCTTAAATCTAAATTACTATTTCTTTTTAATAAACTAAACCAAAGAAGGACCCTTTTTTATATAAAATTTCTAATGATTTGAGGACTCAAATGAAAAATCCAGTTACCTGGCCTCTTCTGAATTTTTGCAAATTCTTTATTTACCTTTTTTTACACTCAAAATTACTAAAAGTCATGGCTTTGGATTTCTAGTCGTGACAGAATTGTTATCAGAGCACGGCTTCAGATCCGTCTGGGATCATGCCTGTTTAAAATTTTTATTGTTTAAAAATATTTTGGAAATGGTTTTAACAAATACCTCATACATCACTTGGAGACTGGCTAGATAAGTTACTTTTGCTCCTATTCATTCTAAATCTTCTATAAAATCTCTACCAAGTAAAATTCTTGTGTCCTTGGGATGGTGATTTCCACTCTTAACGAAATCTCTTGCTTCAAATGGACATGAGACTATTGATTTTCACTCTTAACGAAATCTCTTGCTTCGAATGGATGTTCGTTCTTGTACTCTCCCGTCCATTCAGGTTATAAGTTATATGAACCTCGTAGGTTCTAACGTAGTAATCCAGTGTCTTGCACCTTGGTTGTTGTGCTTTATCCTTCTTGTGGATTGACTTTATATTGTCCCTCGGGTTTGTTATCACTTTTATTTGTAGTATTTGATTATGGTTCTATTTTCTGGAGAAGTTTTGCTTGTAATACACTGGTTTGGTGTTTGCACATTAATTAATGTGGCTTGAGTCTATTGGTGTTTGTGGGATTGAGATTTTATTTTCTTGGGATTGATATTTTCGTAATCACTTAATTTGGATATATCATGACTTGGCTCTATATTTGAGTATTTGCATTGATGAGCTTTTTTTCTAATTTCGTCCTACCATATTATCTTTTCTCGCATTTATTGAATTTTATAATATTATTCTATTAGTTAGGATGTCTGTTAATTTTAAATTGATATAAAATGAGGAATCACATGTTACTGTTAAATTATATCCTATGATGATTTTCTAAAAATCTAATATTTTTATATTAAATTAATTCTCACTCTTTCTCTAGCTCCTTTCCCTCCTTCGCTCTCTCTCTCTCTCTCTCTCTCTCTCTCTCTCTCTCTCTCAACCAAGTATTAAATTCATTTATAAGAAAATGTTAGACAAGTAGAAAGATTTAATATGTTCTCTCTCTCTCTCTCAACCAAGTATTAAATTCATTTATAAGAAAATGTTAGACAGGTAGAAAGATTTAATATGGTTGTAATAATTAATTAATCTATAAAAAATGAGTGTTTTAATTTGTCCGTATGTTGTCCGAATTCCATCTATTATTTTCTCATTTTATGATATTGGGATAGTCAATTATGTATTCTTAAATTAGTTATTTTTTGATAAAATAAACTTCAATTTTATGTGTGTTGGGCATTTAATTTTTTCTAATATAGTCCTTTTATATTAAGTTTTGTGGTGTTTACTAAATTTTAAAACATGTTTTTTTGGTTATGATATTTGCTATTTATTATAATCTAATATTAATTATTTATTACTGAAAAATTATATCGTAGTGATGATTTTTTGGATGTTTAAAATTTCAATTTTAATTAATTTTAACTCTCTCTCTCTCTCTCTCTCTCTCTCTCTTTCAGAGTAATAAATTAACTTATAGGAAAGGGTTAGGCCCTCCAGAGAATCTCGATCTTATGTAAACTGGCTGTAATAATCAATTGAATCCGTATAATGTGTATGTTTATTTTTTTGTGTTTTGTCTATATTGTCTCTATGTTCTACTATATTGGTTTTGATGATGAGATAGTCAACAATTTTGTCTTAAATTATTTTTTTTTTCTAATTAAAAACTTGAGTTACGTATTTGCTTGATAATGGTTTTTTTGTATAGTTCGTGCATATTTAGTTTTCTCATGTTTACTAAATTCTAAATTATTTTTTGGTCAGTTATAATTTTTTATGTTAATTTAATTTAATAGAAACTGAGTAATCGTTTATTATTGTTAAATTATATCGTAAGGTGACTTTTTTAGACTTTTAACATTTCCAAACTAACTACTTGTAACTCTCTCTCTCTCTCTCTCGTACTTTCTCTTTTTCTCTATCCAAAGTATAAAATTATTTTACAAGAAAAAACTTAGACATGAAAAAAATCACTGTCTGATTTAATTTGGCCATAATAATTACTTTCCTATAAGAGTATTTTCACTTATTTGTGTATTCTCCGTATTGTATCTATTACTTTCTTATTTTTTTGATGATAGAATAGTCAACTATATATTCTTAAATCAGCCCTTTTTTGATTAAAAACTTCATTTTGCATGTTCTTGCTAATTTTAATTTTTTCTGATATAGTCCTTTTGTAAGTCCTTGAATTTTTTCACTCTAATTTGGAAGCTTTAGTTCCTAAATCTAATTGCTATTTAATATATGTGGTTTCAATAAACTCTTATGGAGAAAAGCAATGCATATGGTATTTTGGCCTATTTCCTTGAATTAATATATTTATGTGTGTATACCTATTTTGGAAGTAAATAATGTTATCTCCGAAATTTATGAATGTGAATTACCGTATGATTAATAAGGTGATAAGCTTGAAATTAATGACCATTAACAAGTGTAATGGAAAATGGCTAAATATAAGTGACAGTAATGATTAAAGTTGGACCATAATTTAAAGAGTATAATACAAATTAAATCAACTAATATACATAAGAGACAAATGCAACGTAGGACCAATCCAATAGTAGGAATTTAACTATGATATCAATGGTTGGGATGGCTTAGAGCCAAATCAATGGTCAAGAGTAGAGATAGAAGGAGACAAAATAGGGTTCTAATCATATGCGATCAATAGTGGAGATGTCTTAAGTATAAGTTTATCATGAATAGTTTATCAAATAAATTTGAGATAAAAGACTTTGGGAATGCCTCTTTTGTATTAGGAATAAAGATACACAGAGACCGCTCCAAGAATATCCTTAGGTTATTACAAAAGAGCTATATCAAAAATGTGCTTGAAATGTATAGCAAATGTGCCTCAGAGATACACTCATTGCTAAGGGTGATAAATTCAGTCTTATTCAATGCCCTAAGAATGAATTTGAAGCTAAAGAAATGCACAAGATCCCTTATTGTGACGACTTGACTTTTCAAACCATCATATACATATGTTTTTAACTTTTTTCATTTTAAATGAGAAATTTAGATTCTGAAAATGCACGAATCTAATTATATTTAATCATATTAAATATCAAATTAATTTGAATAATCGTTATCTATTTAAATTCAAAATTTAAATAGAAACAAATAGGAAATCTTATCTAATTTCAAAAATTAGTAGATATCCTATTTAAATTCAAATTAACTACATCGGTCAAATCAAAGGTTTCTTACTTTTGGTATCAACAACATAGACATTTTATACAACACAAGCTTTCGCTCAGCAAGTACAATTTAAATCTCACAAAATATTCTCATACATAAACAACAATTTATGAAAGTCCAGTTATACTCTTCTATGAACTCATTTATTTATATTTCATGAAAAAATCTTTTATCGCTTACATTGTTATTAAGCCTTTTATCTTTCTTATGGGTCCTAGTATACGTACCGAGTATATGCAACTAATGGGGAATCAGGGGAATGACCCTACTAAAAAATACCTATGGTCATAAACTTAACATATTTTCCGCTCTCTCTCTCTCACTCTCTCTCTCTAAGAGTGAAATTAATTTATGTCAGTGTTAGACATGTAAATTTTTATTTGATATTATTTGGCTGTAATAATGAGTTAAGACCATAATAATTAATTATATTTTGTGATTTAATATACTTATTAATTTGTTTGTGTGTTGTCATATAATCTTCATCTTTTTTATTCTTATTTTTTGATGATTGGATAGTCTATTATGTTATCTTTAGTCAGTTATTTTTGGATTAAAAACTTACATTATATATGCGCTTGCTATGTTTAATTTTTTCTGATATGATCTTTTCATATCAAGTTCTGGTATTTATTGAATTATAAAATATTGTTTGGTTGGTTATTAGGTTTGTTGTTAATTTTAATTTAGTAAATTTATAATCATTTATTACTGATAAATTATTTTATATATGGTCATTTTCTAGATTTCTAACATTTTCTTATTAATTTATTTTAGTAAACTCTGTGTGTGTATGTGTTTCTAGATGCCTAATATTTCAATTTAATTTATTATTGAATCTTTGTCTCTATCTCTCTCATTGTGTCTTTTTTTCTTTCTTTCTTTCTCCCTTTCTCCTCTCTTTCTCTCTCTATCTCTACCCTATTCTCTCTCTCTCTCTCTCTGTGTGTGTGTGTGTGTGTGTATCTCTCTCCCCTTCTCTCTCTCTCCCCCAATAAGTATTAAATTAACTTATAAGAAAGTTTAGTATGCAAAAAATCTCAATCTGATATAATTTTTCTCTCCCCTTCTCTCTCTCCCCCCCAATAAGTATTAAATTAACTTATAAGAAAGTTAAGTATGCAGAAAATCTCAATCTGATATAATTGTTTTGTAAAAATTAACTATGTTCTTATAAATAAGTATGTCTGTATGTTTGTAAGTTATTCATATTATCATTTTCTTTTACTTTCTCGATTTTTTATGATAGGATAGTTAATTATGTTAGCTTGAATTAGTTAATCGTGGATTAAAACCTTTAGTTATATCTGTGCATGCTAAGTTCTTTTTTTTTTCCCCTAATTTCGTCCTACCATATTATCTTTCCTCACATTTATTGAATTTTATAACATTATTCTATTAGTTAGGATGTTTGTTAATTTTAAATTGATATAAAATTAGTAATCACGTGTTACTGCTAAATTATATCCTATGATGATTTTCTAGAAATCTAATATTTTTATATTAAATTAATTCTCTCTCTTTTTCTAGTTCCTTCTTTCTCTTATTTTCTCTTTTCTCTCTCAATATCGCTCCCTTCTTTCTCTCTCTCAAATATAAGTGACAACAATAGATAAAGTTGGACTATAATTTAAAGAGTATAATACAAATTTAATCAGTTAAAATAAAAAAGAGAAAATGGGACAATTGTAGGAGCAATTCAATGGTAGGAATTTAAGTATGAGATTAATAGTTGAGATGGCTTGGAGCCAAATCAATGCTCAAGATTAGAGATGGAAGGAGACAAAAATAGGGTTCTAACCATATAAGATCAATGGTAGCGATGGCTTAGGTATAAGTTTATCGTGAACAGTTTATTAGACAAATTTGAGATGAAAGACCTTGGTGACGCCTCTTTTGTATTAGGAATAAAGATACACTGAGACTACTCTCAGGATATTCTTGGATTATCACAAAAGAGCTATATCAGAAACGTGCTTAAAAAGTTTGGCATGAGCAAATGTGCCCTGAGAGATAAACCCATTGCTAAGGGTGATAAATTCAGTTTCATTCAATACCACAAGAAAGAATTCGAAGCTAAGAAAATACAGAAGATCCCTTATTGTGACGACCTGACATTTCAAACTATCATCTACGTATGTTCTTAACTTATTTTATTTTAAACAGGCAATTTGGACTCTGAAAATTCATGACAATTTTTTTTTTGGATAAAAATATATTCTTCTCAAGATAATTAATCATTTACTCAAAATGACATGTTAAGAAGCTAAGTCAAACCTTTTTAAGGAAAACATTATTTTCTTTTTGTGAATTCAAAAACTCTGCATCTAAAATGGTTCCTAGGTGAGGAGGGTCATAAGCGGACCACTTGAGTCTAAGCTCTCCTTAGACGAGTTTAAGCCCTTTTGTCAAAGCCCTTTTAGTCTTACATTTATTCAAATCAAAACATTTTTATTTTTAATGAAATCTTTTGCTACTAAAAAAGATTTGTTTTGAAAAAATATCTTTAATTATCGAAAACATTCTTCAAACTCTATAAAATATTATGTATAGGGATATTTAATAAAATGTAATATAAGTTCAACTTCATTAAATCGTATGTTGCAAACAGTGTACTTAGTCTTAGCAGTATAATTAAACTCCAACTTAAGCTTACATATTTAAATAAATTGTCTTCTTATTAAAGAAAAATATACGGAAATAATTATAGTGGTAGTATCCCAGAGCCGATGCCTCAGATTCATTTCCACCTTAGTTCCAGTCAACCCATCGGCGAAATTAAAGGTTTCTTATGGTTTGTATTTTCGCTCAGCAAGTACAACTTATATCTCACAATACATTCTCATACATAAACAACAATTTATGAAAGTCCAATTATGCTCTTCTATGAAGTCATTTATTTTATATTTCGTGAAGAAATTTTTTATCGCTTACATTTTTATTAAGTCTTTTGTCTTTCTTATAGGTCCTGATGTACATACCGAGTACGCGCAACTAATGGAGAATCAAGGGAGCAACCCGACTGAAAAACACCCATGGTCATAAACTTAACATATTTTCTTCGGGAATCCTCACTTAGTGGAGGTTGGTAAGACACTCTTGTGTTCTTATCTTTTTCTTAGTCTCCTATTTAACATAAATAGGTGTGCCATATTATCAAACCCAAATTTTATATGTCATAATCTTGATACTTCTTTTAATTGATGTATGCTTTTCATGTCTTGTCATTAAAAATATTGTAAAGTACATATATCATATTAATATCATAGGATCGTAGACATATTTATAAGCCAAACAAACATCTGATATAAGTAAAATATCACATTTGATCATCTCAGAACATAGACAAGATATCAACTGTAATCATGTTAGACATACATATTCAAACAAAGAACATGCTTTTAAAATTATCCATGTTGAAGGTGTGATTATACTTACCAGTCCTTTGAAAATTTTCTTTGTACTTGCAGTGAAATACCACATACTCAATGTTATTGTAACCATATGCCTCTTCTTTACCCTTTTAATAATTATTCACGCATCAATATTCATTACATATATAAACACAGGTTACCCTTGTTCACAAGGAACATATTTTATGTGTTTTAAAATATCCACAATATAAAATAAAATAAAAAATCATGTTTCATAACATTATCAAAATTGTAGCATTTCGGTGAGTAATACAAACTTAAGGAATTTTAGATTTTAGCACATAATTCTTTTCATTCAAAAACTTGATGAGTCCTTATAACATAAAAAATAAATCCAAAGAAAATTATTTCGAATTTATAAACGCCATATATCACCCTCTTTTTTTATTTCTATTCTATACTTTGTAATCTAATTAAATTATTAAAGCTATGACCAGAGAAGGATTGAATTTTGTGAAACTTTTTATATATCAAACGAACTTGAAATTTTAAGGGGATATCGTAAACACATTATAACATATGCATACAATTTGGGGGATTCCAAAATCGATCATTTTATAGCACTTTAATATCTTATAATGATACTTTAGAATTCATGTCCCAAATAGTGAAATATTGTATAGTACGAAAATCATAATTAATTTTATACACTTATAAAAATCATAAAAATATTTGTAAAGTCATATGACACATATGAATGTCTGTTAAAAAATTAAGGTCCAAATAAAATCAATAACATGCATTTTGAACAATCTAGTCAAGGATAAATAAATCTGTTAAATTAATTGGTTGAAAGGGCAATATGTTAATAAAATTTAATAACAATAAAAACTATATTCATTAAATCATAAAATTTTCTAGGAAAGAACCTAACTTATATATGAATATATATTTAAAATTTCAACCCAAAATAAAAATGTTTACCCTCTGAAATCATTGAACCAAATATATAAAATTTGTTTTATAGCTTTTCTTAGGTAACGACCAACTTGTACTAAAAGACTTTTATAAAATCATAGGAGTAGGGTATAAACATGAAACTTTCCTGAAATCAAGCAGACATATAGTAAGACTTCTCATAAAAATTTCAAACCTTAATAAAATTTCAGGCATGCAGTCCAACCTAGTTTTCGTATGCATATTCCACTACAACCTTAATCACAAATATGCCAATTTATTACTGTTCACTTACTATAATCATAGAAATTATAAACACATAAAATAATCTTAAACAAAGAAATAAGCCTGATACCACATTTAAATTCATGCGTTAAGAAACTAAACTCTCATTAAAAGATCACGAAGTTAAGTAGTGACTATTCTACTTCTGTTTCAGGTTTATAGTTTTCTTGTGGTTTACCATCTCTCCTACTTATAAAAATTTCATCTTCGAAAACTAGAATAGTTGTGGGTACTTTTCTTCATCTTATCTCCACGTTCCCATGTAATCTCTCTTATTAACTTAATAAGCAACTTCTTATAACTCCACACATATGTAGATTTATTTATATCCAAAGTATAGAACTTCAAAAAAATGTGTATCAACAAGGAGAAATTTTAAGAAAACCAAAAAATTAGATTATATATCATTCATTTTCAAAAATAGTGTAAAATATTTACTTTACAAATTCTCTTATTAAACCTTGTCAATGGGTTCTAAATTTGTAAAATGAGAAAATATATTTATATATGTAATAAAAACATCGCATATCTCCTCCAAATCCAGATTTCTAGTTCCATCCCAAATCACATAGCAGAGAAAATATATATACAAACTTCCTAAATACCTTTTTAAATCTCATGATTAATAGATACAAATTGATATATGTACTCTCAAGTATCAAAGGAGATATAAGTGTAATCAATTTGTTTTATTCAAAAGCATACATGCATCATAATCTTGAAAATAAAATCCGAACAATAAGATTTCATTTTTAGCTAGCAACAAAAAAATAATATTGAAATAAAAAGAGCTCATCTGACTCCAATTTCATGTTTTAATGTCTTACTATTCTTTCATGTCACGTATATCTATTTGCACACACATATATCTATTTATACATACAGACAGATACACTTACTTATATATCGGAGAGTTCCAACTTGTAATCAATCGACATAAAATAATCTTATTTTAGTAAAATACAATTCTGATCTTTTCTCTTGCAATTTGATTGCAATTAAATATGCATTCAAAATATACGTATTATAATTGATTTTACAATTATAAGGTTTCCAATTTTATATAACTACTTCATAAAATAAAAATCAT
>JXTC01000274.1:369961-405023 GCA_002914845.1 Trema orientale
ATCCAAATAATATCATCCCATTCTCAATTAATTCATCTTATCAAGAACTAAATATCAAGATCATCAATAACACGTTTACACGACAACTTAGGTCATTAGAACTCATAGCATAAATTCCACGTTCATAGTTTGTAAAGAGGTATGATTTCAGTTTCACATTCCTCAACTCTCTAAGCACAAATTAACACATGAAAATAAATTTGTTTGTCATTTGTAGTTATAAAAATTAATACAAATAAGACATTCAATCTCAATGTGAATCATTTTCAAAATTACTATTAATTACCCAAGGTGTTACCATTTTCGTAACAATCTCTTAATAGTACTCTTAGTAATATTCATGTGAATAACAAGCAAATATGACAGAGTTTTCAGAAATAATTCTTAATTAACTAAATCTAAAACTAAAGACATAGTTATATTACTACCAATGGAATCATAATAAAACCTCTCTAGTCTTTATGATAATAATTAAAAGAGACCAAATACTCGAAACTAATAGTCATTCACCAGTTCAAAATATGATATAAGAAAACTTTATTCAAAATTAGATATAGTATGTGGTAATCTCCAATAAAGAAAATTAACAATTCTATTTTATTTGCTAACAAACATCTTAAATGTTTATACACATAACTAAAAGGACGAAAAAGGAGTAATAATTACTTATAATTACAAATACTTTAGTTTAGGATATTGTAACTATTTCTGCACTATTCCATATTCTCTAGTTCATAAATCGAAGTAGTTTTCAGGAAGTATACTAGATATATACATGCTTATATATGTAAAAGGACAAAACCAAAGGTAAACAACTTACTTGTGACAAAGATGATTGCCTTACCCAGGAGATTATAGTGGTATTACCAGTACATAGATAAAGAAAATTTTGGTGAAGAGGTTCGGTGATGAAAAATGAAAGAGGTTGTGTTCAGTTAAGACATACTATGTATACATATATATATATATATATATCTCTTTTCTATTTTGGTGAGACGAGATGGTGGAAGTTTCAATCGGTGGAAGTCCAAGCTATAAAGTATAAGTGGGTTAGTAAATTCAAATGGCAAAACGAAAGTATAAATTATATATTATAAGAGATATTTGTGCACGTTAACCGAAGTACTTAATTAAGCTATTTTAATACATAATAGCACGTAATCATTTATATAAATGCTATTTTACTATTTGTCAAATAGGCACTTTTTAATTAAAAAATAATAATGATAATTCGTAATACACATCTTTAGGTCCTACATATATAGCATAACATATAATATCTATCTTAGCAATTATAATAAAGTCAAATTAAATTGTTTATCTACAAATGTGTAAACCTGTTGACCACAAAAACATCAATTCTTCTTGGTAACAAAATCATTCTTTCACTGTTTATACATGCTTAAAAAAAATATTCTAATCAGTCGATTAAACAATTTTTTTTTAATTTTAATACGCACTAATTCAATACTTATATCTTAAAATAAATATAGATATGCTAAGATGATATGCAAGTATATTTATTATTGGCAAAAATGTACTTTTGAGAATTCGGGCACTATAAAGATTGCAATAGTTAATTTAATCTATTGAGAGATATTATTAAACTGTGCACATATGGCTGAAACATATTCATATGTATGTATGAATGATATCTGTCAAAGTGCCCACCAACTAAGTACACATACTTTATAAACTAAATAAACACTACCTGTGAGTGCTTAATTTTGTAAAGGAAACATGGTTGAGCGGACTTTTCACAAGGACTTTTCTGTGATTAGCAAAAGACTTATGTACCAGCAAGAGATATATCGGGGATGACAACCAAGGAAGACTCAAGAAGATGAAAAACTTTAGCTGGTAATGGAAATAAGGATCCGACTAAAACAAATAGAATCAAAGTATATAATGATCTGAAGGGTTGACCTAATTAAAGTCGGCTACCAATTCTCTCTGTTTTTTTCTTCCTTTTTTTTTTGAATAATGCCTTTTTAATAAAAAAAATGTCAAATAATCAAGTTAGGATAATTGACTTATTACACGTCATACTCGTACCAATAAGCATGTTTCAGGCATTTCACTGTAAAAATTTTTAAAGGAATAAAAGTTAACAAAAATAATAAATATTAAAACAAGTACTCAAAATTATATGCCCATAAATGTATTAATATATAAAAGAAATTATTATGAAACTATATTATATTGGCTCTTTAATTATGTGATGAGCTGGACGTCGTTTTGTAATTTCAGATATCACAACCCTCCCCTCCTAATAAAAATTTCGTCCTTGAAATTTGCTAATCAAATAACTCTAGATGTTGGTTTTTTATTTCTTCTTCTCGTTCCCATGTAGCCTCCTCAACAGAATGATTTCGCCATAAGACTTTTACTAGAGGGATCTTCTTGTTTCTTAGTTCCTTCTCCTTTCTGTCTAAAATCTGAATGGGGCGTTCCTCATAGGTTAACTTTGGATCTAATTCAAGCAGCTCCTGGCTAAGAATATGGGATGAGTCTGATACATACTTTCTTAACATAGAAACATGGAAGACAATGTGTATACCTGATAACTCTTGGGGTAAGGCAAGCCTATAAGCGACGTTTCCAACTTTCTCGAGGATCTCATATGGACCTATGAATCTCGGACTTAACTTTCTTTTCTTTCTAAATCTCATGACATCTTTTATAGGAGCAACCTTAAGAAATACTTTATCATCAACATAAAAATGTAAAGGTCAACGTTCTGGATCTGTATAAAACTTCTGCCTATTTTGATCTACTATCATAAATTTTCTAATCTTTTCAACTGCCTCAGCTATATCTCTTACAATATCAAGACCCAAATAATGTCGTTCTCTGACCTCATTCCAGTGAACTGGAGATCTATACTTTCTATCATATAACATCTCGTAAGGTATAACACCAATTGTAGTTTGAAAGCTGTTATTATAGGAGAACTCAATTAGTGGTAAATAATGATTCCACGACCCTTAAAAGTCCATAACACAAGCTCTAGGCATATTTTCAAAGATCTGAATAGGCCTCTCAGCTTGACCATCTGTCTGAGAATGGAATGCAGTACTAAACTTTAATTTGGTTCCTAAAGTACGTTGCACACTCTCCCGGAATTTAGAAGTAAATCTTGCATCTCTATCTAAGATTATGGAAACTAGAATTTCATGATGTCTAACAATCTCCTTAATGTACAATGCTGCAAGTTTATCCATAGAGTAGGTGTAATGACCCAATTTTTATGATTGACATCTACGTATGTTCTTAACATAATTTATATTTTTTTTTAAAAGTCACAAACTTAGATTGTGAAAATTCATGAAATTTTTTTTTTTATTTATATAATCTTTTCAAGATAGATAACTAATTATTCTAAATATCATATTAAGAAATTTAGACAAACCATTGAAGAAAATATTTTTTTTTTGTGAGATTCAAATAATGCGCAACTAAAAAGGGCTTCCAGGTGAGGAGGGGGATCACATGCGGAACTCTTAAATCCCAAGCTCTCCTTAGACGAGTTTAAGTCTTTTTGACAAAGTCCAATTTAGTCTTATATTTATTAAAATCAGTATATTAGATACTACAACAAAATAACATGTTTATTTAAAAATCTTTAATTGTTGAAAATATGCTTCAAGATAATATATGTATGGTACTCTCTAAAAAGACATTTGAATAAAATTGGTCATAATGTATTTTGTAAACTGCTTACTTAATCTTAGAGGCATAATTAAACTTAAAATTAAGATTTTATGTTTAAATATATCGTCTCGATATTAATTAAGGAAACATAAGACTTAATCTTACATATTTAAGTAAACTATCTCTTTAAAAGAGAAGAAAACATATACGGAATTTATTGTGGAGGTATCCCAAAGCCTGTGCCTCGCATCCATCCCCGTCTTGATTCTGGTCAACCCATCATTCAAAGCAAAGGTTGCTTACCTTTGGTACCTACAACGTAGACATTTACACTACGTGAGCTTTCGCTCAATAAGTACAATTTAACTCACAAAATATTTCATACGAATAGTATTTTATGAAAGTTTAATTTTTGTGTCTTTATATTATCTTTCAACTTATATTTTATGAAGTATTCTTTTATCACATAGATTATCTTAAAATCTTTTATCTTTCTTATGGCCCTTGTGTACGTAATGAGTACGTACTTACCGACTGGGAATCAGGAGAGCGACCCTACTGAAACACCAACGGTCATAAACTTAACATATTTTCCTTGGGAATCCTCATCTAGTGGAGGTCGTTCTTATCTTCTCTTAGGAATCCTTACCTACTGGAGGTTGGTATGACACCTTTATAGTCTTATCTTTTTTTCTTAGTCTCCTCTTTAACATAAACGGTTATACTATATTTTAACCCAAAACTTTATATTTCATATTCTTGATACTTTCTTTAACTAAAGCATATCTATCAAGTTATGAACAATATTATAAAGTAAATTTGTCTTATCTTAATATCATAGGAGGCATGTATATTCATAGGCACATATACAAGTCAAACAAACATCTCTTATATAGGTAAAATATCACATTTAATCATCTTAAATATTCTTTTTCAAAACAGAACATACTTTTAAAACTATCCATGTTGTAGGTGAGATTGTACTTACGTTAAGCCTTTAGAAAATATTCTTCGTACTTGCAGTGAAATATCACACACTTAACCTTATTGCAACCATGTGTCTCTTCTTTATCTTTTTTATTTATTATTCATGCATCAACATTCATTTTATATGTCAACATATGCTATCATTGGTCATGTGAAACCTATTTTATGTGTTTGAAAATATCCATAACATAAATCCTAAAATAATGTTTCATATTAAAATTGTAGAATTTTGTTGCATAATGCATACTTAAAGAATTCCATATTATAATATATAATTCTATTTATTCTAAAAATTTACACGAATCTATATGAAATAAAAATAAATCTAAGGATTAAGGTTTAGAATTTATAGACAATATTTATCACCATTTATTTTTTTTCTAATTTAGAATTTATAACAAAATTGTTAAAGCTACGACTAAACGAAAATCATTGAATTTTTGGAAATGTTTTATAAATCAAACAAACTCAAAATCTTAAAAGCACATCATTAATATATTATAACTTATGTACAACATTTAGAAATTCTAAAATAGATTATTTTATAGCACTTTAATTACTTATAATTATACCTTAGAATTTATTTCAGTATTTTGAAATATTAAAATATTGTGTATTCCGAAAATTATAATTAATTTTATACACATCCAAAAATTATGAAACTTTTCAGAAATGATCTTAACATATATATAAACTTTTATTTAAAATTTCAACCAAAAATAAAAACGTTTGCCCTTTGAAATCATAGAACTAATTATATAAAATCTGTTTTACAGCTTTTTTTAGCTAACGACTAACTTGTGTTAAATGATCTTTATAAAATTATAGGAGTAGGGTATAAAAGTGAAACCTTCCAGAATTTAATTACACATATAAAAATACTTCTCATAAAAATTTCAAACCTTAATAAGGTTTTTAACTCTATTTATCATAAATTGAATTTGAATATAAGTACAATAAAACATACAAATCTTGAAAGACTAAGAGTTTTAAGAATTACCTTTTTTTTTTCTTGAAACTTGAAGAAGTCTAAGAGGAAAATCTTGAAATCATAATAGATGAATAAAAACATTTGAGAGAGAGATGAAAGAAAACAATTGAAGGAACTTGATTGTGTTTACAAAAGAATGCCCTATTTATAGGCTAATTATGCACATAAAATATAATTAAAATTTAATTCAAAAAAAATATTAATAATAATCACCATTTACCTAACTTTTTTTTTTTAAATTTGTTATCTTTTTATCATGCAATTAATTAATTTTATTAATCTAACTATGCATTATCCACTTAAAAAAATAATATTTTATCTTATCATATTTAAATTTAATATCCATAAAATCTACATAATGGATATATCATTCAAATAATTAATGCATGATTACATAACTTACCTAATTTTTGTTTTGTTTTCTAATGTAATTAATGAATTTCTTTTATTTTAAAGGTGATAATATTTGGATAAAACATATTAATAGTCTTTTACATCATTTTCTATTCTTATAAGTGAATTGATGAATGTATATGCATATTATTAAAATATGTTAATGGCTACACCATTATTTTTTTTTTACTATATATATATATGGGTTTGGTTTAAATGGTTACAACAATATTTACCCGTGGATGGTTACAATAGTTTAAGCCGTTAGATCTATATCTTACGGTGGTGATTAGTTTGGTGGTTTGCTAAAAAAATTGAAACCATTGAGAAGTCCTCCATATATATATATATATATTTTACTTGTGACTATTTAACTTATTACTTGGGCTTGAAATACTTATTTCAACTTGGGCTCTCATATTACCTATTGGGCCAAGATAAATGATATTGGGCTAAAGGATTAAAACCCAATGATAATTACAAATAAAAATATTAATAATTTCAAATTTGGACTTTCCTATTACCTGTTGGGCCAAGATAAATGATTATTAAACTCAAATAATTTAGGACCCAATAAGAAACATAATTAACTAAGCCTACTTCTTATTAACAACAATAGCCATATATGTTGTAAAATAATTTATACTTAAAATTAGGCACATAGTTCAACTTGGCTTTCTTGTGTGTATCTTACTACAACATATTCACAAAATTCATTAGTGTATAACTACTCAATTTCTATGATCAAAGAAATTAAATATACATAATAAAATTTTAGACAAGAAAATGAATCATGATAAATTCATTCTTCAAGAGAATACACTAATATTAAAAGATCATGATAATTAATAATTATTAAGCTAATTTTACAAGTCTAGGGTTTTCTCGGGGTTTACAGTAGGTCATAGAAATCAGAATAAAATGAGCTACCTTAGTATGTCTGTCAATAATAACCCAAACTGCATCCTGACGAGATATTGTCTTTGGTAATCCAATCACAAAATTCATGGCTATCTCCTCCCATTTCCACTCAGGTAACTGAAGTGGTTGCAGCTCTCATGCTGGTCTTTTGTGCTCAGCTTTAATATGTTGACATGTTAAGCAACGTTCCACAAACTAGAAAATATCCTTTTTCATTCCTGCCCACCAGTAAAGGATTTTTAAATCATTGTACATTTTAGTAGTACCTGGATGGACCGAATATGGAGTATTATGTGCTTCTGTTAGAATTTTTTCCTTGATATTTCTGTCATCTGGTATGCATAGTGTACCCTGAAATCTGATAACCCCTTCAACAAAAATATTGAAATCTGTCTTTTTCCCTTACTCTACTATTTCTTTATGTTCAATCAACTCATGATCTTCCTTCTGGCCCTGTATAATCCTGTCTAATAGGGTAGACTGTAATGTCATAGTAGATAATCTACCAGTTATTAACTAGATACCAGATCTGCATAAATCTTCTTGCAAAGGTTTCTCTAATTCGTGTAAAGCTGCCAAATCACCAGATGATTTTCTACTGAGTGCATTTGCTACAACATTGGCTTTTCCTAGATGATAACTAATGTCACAATCATAATCTTTTACTAATTTTAGCTAACGTCTTTGTCTCATATTTAATTCTTTCTGAGTGAACAGATACATCAAACTTTTATGATCAGTAAAGATTTCACAATATACTCCATAGAGATAATGCCGCCAAATCTTTAATGCAAATACCACTGCTGTGAACCGCCAAATCTTTAATGCAAATACCGCTGCTGCCAATTCTAAATCATGAGTAGGATAGTTATGCTCATAATCTTTTAGCTGTCTAGAAGCATAAGCAATAACTTTCCCGTTTTGCATGAAGACGCATCCCAGACCCTGTTTCGAAGCATCACTATAAATAACAAACCCCTCTGTACTTAATGGTATAGTCAAGACTAGTGCTGAAATTAATCTCTGCTTCAATTCTTGAAAACTCTTCTCGCACTCATCAGTCCATATAAACTTGTTACTCTTCCTGGCCAACTGTGTAAGTGGCATAGCTATCTTAAAGAATCCCTCAACAAACCTTCTGTAATAACCGGCCAAACCCAGAAAACTTATGATCTCTGTAACATTAGTAGGTTTAGACCAATTATTAACTACCTCAACCTTGGTTGGATCAACCGAAATCCTGTCCTGAGAAACAACGTGACCAAGGAATGATACGTTTTCTAACCAAAACTCACATTTCTTGAATTTAGCATATAACTCTTTCTCTTTCAATATCTGAAGGGTGATTCTCAAATGCTCTTTATGCTTCTCTTTAGATCGTGAGTATACTAAAATGTCATCGATGAACATAATAACAAACTTATCTAGTAATTCCTTAAATATCCTGTTCATTAGATCCATAAATGATGCTGGAGCATTGGTCAGACCAAATGGCATCACCAGAAACTCATAATGGCTATACCGAGTTCTAAAGGCAGTCTTCAGAATATCTTTTTCTTTGACTCTTAACTGATGATAACCAAACCTCAAATCAATCTCCAAAAACATAGAGGCACATTGTAGTTGATCAAATAAATTATCAATGCATAGTAAGGGGTACTTGTTCCTAATGGTCACTTTGTGAATCTCTCTATAGTCAATACACAATCTCATAGTGCCGTCTTTCTTTTTCACAAACGGAACTAGCTCATCCCATGGTGAAAAGCTAGAATGTACAAATCCTTTGTCTAGCAATTCCTGTAACTGAGTCTTTAGCTCCTTTAATTCTACTGGGGCCATCCTATAGAGTGTCTTAGAAATAGGTGCAGTACCTGGTACTAAATCAATAGCAAAATCACTCTCTTACAGGTGGCAATCCTGGTAAATCCTCTTGAAACACTTCTAAAAAATCTTGCACAACTGGCACATCTTTTGGGCTCAACTTCTGCTCAATAGACGTATCAAAAACACTGGCTAAATATCTTGTACCACCTTTTTCTAATAATTTTTGAGCTTTCACGACTGAAATCAAAGGAAACTTGGTTTTATATCGAGCACCCATAAATACGAACTGGTCGGCATTAGGAAGATAAAATGTCACTATTTTCTTCTTACAATCAATCTTAGCAAAATACTTTGACAACCAATCCATATCTAAAATAATTTCATAATCATCCATATCAAGCACAATTAAGTCTGCAAATAACTCTCTATCATCTACCATAACAGGACAAGCTCTCAAAATTTTATCTGAATACATAATCTCTCCAGAGGGAAGTGTGGCACCAAATGGAGTACTCATCTGATCTACAGGACGACCCAATCTCCTCACAAATGTTAATGATGCATGTGAATGCGTGGATCCTGAATCTATTAATACATGAGCTATAATGCCAGAAATTAATATCTCACCTGTGATGATAGATGGGTCTGCCTCGGTCTCGAGTCCAGTATCTGTCTCTACCTCAGTCATAGCATACAGTCTACCACCAGGTTTCTTCTGATCATTTTTTATTTCAGGGTAATTCTTAATAAAATGACCACTTTTACCATATTTGTAGCATAACCCTGCACCCTTACGACACTCTCTAGAATGATTCTTCCCACATAATGGGCAAGGTAGTATAGTAGTAGTAGTAGTCCACTGGTTAGTTCTGGGATGCTTACCTTGATCAGGTTGGGTATGTTGAATTGAAGCTCCCTTCCTTTTCATGTCCTGAGGACGTTGAACCTGAGTCTGTCCTCCTCTATTTCCTTGAAAAGTAGGTCTAAAACCCCTTTGCATTTCTCTAGCCAGTCTTTTTCTCCTAATATTTTCCTCATCCAAAACATCTTTCTCTGCTTGCTCAGCATCTAATGCCCTATCTACTATCTGAGCAAATGTTACACCTCAGATTCCACCTGATTTTAAATACCTAACAATAGTCTTCCTCAGGCCTTGCATAAACTGATCTACCTTGAGCTCATTGATGGCAACCATATGAGGCGCATATCATGATAACTCGTCAAACTTGTGGATATATTCAGCAACAGATATCTCTCCCTGTTTCAAATTGGCAAACTCTACCCTTCTGCTGGCTCTCATGGCATTAATAAAATACTTTCCATAAAACAACACCCTAAACCACTCCCAAGTCATAATAGTGACATCATGAATAGTACTCATAGTGTCCCACTAGTACTCCGCGTGATGTCTCAGCATAAAACTAGCATATAGGACTTTATCTCTATCAGGAACCTTGGCATAAGCCAATAAACGCTCAGTAGTTCTAATCCACTACTCTACCTGAATTGGATCGACCCCGCCGTCAAAGGTTAGAGGCTGGAGTTTCCTGAATCTCTCACTAATACTCTTACTAGTATCCTATCTCTGCTGAGATGGCTGTAGTGGAGGGTTAGGTTGATGTTCTTGTCTCATACGTTGCTCTAATATATTCTGTATCAAAGAAGCCAACCGTTCAACCTGATTACCACCCTGTGAAGAAGATGCACAACTGTCGATATTATCTTGACCCTGAGTAGTCACCATACTTATATCCTAACACCCAGAATCCATAGCTCCAATTATAGCCAATAATAATCATCACCAGAATATGAATGCAATTAATTAAAAAAATATATAACATATATCAAAATGTATGTCAAACACATGCAGAGGAGTGAGGCTTTCTTTCCTTCCCGACGTGTGTATATAAGCAGTCTTCAGAATCATTTTAAAATATAAGCTCTGATACCAACTATTACATCCCCCAATTTTACACACGTACATAAGGATATTTGGATATATATTAGTATAATCAGGAGACGCTACTCGACTTAGAACTGATCAAATAAGGAAAAAATTTAAAACTTTTAACTTTCTAGAAAGAGAAAGAAAAACTCCACTCATATTTACATATAGTATAATTTATACATATATACATATTCATAAAGTAGACCTCTCATTTAAATATACATAATATACACATACTCAAAATAAGTACAAAATCCCATGTCAAAAAACTGCAGCATCAAAATGCTCATATACAGAAACCGCGGTCAGAAAGTAGGCGCCCTTCCCCAAATCTCAAACATCAGCCGTACCCACTGTAATGTAAGAATATAGGTGAGTATGAAACTCAGTAAGTAATATATGCAGATGCAACGTGCATGTAATATGAAACAGATAATCATATAGTTGGAATTCCAGTATATATTGTATTACCTGACAAGACCGTAAATCGTTTACTGAGCCACTCAGAGAACATATAACGTATCATGAGCCATATGGAGGTCTCGAGCCCCAGAGAATCTCCTTTGTGTATAGCAAAGGTCCACCTCATACTGTCGTTAGAGTGTTCCCGAAGGAACCATAGTTACCTCGAAAAGATCAGAGTGTTCCCGAAGGAACCAGAGTGTCCCCGAAGGAACTATATCACGTATTTGGGCGCTGGCCCGCCACACTCTATTCACCAATACTCGTCAGGTAATATAAATACACCACATGTTTATGTCTCATATAAAGCTAAATAATATATACGTATGTACACATATTCACAAATTCCATATCCACAGATTCCATAGATTCACAGAAACAAAGAATTTCTTATATTATAGGTGTGTCGTTACTTACCTCGAGTCCAAGCTTTTACGTATTTTTCCATGAAATACTCTTTACTCTTGGTACAGTTGATGTGCCATATTATTTTTAAATAATTTCATTATGCATGTGATGCTACAAAAATTTGCTTTAGACTTTGTTAAAAAAAATGACTACTTTCTAATATATTTCTAACTAAGAGAATATAAAACACCAGGTAATTAATCACACAATACAAATTCAATATGCCAACCGAAGAAAATCAACATACAAAAAGAAATAGATTTGACCAAGAGTTTCATACAACCATTATCATATCCACCATTTTATATAACCAATAGGTGCAAAAGGGTTAGTGAAATCCATTGAAATATAAAGTCCAAGAGAGCATCAATTATTTAGAGTAACTGACAAATATTATCTTTTCTTGACACATCTTCATTCATGATCTATAAAGGTATATGAAAAACCAATAAGTAAGTCAATTAGATTCATCTGATTTTTTTGAACTATGCATATAAGGCTAGTCCATTTTGTTTTTATTTTTTTAGAAAAAAATGAAATATATGTATATTGGTTTTATGTAAGCTACCACTCTAAGCATGGGCCATGAGTCTTCTCAAAAGAAAAAAAATACCATGACAATAATTGATTAAAATAAACAGAAGAGCTTTTCGTATTTATATGTATATATATATAACTAGGTCCTACAATCTACCGTCCAAAAGAATCCTACAAACTTTCTTCAAATGCACAAATTTACAAAGCAAAAATTACGAACCTAAATATTTCTTTAATGGCTCACTTGAATCGATGCATTTCTACATAAACAAATAATATACAAATTTTATTTATTAAAATTTTCTCAAATTCGTTTCAGACAACATCACATAGGCAAAGTAATCAAAGTCAACTATCAAGAATCAATCCAAACTATGAATAAGATGGCGATAGTTAATTTAATCTATTGAGAGATATTATTAAACTGTGCACATATGGCTGGAACATATTCATATGTATGCATGAATGATATCTGTCAAAGTGCCCACCAACTAATTACACATACTTTATAAAATAAAGAAAGACTACCTGTGAGTGCTTAATTTTGTAAAAGAAACATGGTTGAACAGACTTTTCACAAGGACTTTTTTGTGATTAGCAAAAGACTTATGTACTAGCAAAAGATATATTGAGGATGACAACCAAGGAAGACTCAAGAAGATGAAAAACTTTAGCTGGCGGTGGAAATAAGGATCTGACTACAACAAATAGAATCAAAGTATATAATGATCTGTAGGGTCGACCTAATTAAAGTCGGCTACCAATTCTCTCTTTTTTTTTTCTTTTTTTTTTTTTTGAATCATGCCTTTTTAATAAAAAAAAAATATCAAATAATCAAGTTAGGATAATTAACTTATTACATGCCATACTTGTATCAATGAGTTTGGTTCGGGCATTTCACTGTAAAAATTATTTAAAAAATAGAAGTTAACAAAAATAATAAATATTAAAACAAGTACTCAAAATTATATGCCCATAAAAGCATTAATATATAAAAGAAATTATTATGCAATTATGTTATATTGGCTCTTTAATTATGTGAGGAGCTGGGTGTCGTTTTGTAATTTCGGATATCACAGTTTCTGAAGACTGCCTACATGTGTATGATCATGTGACAAAAAGCTCAGTCAACCAATAAGTTTTAATTTCCTGTGTTAGCATTAAATTTGATGCCATATGTTATGATATGTTATCTTTTTATTATTGGCTATTATGCTTGGATGTAAGTGAAGGGGCAACTGTACAGGGAATCATGCCAAGGGCTAAGGGTCAAACTAGTGAGCGAAGGGGTGATAAGACTGGTACTACTGCAAATGAGATCAACAAGGATGTTGTTATAGGTATGTTGACAGAGTTAGTTGAGACACAAGCAAAACAGTTAGAAAGGCTTATAGAAAGAGCAGAAAGATATGGAGAACTAGTACAACTAGCTGTAGCTAGACAAGAAACTTATGAACCAACTTGTAAGAGGTTTAGATAGAATAAGCCTCCAGTTTTCAAGGGTGAAACTGATCCACTATTGGCAGAAGAGTGGATTCGGAGTATTGAGGGTATCTTCGATTACATTAGAATCCCTGATGAGGAAAAGGTTTCATGTGCTACTTTTATATTCCAGATGGATGCTAGACATTGGTGGGATTCTAAGAAGTCTATCATTGATGTTTACAGGCTTACTTGGGAGCAGTTTAAGGAAATATTCTACAGAAAATATTTCAGTAATGCACACAGAATGATAAAGGCTGCTGAGTTTGTTAATCTGAAATAGGAAAGTACGACTGTTAGTGATTACATCAAGAAGTTTGAAGAGTTATCTTGATTTGCTCCACACATAGTGAGTAGAAATGAGCTAAAAGTAAACAAGTTCCTACAAGGACTCATGGTGGAAATTTATAGGGATGTTAAGATGTCTGCTCATAAAGATATACCATATGCTGAGGTTGCAGACAAAGCTCTTGAAGCAGAAGAGACTGAGCTAAGGGCTATAAAAACTCAGGAAATTCGTAGGAATATAAATATAGCAAGGAGAAATACAACCTTTGGCAGAAGATCTCAACCAGAGACTGGTGGAAATAAAAAAAAAATGGCAACAGAATTAAGGAGAAAGACAAGAGCCTCAAAAAAACACCAAGCTATAGGCCAACGAACACAATCAGCTACTATTCAGAGGACCGTTTGTCCTAAATGTGGGAAAACTCATCGTGGAGAGTGTTTAATGGGTTCTGATGCTTGCTTCTTATATGAAAAGTCTGGTCACTTTGCAAAGAATTGTCCAAACACTTCAGAAGAGTAGAAGAGAGTTCCAGCTCGTGTATATAAGATGACCAAAGAAGATGCTGAGGCGAACCCATCTGTTGTAGTAAGTGAGATTCTTATCTTTGGTATTCCTATTCATGCATTAATAGATTTAAGGGCTATATATTTATTTGCATCACCTGCATTTATGAGAAAATTGGGCAAAACACTAGAGAACTTGAATTTCAAATATTGCGTAACCATTCTGTCAGGAGAAACTTTATGTTCTGATTAAGTTCTTAAGACATGTCCAATCCAAATAGCTGATAAAGACTTATGTGTAGATTTAAGAGTACTGGATATGCACGATTTTAAAGTTATCTTAGGTATAGATTGGTTATCTAAATACCATGCTACTATTGATTGCTATTTGAAAAGGGTAGTGTTTCAGCCACCAAGTATAGATAAGTTCACTTTTATTGGTAATAGTGGAAACTTGATGATTCCAATCGTTTCCTCAATAAAAGCAAGGAAGTTACTAGAGAAGGGATGTATGGGTTACTTGGCAAACATAATGGATACTAGAGAAGAGCTAAAAGTGAAGCCTGAGGAAGTACCGATAATTCATGAATGTCTTGATGTATTTCTTGAAGATTTGTCTGAGATACCACCTGACAGAGAGATAGAGTTTGTTATTGACTTATTGCCTGGTTTGGCTCCTATTTCCAAGACACCTTATAGAATGGCTCAGCAGAGTTAAAGGAATTGAAATTATAGTTACAAGAGTTGTTGGATAAAGGTTTTATTCACCTAAGCTTTTCAACATGGAGTGCTCCGGTTTTGTTTGTAAAGAAGAAATATGGTACTATGAGGCTTTGCATTGATTATAGAGAGCTGAATAAGGTCACAATCAAAAATAAGTATCCTCTTCTCATAATCGATGATTTGTTTGATCAACTACAAGGAGCTTCGATGTTCTCAAAGATTGATTTAAGATCGAGATATCACCAGTTAAAAATTAAGGAGGAAGGTATTCTAAAAATAGCTTTTAAAATGAGATACACACACTATGAATTTTTATGATGCCCTTTGGATTAACTAATGCCCCAGCTGCTCTCATGGACATGATGAATAGAGTGTTCAAAGATTTCTTAAATAAATTCGTTATAGTTTTCATCGATGATATTCTGATTTACTCACGCTCAAGGGAGGAGCGTATGGAACATTTGAGGACTGTTTTGAGAATTCTTAAGGAAAAGCAATTGTATGCTAAGTTTAAGAAGTGCAAATTCTAGTTGGAGAAAGTTATCTTCTTTGGTCATGTGGTTTCTTAAAATGGTATTTCTGTGGATTAAATAAAAGTTGAAGCTGTGAGTAATTGGCTAAGACTTACAAATGTTTCAGAGATTCGTAGTTTCTTGGGATTCATTGGTTATTATAGATATTTTGTTGAAGGATTCTCGAAGCTGGCTTCTTTATTGATTCATTTAATAAGGAAGAACGTAAAGTTTCAATGGAACGATAATTGTGAAAAGAGTTTTAAGGAATAGAAGAATTGTTTGGTAACAGCCCCTATACTTTCAATACCGTCTGGATCAAGAGGATTTGTTGTTTACAGTGATGCCTTGAAGAATGGTCTGGCAAAGTCACTGCTTATGCCTCTAGACAATTCAAGGAATACGAAAAGAAGTACCTACTCATGATTTAGAGCTAGCAGCAGTTATTTTTGCACTGAAAATTTGGAGACTATCTTTATGGGGAGAAATATGAGATCTACATAGATCACAAGAGTCTCAAGTACTTCTTTACCCAAAAGAAACTGAATATGAGACAAAGAAGATGGCTTGAACTGGTGAAAGATTATGACTGTGAGATTAATTATCATCCAGAAAAAGCCAAATAGTTGTTGATGCTCTAAGCAGGAAATTATTGGCTGCTATAACTATTAAGTATGTAGATATGAAGCATCTTTTAATAGATTTAAATAAGTTAGAGTTAGAGATTGTGCCTACAGGTTTAACAGAAAGATTGGCAGCTCTTACTCTGCAACCAATAATTTTAGAGAGTATCAAACAAAACCAGAATACGGATCCATATTTGATGAATTTAAAGAGTAAGATAGAGTTCAGAAAGGAGGTGGCCTTCTATATTTCTAGTGATGGTGTAATCAGATATGGAAATAGATTATGTGTACCTAGTGAAATTGTAAGAAAAGAGATATTGCTGGAAACTCATGCCACTCCCTACTTTGTGCATCCTGGTACTATAAAGATGTATAGAGACTTTAAAATATATTACTGGTGGCCTGGTATGAAGAAAGATGTGGTTGAGTTTGTAGACAAGTGTCTCACGTGCTAGCAAGTTAAAGTTGAACATCAAAGACCCACTGGGAAGCCTTTGAACATACCCCAATGGAAATGGGAATAGATTGCTATGGATCTTATTGTTAGACTTCCTAAGACAACTAAGGGACATGATACTATTTGAGTGATTGTGGATAGATATATCAAACCAGCTCATTTCCTTCCGGTTAGAATAATCTATAACTTGGACCAGTTTGCTCAGTTATATGTCTAGGAGATTGTGAGACTACATGATGTTCCAATAGTTATCCTTTCTGACTGAGATTCTAGAATTACTTCGAAATTTTGGAGGAGTGTTCATGAGGCAATGGGTACAAAATTGGCTTTTAGTACAGATTTTTATCCTCAAATTAATGGGCAATCAGAGAGAACTATACAGACTCTTGAAGACATGCTCAGAGCTTGTGTGTCAGATTTCCATGGATCTTGGAGCAAATACCTACCACTTATAGAATTTGCTTACAATAACAGTTACCAAGCTTTCATTGAAATGCCCCCATATAAAGCATTATATGGAAGAAAGTGTAGATCTCCTATTCATTGGGATGAGATGGAGGAGAGAAAATTTCTTGATCCAGAACAAATAAGAGAGACAAATGAGGCAGCAGAAAAGATTCGAAAAAGGATACTAGTTGCTCAAAATAAACAGAAACGTTATTCAGATCCTTAAATAAAAAAACTAGAATTTAATGTTGGAGATAAAGTATTCCTGAAGGTTGTCCCATAAAAGGAGTAATGAGATTTGGGAAGAAAAGAAAACTAAGTCCCAGATATGTAGGTCCTTTTGAGATACTCGACAAAGTTGGAGATGTTGCCTAGACTCGCTTTGCCACCTTCATTGTCAAACGTACACAATGTATTTCATATCTCTATGTTAAGAAGGTACATTTCAAATCCTTCACATGTTTTGAATTATGAGCAATCGGAGCTAAGTCCAGACGTGAGTTACGAGGAACATCCAATGAAGATTTTGGATATAAAAGAAAAGTAGAAACAAGAAAATCCCTTTGATCAAAGTATTGTGGAAGAAGAAGAGGCCACATGGGAAAGAGAAGAAGAGATGAAAACTAAGTATCCACACTTATTTGGGTAAGCAAATTTCAAGGACAAAATTTTATAAGAAAGGAAAAATTGTGGTGCCCGAAATTCTCACATGCATACTAAGCCAATAATAAATATATTTCAATTGCATATTAGGCCTCTAGGAGTTATTAATACCACTTTCATATTAACATGCTCATTCTTTATATTATGTGCATTTACATACATGTTATTACACTAATAATTATCGAAGTGTCCCGATGCAATGTAAAGGTTTAATACCCTTAGAGAAAGAGCTCAGTGTACTAAAAGAACAAAGAATATATTTATGAAGGCAATACTATGTATACATGCATTAAGATCATATTTGTTGATAACCTGGTCAAATAGTAGTTTTTCGGTAAAATGCAATTTTTACGCTTTTTGGAGCTAAATTCACTGTGTGTTTAACACATCAAATAGTTTTAATTCAATGTCTAGGACTCATTTATAACATTTTATTTGTCGGCTCCAGGTAAGTACGAGGTGGTATTTACGACACTGATTTATATTTTATTACACTAAACTAGCTTAAATTCAGCTTAATCGCGTAATATCATTTTTGTGCATTCTAGTTATTAAGTACTAAAACTATATTTACATTATTATTTGGAGTCTAATAGACTTATTTTTATGTCTAATGATTGGTTATGGGGTTAGGTTTCACCAGATTACAATAAGACCTGTCACATGGGATTATAGGTCAAAGTATGACTAGTTTTCACTTTCTAAGCTAGGATTCACTAATTTTATCTACACTTGGGTGTATGGGAATGACCAGTAATGTGGTGACTATGCTAAAGATGTTTTGAAGCTGGACACATGTAAAGTAATGTGCAAAATAACCAAAATACCCCTCAGAATTTAACTTATATCAGTTATTAGTCATTAAGCATCACTTTTGGACCAAATCTGGTCATTTTCTGTCTCTTTCTCTCCAGCCACGACCCGAACCTCTCCAACACCTTTCTACACTTCTCTAAACTCCTCTTAGCCATATTTAAGAGTTTCCAAGTAGTAAAACTCAAGTTAGAGCTCTAGAAAGTAAGATAGATCAAAACTAGTCAAGATAGTTCTACTAGTTCTTCTTCTTAGGTTTTGTTTTCTTATTTCAATTCTCCACTTGATACCATTTAAACAATGGTTCCTTCAGGTCCTCTTGAGTCCTAAAATCTAATTCTAAGCCTTGGGAATCAGTTTGGTAGAGGTAAAAGGCAAGAGTTCAACAAATACTCAAACTAGTCAAGGTAAGGCCTAATTGAGATTTTGAGTTTGTAGTTGATTTTTCTTACTGCAGCCCTTAAACCAAAGCTTTTATTTGATAAGTAAAAGTCATAGGAAACTTATATATTGCTGGAAATATAGAATTTAAGTGGATGATTAAAGTTAGACCTAAAGCCCCAAGTTTGCTATTTTTTGATTTAATTGTTTTCATGTGTAGTTGATTAAGTATTCTATATTTGTAATCTGATTTCTTAAACTTAGAGTGTACATTTTATTGATCCTATTATTTATTACACTCATTTGGTAGCTGGTTGTAATGACACACAAGTGTAAAAGTGATTTTAAATTTTGTTTAAACTGAAATAGAGTTCAAGTGTACTTATGTCATTCTAAGTAATTCTCTTTGAGGTGTATATGTGGGAATTGGCTTATAAAATATTATTGCAGGTTTAAAACCATGATTTTAATCATGTGGGAATGTCCTAAAAATAAGAGAAGTGTTGTCTAAATATTTTTAAAATAAAATGGCACCATTTAGAGGTAAATGGACTATTTTTACAAAATTATGTGCTATTTTAGTTCATTTTTTTATTAGTAAACTAGTATTCATATTTTAATACTTTTGAACAGTTTTTCAATGCTAGTTATTGACTGCAAATACCTTAAGTGATTTGTACACTTCTGAGTCATTTTAAAATCAAGTTTCCTACTTTGGTGAAAGTTCTGATTTCGGTCTTGTTCAAGTATCTTGATGCATTCTTTTAGTAAAATGTGCATCTTGAATAATAGTAATTTATGACAAGTGATTAGCACACTAATCTCTAGAGGATATTGACCATTTCCACTTTCAATTTCTATTTAGGACACGAGGTAAGTACAGACTTACAACTATGTCACAAGAACTACATGGAAGATGTCATCATGTGAAACTTACTTATTATTAAAAGTTATGAAATGACATATGCATAGAAGGTCTTATATGTAAATTAAGAATTTCATTACAAAATATCTGAAAGTGAGTACCATTGTACCAATTTTATAAGACAAGTTTTAATGGCAATTGCTAGTCTATCAGAGCTGGGTAGGTAAGTCTGTTAGTGCAGACTCTCCCGTTGAAGCGGGACTTGCGGATCTTATGATGTGTCTCGTTGAAACGGGACAATATTAACGCGATGTGGGATGCCCCTTTGATGAGGGAAGGAGTTTTCAAAAACCTCACATGATAGTCGCACTTTATTTTTACTCTTGGCCAGAGTTTCCGCCCAATGTTATCACGGCCTATCGATTTACGGGACTAACAATGTATTAAGGGGCCCAACTATGCATATTTTTTTAAAAGGAAAATGCATGGACTCAAATGTTTAAGAAAGAAAAGTATACAATGGGAACTTTATGAGATTTTAAAGCATACATAAGCATGCATAGTTTTTACTTACTAAGTTTTAGCTCATTTTAGTATTGTGATGCAGATGATGAGGCACATTTTGGCATTGACTAGCTGGTTGACTGGCTTGCTTTTTGTCGCCATGATCATATAGATGTGGACCGACTTGACCTATAGGCGATATTTTTGTATTACGATATTTTGGGTGTGATGAAAATATTACTATTGATGGTAACATAGACTGATGAAAATTTCTTTTGATTGTACATTTTGTAAAGACACTTTCAACAGGAAATGCCATGTAGTTGCTTTTGTTTAAAGGTTTAGGAAAGTTCAAATTTATCTACCTTTTTTATAAAATTAAAAGATATGGTTTAATAAAGAATAATACTTCACAGTTTGACTGTATATGATAATATACTTAAATTAGGGGTGTTACATTATTATTATTATTATTATTATTATTATTATTATTATTAATTAGGCCTTATTTCATTATTAGACTTATTTTAATTTTGAGTAACTAGTTTTAAGTTTCCTATTTTCATTAATTTCTAGAATTTGTTGTTGTCTAGTTATCTCTAATTGATTATCTATAAATAAGCTTAGTTGTGTAATTGTTTTTCACATTATGAATGAATGAATATTGAATCATTAATATTTTCTCCGTCAATTCTAATTCTCTCTTTAATTCTTGTCTAATTCTATTGCTCTTTTACCAATTCATGTATTTCTGCTTAAATTATATCACTATTTGTTTTTCTACTAATTCTATTTCTAATTTCTCATCTTATCCTAAATCAATTTGGTATTAGATTAGGTTCGAATTTCTATGCCCTACACTTTGAAATTGTTTTTTCCATTCTCGTTCTTAAGTTTAGATTTTCAACCAAAAATAAAATCCCTTAGCTTTCACTTATTGCTCTCTTGGTGTTAGAAGTTTTACACAATTTTTTATATTAAAAACAAGGGCGCGTCTATAGTAGGGGCGCCCCTACGTAGGACCCTGTCTATTCACCGTTGGATGGGAATCTGTATATAAATAGATTCTCCACAGATTCCCGTTATTCTCCACAGAGTCCCATCCAACGATAATTAAGACATGACCCTACGTAAGGACGTCCCTACCGTAGCCATCCCCTAAAAACAAAAGAAAAAAGAAAGAATTGTTCAAAAAAATAAAAGAGGAAAACATGATCCTTCCAAACACCCAGTAGCTATATTCTTTTACCCAGCCATCATATCCACCACTGTCGACCATCAACTATGATCCTTGCCAACATCGCTGTCATCGACCACCGGGCCACCTTCAATGGTTGCCCGATGAAGCTTCCAACTGGTGCATCTTACTGGAACTTCAACAATCGTGTGAGCATCGACCAATTCCATTCAGATTCTAAGCTCCCCAATTCAAATCTTCGTCGAAAACCGACAAACCCAGGTTCCATTACTCCCGGATCTCACGTCCCCAACAATTCTTGTCGTTGTTTTCGCTGAAATCAATGAAATTTAGCTATCCACCCTTGGTTCTGACTTTAATTCGAAGTTTCAGCTGGTAGTTTTGCTGATTCAACCATTAAGTTTTTTATTCTTGCTTCTAGACAAGGATTTCCACCTCAAATCGATAATATAAACTCCGATCTAGCCTTCGAACAAAATTTATCTCAACTCACTGCGTCAACTCGTCCAACTCAAGGAGTCAACTCGGTAGACTCAACAGTAACTTACTTCAAATCTGATTTGCGGTAAATTTTCTTGCCTTATCTTCATTTTTCAAGTTATTCCTTGGCTGATTATTGAATTTTGTCACTATTATTCTATACTTTGTTGGGTGAATATTTAAATTTCACTATGAATGTAAAAGAATGAGAACACATTTTCAAGGTAACAGAAGATTCGCATAATGATGCACAATATTAGGAAATATTGTATGTAAATATCCGGTAATATTCTGCATATTTACTTTCCTTAGATAGTATAAATATAATCCCACTAAAAGTGGATCACGGCTTCTATGCCTTAGGATTAAATAGGATTGATTCCTTATTGATTGATGTACATGTATATATGTTGTACTCCTCAGTTATTATAAAAAATACAACAAAAGCCTTCTTTTCATCTTATATTTGTATATTTTAGATGGTACCAGAGCCATATCTTACTGGTTATTACTCTGTTTTCCAGTTTTCAAACAAATGGCAGAGACAAATAAAAAAACCCAAATCCCAGAAAAATCTCCATCCAAAAATTCAAACACCATAGCCTCTAGTATGGATCCATCGAATCCATACTTCGTTCATCATTCAGATCAACCAGGTCACATGCTTGTTCCAATAAAATTAGATGGTCCCAACTATCCATCATGGAGTAAATCCATGATTCACGCTCTTACAGCCAAGAATAAAATTGGCTTCATTGATGGATCCATTGAACCACCATCAGAAATGGAACAACCAGCAGAATATGCTTTATGGAATCAATGCAACAGTATGATTTTATCATGGCTCACTCATTCAGTAGAACCTGATCTAGCCAAAGAAGTCATTCACACCAAAACTGCTCATCAAGTGTGGGAAGATTTCAAGCATCAGTTTTCAAAAAAAAAAATGCACCAGTAATCTATCAAATCCAGAAATCATTGGCCTCCCTTTCACAAGGCACCATGACTGTCTCATCCTATTTTACAAAATTCAAAGGCCTTTGGGACGAACTAGATACTTTTCGAACTCTTCCGACCTGCAATCAGATGAAAGCCCATAATGAACAAAAAGAAGAAGTTCGAATGATGCAATTTCTCATGGGTCTCAATGACACCTACAATGTTGTCCGCTCCAATATCCTCATGATGTCACCATTACCTAATGTACGTCAAGCCTATTCCCTTGTCTTTCAAGATGAAACACAACGACAAATGACATCGGAATCAACCGAAAACTTTTCCATCGCTGTTGCAATTCAAAGCTGACCAAACAACCTTTCAAACAAAGCCAAAGACAAGCATTGTGAACACTGCAACAGAGAAGGTCATACTAAGGACAGGTGCAAGTTCAAAAATGGTATGTGGGCTCCCAACAACACAGGAACTCAAGGTAGTCGACACAATCAATCACAACAACAACAATGTGGGTCTCGAGGGAGAACACCTAATTCTTTCCATGCTGTCAATGCAACAGATTCCACCTAATCTACACATGGAGTTCGTCAACAAGACATTGGTACAACAACCTAGTTCTCTAACTCATTGAATTCTCTACATGGGCTTTCCTCAAACCAACTTCAACAATTTGCCCACACTTTGTCAATGATGGCTTCAAACGACAAACCTGGTAATGCTTATGTAAATGCTGCAGGTTCGTCTTATTTTTTCAATACCTCAATTAATTCTATATTCACCAAGCCTTGGATTTTGGATAGTGGATCTACTGACCATATCACTTCCGATTCCACATATTTTACTCAAACAAAATCATCATCAATACCTATTGTCAATTTACCTACAGGGCCCTCTGCCCCTATCACTTCCATTGGCACTATACCCTTCAATTCAAATATCAACCTAAATAATGTCTTATGTGTACCCTCTTTTTGCTTAAATTTAATATCCGTAAGCAAAGTGACTACTGCTCTTAATTGTTGTGCTATTTTCTTTCCCACTTTTTGTGTTTTGCAGGACTTGGCTACGAGGAAGATGATTTGCTCGGGTAAACAATATGGTGGTCTTTATTACATGTCTCCATTACAACAAATACCCTTCTCTCATCAAGTTTCTCAACCATCAAATTTGTGGCACATGCGTCTTGGACATCCGTCACCATCTCGTCTTAAGCTCGCAACTTCTTTATTGTCTTCTAATAATATCTCTTTTGATAATAATTGTACTGTTTGTCCATTGGCCAAACAAACTAGACTGCCATTTCCTTTAAGCTCTATATCAACTCATTCTCCATTTGATTTATTACATTGTGATATTTGGGGTCCACACAAAGTTCCTACACATTCAGGGGCTCGGTTTTTCCTCACCATTGTGGATGATTTTACAAGGTGCACATGGGTATATCTCATGAAAAACAAATCTGAAACCCAAAACATTTTACAATCTTTTATCACATTTGCTCATACTCAATTCCATGCATATGTTAAAGCTGTCAGGGTAGACAATGGTTCTGAATTTTTATCTATGAGAAACTTTTTTCGATACCATGGCATTGAGTATCAACGTACTTGTGTTTACACCCCACAACAAAATGGGGTAGTGGAGCGCAAATATCATCATATCTTAATCGTCGCCCGTGCAGTACTTTTCCAATCAAACTTGCCACTTAATTTTTGGGGTGAATGTGTATTGACAGCTGTTTACCTTATTAACCGATTACCATCACCATTATTATCCAAAAAATCACCTTTTGAATTATTACAAAATCATCCACCATCACTTGATCACTTGAAGGTATTTGGTTGTTTATGCTATGCAACTGTTGTTCATCCTACTCAAAAATTTGATCCATGTGCCAAACGTTGTATTTTTGTTGGATACCCCACTAGTCAAAAAGGTTATAAACTCTATGATTTGGAAACTCAGAAATTTTTTGTAAGTCGGGATGTCAAATTTCATGAAACCATTTTCCCTACTATTTCCATTCCAACAAATCCAGATTTTGTCTTGCCAAATCTTTCTTCTGACATCACAAACAGTTGGAACCAAAAGCTACCATCCTACACATATATTCCATCTCACCAAGCTGATACAATTGAACCACTTGACAAGACTGAGCCTGTATCTCCATCTCAAAACACTGATCAAATTGAGACACCTGACACAGATGAGCCTATCTCTTCATCTCAAAATTCTCCTATTACACCTACTTCCAGTTCCTTAGCTCCTCCCATTCCACCAGTGCGACAATCCACGCGGCCTAAGCACCCACCAGCATGGCATAAAGACTACATCTTGTCTGCACAAGTCAATCACCTTTCCTTGGCACCAAGTTCTACAATAGGTACTCGATATCCTCTTTCTCATTTCCTTTCATACTCTCATCTCTCATCTGCCCATCATTCTTTTTTAGCTAACATCACAGGTCACACAGAGCCAAAATCCTATTCTCAAGCTATCCTTGATCCACATTGGCAACAAGCCATGAATACAGAACTAGAAGCATTACAACAAAGCAACACTTGGACTTTGGTTCAACTCCCTGCCGGTCACAAACCTATCGGGTGCAAGTGGGTTTACAAAATCAAATATAAATCTGACGGCACCGTTGAGTGCTATAAAGCGCGTTTTGTTGCTAAGGGATACACCCAAATTGAAGGAATTGATTATCAAGAAACATTTTCTCCTACAGCAAAACTTACTACTCTCCGTTGTATTCTCACTGTTGCTGCTGCCCGCAATTGGTTCATTCATCAACTAGACGTCCAAAATGCTTTTCTCCATGGCGACTTGCATGAAGTAGTGTATATGGAACCTCCACCTAGTCTTCGCCAACAGGGGGAGAATATTGTATGTCGGCTCAACAAATCTCTCTATGGACTCAAACAAGTGTCAAGAAATTGGTTCTCCACTTTTTCAACAACAATTCAGAAAGCTGGCTATCAACAATCGAAGGCTGACTATTCTCTTTTTACCAAGGTTCAAGATACTTCATTTACTGCCATTCTTATCTATGTCGATGATATACTTCTTACAGGATATGATCTTCAAGAAATGGAACGCCTCAAAAAGTTTCTTCTGAAATGCTTCCGTATCAAAGATCTTGGAGACCTGAAATATTTTTTGGGCATTGAATTCTCCCGTTCCAAGAAAGGTATTTTTTATATCACAAAGAAAATACGCACTAGACATTTTACAAGATTCAGGACTTTTAGGTGCACGTCCAGACACGTTTCCAATGGAGCAAAACTTGAAACTCACTCCCACAGATGGAGCATTACTAAATGATCCAACTAAATACAAGAGACTAGTTGGTAGACTCATTTATCTTACTGTCACAAAGCCTGACGTAGTCTTTTCAGTTCGAACACTAATTCAGTTTATGTATGAGCCTTGAAAATTTCACTGGGATGCTGCTATACGAATTCTTAAATATGTCAAAGGTACTCCTGGTCAAGGTTTGCTATTTTCTTCCACAAACAATCTTGCTTTGAAGGCTTTTTGTGATTCAGATTGGGGAGGTTGTCGTGCCACAAGAAGGTCAGTTACTGGATACTGTGTATTTCTTGGAAAGTCTCTCATCTCATGGAAATCCAAGAAACAAACAAATGTTTCTAGATCATCAGCAGAAGCTGAATATCGAGCTATGGCTAACACATGTTTAGAGCTCACTTGGATACGCTACATATTACAGGATTTAAAAGTCCCCCAAATAGCTCCTACACCATTATTTTGTGATAATCAAGCAGCCTTATATATTGCAGCAAATCCTGTTTTTCATGAGCGTACAAAGCATATTGAAATAGACTGTCACATAGTTAGAGAGAAACTGCAAGCTAGAATGATTAGTCCTACATATGTACCTACGTGCTTCCAGCTGGCGGATGTGTTTACAAATGCCTTGGGAAAAGATCAATTTGTGACGCTACGTAACAAGTTGGGTCTTCATGATATTCACTCTCCAACTTGAGGGGGAGTATTAGGAAATATTGTATGTAAATATCTGGTAATATTCTGCATATTTACTTTCCTTAGATGGTATAAATATAATCCCACTAAAAGTGGATCACGGCTTCTATGCCTTAGGATTAGATAGGATTGATTCCTTATTGATTGATGTACGTGTATATATGTTGTACTCCTCAGTTATTATAAAAAATACAATAAAAGCCTTCTTTTCATCTTATATTTGTATATTTTAGACACACTGAGGAATTTGCATCAAGACAATTATCTACTGAAGAAAAACTTGCTTAATTGACTGCTATAGTCACTGAATTATCTGCCAAGATTAATAAATTTTCTGACCAAGTTTTGCAAAAAAGTACTCCGGAAAGTTGCCAAACTATTGCACTGATCAATAAATCCACTGTTACCTATCATTCTAGCTCTTCTTCTTCACAACAAGAGTCTCCAAGCAGACTTCCTCAAGATGTTCGAACTTCTTAGCCTGGGTTGTTGCCTACGCCGGTCCAACAACCTCTAGTCAATACATATATGGTCCTTGCTCTAGTCAACAATTCCATTGGCTTTAATCCTATCTTGCCATTGCTCCTGTTGTTGCTCTTATTATTGCTCCTACTGAACAAGCTTATCGTTTTGTAGCAGCACGAGGAAGATATATGCCTCAACAACAACAACAATAACAACATAATCTTCCCTAGTACAATCATTAATAGCCAAGGCCTCCTCATGCTCATAAAACTGATGTGACTAAAAAGGTTAAACTCAAAGGTCTTGAATTTGAATGTCATTTAGATGTCTATGCTTTTCTAGATTGGTTTTGTAACACCCCTCAGCTATACTATGTATAAATACACTCACTTATACGTAGGAAAGCTAAGTAATGCTAACTCACTTTCATTAACCTTGGAAAAGCGAATGTAGAGGAAAAATTTAAACTTTCTATTTACTTCTGAAAAGCCTTAGGGATACATTCTTTTACAATGCAGAAATATTTACAGTCTGTACAATACAAAATATGGTTTTACTACTTTTGGTGACTCCCACAGGATCATCTATGTACATATATGTAGCAAAAAATATATAACAGTTCTCAAAATGTCTTTCTTCTTCAAAACTGGCATATGAACAGCATTGGAGTGAAAACAGCTCAGCCAACATCACTCCTGATTCTAATCATCTGCATCACAAGAACTAAATGAGCAGATAGCCCAGTAAATGGAAACCCATGCATGCTTATGAACAATTTATACATAAAACTTATTAGTCTTTGTACCCTTAATTGCCTTAGAAAACATTAACATTTAAATCATGTTTAGGCCCCCTCCTTGGTATAGTTCCTAACACAGTGACATAGCAGGCATCCTATTAATAAATATATCATTTGAGGCTTACCCTGTCTTGGAATTAACCTCAAGGGACTTGACCACCCCCTTGTTTGGCTTACCCTGTCTTGGATTTAACCTCAAGGGATTTCACCACCTCTACCTACTAGATCAACAAGATAACAACCATACCCCTCTTTAAAATAAACAACGTCTAGGGTAAAGACTCTTTATTAAAATCATTACCTGTAAATAATTATTTTGTGCATGAAAACACGACATGCCTTATGAAAATGCTATGAACAGTTTTCAGATATATCAAGCTCAATATCACAAATATACTACCTTTCACATATACAATCATATACATATGTTCTTGTGATGCTAGAGTAGAATTTCCACTTACCTTTGATCCTCAAACCCAAAGTAAGGTGAAGGGCAGATTTCCTCTTCAAGGGAAGTTTGATGTGCTCCAAAAGGCCTAATCACGATATTTCAATCTCATTTTAATTTATTTTCTCCTTAAATCATGATTAACAGTTTCATACAAATTTTTCTCACATAGCCATTTAGATATTCAAAATAACATCAAGATCGCTATAAAATACCAAGATCACCATAAAATATTTGAATACACACGTTGATTATACTATCACCCAAAACATATAAGCAACATGGATGTCAGATTAATATTGTAACTCTTATTTGTACCAAAATAACTTTTGTTTACAAAATATTAATCCTCTAGCACCGGCTCAAGAGAAAAGGTATTATTTCTTAAATATTTGCATAACTTCCTCCAATAAAACAAAACAAAATATGACCATAATCACTTCCATTACTAACTCATATCCTTATGAAAGCTTCTACGTGTAGGAATAAAAATAATAATAAAACATAGCCTTATTAAAAAAAAACGTACATGAATATATATATACATATATACGTATAAAATTCTCATCAACATCATATAAAAATTAAATTTCAAGTCAGGTTATAGTAAATTCCAAACATCTCAAGTTATTGTATACCTACTTATGCATCAATTAAAATAAGATATACTTATAGATATTTAAAACAAAAGAAGATACTAATTTTACTAATAAAATTCTAAGGACGGGAAACTTTCTCTTAAAAGTAGAAGCCATTTAATGATCAAATTCAATATCATATATGCTTAACTAGACATATACTTTGGAGTAACTAATAATGAAGAAAATAATAACTCACCTTATGGCAAAAAGCTGGACTCATCTATAAACCTTAGATAGATCTGATAATGGAAAAAATATGGGTCTTAACACGAAGAGGTGGGTAAGAGGTGAGTTTTGTAGTTTAATAAATATAGTGGGTAAGAGGTGGGTTTTGTAGTTTAGTGAATATAGTAGTTAAGAGGTGAGTTTTGTAGTTTAATGAATATAGCTGGTTAATAAAACTTTACTAATAGAAGTATCTAGTATAAAAATAATAAGTCGGTTGTTAAATTTTAGTGGAAGGTATTTTAAAATATAAAAATAATAAAAAAATAAAATAAAAAAAAATAGAAGCTGATTTCGTGAGTGCATAATGTGTCTGATAGCTTAAGTCTGTTAATGAGATAGGTATTTGCAAATATATACATATATATCTACTTACATTATTTAGCAATTATTGGGAATATTGATAAACAAGAAAGCCTTTTTACTATCAGCACATCATTTTCTCTTGATCTGGAAATCGACCCTTCACTGCACATACAAAACTAGGAATTTAATTAGTTAATTAAATAATTATCATGTAGAAAAGTAGATATGAATGTATTAAATGACAAGTTATTATGTTTATTATTGGCTAAATGCATTTGTGAGAACTTTGGGCACTACAATTCTCCCTTCCTTATAAAATTTCGTCCTCGAAATTTAGCTTACCAAATGGTTCTGGATATTTTGTTCTCATTTCTTCCTCCCGCTCCCATGTAGCTTCTTCTATTGTTTGATTTCTCCAAAGTATCTTCACTAATGGAATTTTCTTGTTTCTCAGTTCTTTCCCTTTTTTGTCGAGGATCTGGACTGGCTTCTCCTCATATGTTAAGTCTTGGGTTAGTTCCAGAGGTTCATAACTTAAAATATGAGAAGGATTCGGAATGTACTTTCTCAACATTGAAACGTGAAAAACATCATGTACTCCTAATAATGATGGTGGTAGAGCTAATCTGTAGGCCTTATTCCCAATCCTTTCTAGAATTTCAAATGGTCCAACATACCTTGGGCTTAGCTTTCCTTTCTTTCCAAATCTCATCACACCCTTCATTGAAGAGACTTTCAGGAAAACATGATCACCAATATCGAATTCCATATCTCTTCTTCTTTTATCCGCATACTTCTTTTGTCTATCTTGAACTATCCTCATTCTTGCTCGAATCTTTTCTACAATCTCTGCGGTTTGTTGAACCAGTTCTGGACCTAATAACTTTCTTTCTCCAACTTCATCCCAATGGACAGGAGACCTACATTTTCTTCCATATAAAGCTTGGTAAGGAGCCATTTCAATCATTGCTTGATAGCTATTATTATAGGTAAACTCCACCAGAGCTAGATACTTATCCCAGCTTCCTTGAAAATCCAGTACACAAGCTCGGAGTAAATCTTCTAAAATCTGAATTACCCTTTCTGATTGTCCATCGGTCTGTGGATGATTAGCTGTGCTAAATGCTAACTTAGTTCCCAAAGCAGCATGCAGACTTTTCCAGAAAATAGAAGTGAACTTAGGATCTCTATCAGAAATAATAGATACAGGCACCCCATGAAGTCTAACAATTTCCTGTATGTACAATCGAGCATACTGATCCATAGTATAGGTTGACTTAACTGGAAGAAAATGAGCTGACTTCGTTATTCTGTCCACAATCACCCATATAGAATTAAATCCTCGTTGTACTCTAGGCAAACCAAGAACAAAGTCCATTGTGATATTTTCCCATTTCCATTCTGGAATCGGTAGAGGTTCTAACAATCCAGCTGGTCGTTGATGTTCAGCTTTGATCTGTTGACAAGTCAAGCATTGAGCCACAAATTCTGCTACATTTTTCTTCATATTAGGCCACCAATAATGCTGCTTCAGATCTCGATACATCTTAGTACTTCCTGGGTGAATTGAATAAGGAGTGCAATGAGCCTCTGTTAAAATCTCTTTCTTGATCTCGTCCTTGTCAGGTACACATAATCTTCCTTTAAACTTCAAGGCTCCATCCTTTGAAATCGAAAATTCTGTTCTTTTTCCTTCCTCCACTTCTTTCTTTAACTGAGTTACATATGAATCTTCTTGTTGGCTTTTCCTAATTCTTCCCAAGAGTGTAAGTTGTAACACAAGAGCAGATAATCTGGCTGTTACATCTCCGATAGGAATGATCTCTCTTTCTATTCCTTGTGGATCTCTTAAAATTGGTTTCTGCTCATCTAAAACCGTAGCAATAGACTTTTCACTCAAAGCATCAGCTACCACATTCGCTTTGCCTGGATGATAATTGATTATACAGTCATAGTCTTTCACTAATTCCAACCATCTCCACTGTCTCATATTCAACTCTTTCTGGGTGAAGAAGTATTTGAGACTTTTATGATCTGTGTATATTTCACACTTCTCTCCGTATAAGTAATGTCTCCAAATCTTTAGTGCAAAGACAACAGCAGCAAGCTCTAAATCATGAGTTGGATATTTCTTTTCATATTCCTTAAGTTGTCGAGATGCGTAAGCTATTACCTTTCCATTCTGCATCAGTACACAACCCAAACCATTTTTAGAAGCACTACTGTATACAATGAATCCTCTAGATCCTGATGGTATGGTAAGCACAGGAGCTGTAATCAACTTTTGCTTTAAAGTCTGAAAACTATCTTCACAAGTGTCTGACCGTTGGAATTTAGCATTCTTTCTCGTTAACATGGTCAATGGAGTAGCTATCTTCGAAAATCCTTCAACAAATCTTCGATAGTATCCAGCCAATCCTAAGAAACTTATAACTTCTGACACAGTGGTCGGTCTAGGCCAGTTACTTACTGCTTCCACTTTACCTGGATCCACCAAAATTCCATCCTTAGATACAACATGCCCTAGGAAAGTCACTTGTTCCAACCAAAATTCACACTTCTTGAATTTGGCGTATAGTTTCTTTTCCTTCAAAATCTGTAAAACAACCCTTAAATGTTCTTTATGTTCCTTATGTGACTTCGAATATACCAAGATATCATCAATAAACACAATAACAAACTTATCAAGAAACTCTTTGAAAACTCGGTTCATCAGATCCATAAAAGCAGCAGGGGCATTTGTTAACCCAAAAGGGATTACTAGGAACTCATAATGACCATACCTAGTTCGAAATGCCGTTTTCTGTACATCCCCTTCCTTAATCTTCAACTGGTGGTATCCTGATCTCAAGTCAATCTTAGAAAATACCAAGGCTCCTTGTAGTTGATCAAACAAATCATCAATTCTTGGTAATGGATACTTATTCTTGACAGTTACTTTGTTCAATTCTCTGTAATCTATGCATAGCCTCATTGTACCGTCTTTCTTTTTCACAAATAACACTGGAGCACCCCAAGGTGAATAACTAGGTGTATAAATCCCTTGTCTAACAAATCTTGTAGCTGCACCTTAAGCTCTTTTAATTCAGCTGGGGCCATTCTGTACGGTGCTTTCTAAATAGGACCTGTCCCGGGTAAAAGATCTATCACAAATTCAATTTCTCTGTCTGGAGGTAACCCTGGTAAATCTTCTGGGAATACCTCTAAAAACTCTTGAACCACAGAAACATCTTCAGGCATTAGCTTCTGTTCTACTGTAGTATCAACCACACTAGCCAGGTACCCAATACAACCTTTATTTAACATTCTCTTAGCTTTCATAGCAGAAATCACTTGTAGCTTTCCTTTTCTTGGAATGCCATTGAACATAAATTGTTCCTCCCCCGGTGACTGAAACTTAACTTGTTTCTGATTACAATCGATAATAGCATGATACTTTGTCAACCAATCCATACCCAATATTACATCAAAATCTTGTATATTCAATACGACCAAATCAGCATACAAACTTCTTCCATCAATAAAAATATAGCATGCCCTTAGAATCTGGTTTGAAATGATATCCTCCCCTGATGGAATGGTTACACTATAATTCACTTCTAAGCACTCAGGTGCTGTACCCAATTTCCTCACAAATGCATTAGATGCAAATGAATGTGTTGCGCCAGAATCTATCAATGCATTAGCAAGAATACCAGAGATTAAGATTTTACCTTCTACAACTGATAGATCATATGCTGCCTGTTCTGCACTCATGGTGTACACTCGCCCTTGGACTTTCCTTTGATCTCCTTGTTGAAGCATGGGACAATCTTTAGAATAGTGGCCCACTTTGTGACACTTAAAACACTGATTGGTACCCTTGAAACATTTTCCAGTATGAGACTTTCCACACTTGGTGCAAGTGGGTTTAGTTGAGGTGGCACCTTGTTCTATTTTAGGTCGCTTCGTATTTCCAGGTCTCTGTTCATTTTTCTTTTGATCTCCCTGTTTCCATTGTCCACCTCTTGCCACAAAAGCTGCTTTCTTTTCATTCAATATCTTAAGCTGAACTTGCTCTACTTTGAGAGCCATGTCTATCACCTCACTAAATTCTGTAACCCTTGCTACAATTACATCTCTGGAAATGTCTCCCCTCAAACCCCTCAAGAAGTACTCAACTTTCTCCTTGTTATCATTTCTAATCCATAGGACAAACCGAGATAGTTCCTCATATTTTTTAATGTACTCCCCTACAGGTCTATTTCCTTGTCGTAGATGAAGGAACTCCTCAACCTTTGCTGCTCTTGCAGTGTCATTGAAATATTTGTGGTAGAACAACTCTTTAAAGGTATCCCATGTCAGATTCTGGGCAGCTGGCGTCACTCCAATAGTCTCCCACCAGTTACGAGCTCCCATTTTCAGCATATAAATAGCACATGACACTTTGTTATCGTCACTGAGTCTCATATACTCAAAGATAACCTCCAAGGATTTTATCCACTCCTCTGCTATATATGGATCAGCTCCACCCACAAAATCTATTGGATGTTGCTTCCTGAATCTCTCATAGATTGGCTCAGAATTTTCTTGTCTCACAGGAATCACTGGAGGTTGTGGTTGGTTTTTATTTCTCTCAAATATGAGCCTCATCTGTTCCATCTGTTCATTATGCATTCTTGCTTGCTCCCTAATTAAATTTGTGAGGTTTTCAACTACGTGACCCACATCTTGCTCAACTCGAGGTCTCTGAGCTTCTTGCTGCCTTTCTTCTTCTGGTTGAGCTCTAGCCTTTCTTTTAGGAAGCATTAATCCCTTTCTTTTAGGAGCCATTAATCCTGTGTAGTGCCCTTTCCATAATTTATTTTATCACCAGCCAATAATAGACATATGCAACAATTATTTATGCACAAATAAGAAATTTAAATACGAAGATAAATAAACATACCAGTTGGCCGAGTCGCCCTTCCAATACATGCTCATATGCCTTTTTCTAGTTGTCTACAGAAACGTTCTAACCTGTGCTCTGATACCACAACTGTAACACCCCCCAGCTATACTATGTATAAATACGCTCACTTATACGTAGGAAAGCTAAGTAATGCTAACTCACTTTCATTAACCTTGGAAAAGCGAATGTAGAGGAAAAATTTAAACTTTCTATTTACT
>JXTC01000274.1:406575-424808 GCA_002914845.1 Trema orientale
ATTATCATGTAGAAAAGTAGATATGAATGTATTAAATGACAAGTTATTATGTTTATTATTGGCTAAATGCATTTGTGAGAACTTTGGGCACTACAGGTTTGCTACTATGGATGAATATTTTGATTGGTATAATCTACTTGATGAGCAAAGAATTTGATTTGCTAAGATGAAACTTAAGGGGCATACTAAGCTTTATTGGCAAACCATAGTGGATCAGCACGGTCGAAGACTTGTTACTTTCTGGGACGAGATGAAGTTGAAACTTAAAGAGAAGCACTTGCCTACTTATTATCAAGATTGGTTGTACATTTAGTTTCTCAACCTTCGTCAAGATCCTAGCACTATCAATGAGTATATCTACAAGTTTAACGAATTTATTATTCATTATGTTATTCGAGAACAACATTCATACTTTGTTTTGAGGTTCATTAGAATACCAAATTAATTAACTTTCCTATTTCTATTCTAGTTTAACCTAGTAATTTAGTATAACGATCCTATGAGGATTTGTTCTAACTATTCAACTACTAATCCTACAGTTATGAGGGTTTTTAAACTAAAACCAAAACTAACTGAACAAGAAAATAAAAGACAAAAATATAAAATAAACAAGTTAAGGTTTCATTCTCCACCGCTAAATACTCGTGCTAATTCAATTACCTTATTTCAAATCTAACTATCTATTAAAGTTACCGATTGTAGGTAATCCACAAACATGCAATCACCACATTTTTTTCTTAGGTTGTATATTGACTAGACAAATGCCATAGGCAATTTCTTCCTATTAGATCACCTAAGAAAATGCTCTAAATTTACCCAATAGAAGCATTAAACACAGAAAGACAGATTGATCAAGGTCATAATATCATAAACATAGATTCTTAACCTAAGTTATGTTCCTCATTATTATTCATAAAGTAAATAGATATAAAAGAATAATCACAGTTTTTGATAAATAATCAATAGTATAAAAATCTAGAAAATCAAATAGCATTCATGTATAGGGCTTCGAAATCATCCTTAACCTAACTTAGAGCCTAATCTAGCATGTATACAAGAATAAACAACAAAATTATTATGCTAGAACAGTAAAAAAATAAAAACTAAAAGAAAAAGTAAGGAAAACTATGAAGAACACTACAATAGCTCCACAAGCTCCCCTCATCTTTCTCTCTAGGTTTTTAGTGTGTCCTTGTGACTCCTAAACATGTAAAACTACTCCCCATTTGGTATAAAGTATCCTATTTATAAGGAATCAAGTCTAGGAGACGTCTAAGTCAAGTTCTGCACGATTTAGGAGTTGTGTGCAGTCTAAAGACTCAAAGTCAGTACAAATCCGCATCTCCAGTGTCGTGGCTCACGAATGCCGGCACTGCAGCCTCAACTTGCTACCAATATATTTTCTTTTTGGAATTCCTCCTCTAGTGCCACGGCACACGAAGGCTGGCGCCGCAGTGCCAGGCCTCTGTTTCTACCTCCTCTTCCAGTTTCATCCAAACTTCATCGCTTTCGCTCGTCCTCGACCCGATTAAACTCTTTTTCCTTATTTTACCTCCAAAACACCTAGAAACATAGAAACAGTACCATCAATCTTAGATATATATAAAAACTTACAAAGTAATATAGAAAATAGCTATCATTTAAGTGTAAAATTAACACCTATCAAATACCCCCATCCTTGAACTTTGCTCGTCCTTGAGTAAAGTTAAATTAAGACTAACTAACCTGGAGTGACACTACTTGAACTAAACCTAACCTAAGCCCAACCTAACCTAACCTAAACCCAACATCAAGAATCAAGACCCAAGATATATTTTTGTAACCTATCTAGACACATCTTGAGTCTCAATTCTTGATGCATATCTTCAAGCTTTGAGATTTGTCCAATAATGCACTATTCTTAAGACTTGATTTCTTGAGTTAATCGGATTCTTTTTCAACTTTATACAAACTCAAGTCAATTATTAGCAACTAAATCATGTATTTGTTATTATCAAAATAAGAAAAGATCGAATGCCACATAGGTCAACAATTGGAACAAGGCCAATGCGACTACTCCATCAAATTCTCGCCTACCAGGTTCTCAAATTGAATGTCACCACTATCATGCTAAAGGACATTCCTTTTCAGTATCCTCAACACACACTGTCTTTAAATCACGATGATGATGACATTTTTCATGATGGTCCTAATATTATTGTCGTTGAACCATTAGAAGTTGCTGATGATGAGGATTTCGATCTTGATGATGGAGGAAATCTGTCCTACTTGTCTTTAACTCACCAAAGATAAGTTCTCGAATCCCTGAAGATTGATGCGAAACATACCTAGTATAATTAGGATTTTTATTATTATATATTAGTATTAGTTAGATCTTATTTAATTATTAGATTTATTATAATTTTGTGTAACTAGTTTTATATTTCATGTTTTTATCAATTTCTAGAATTTGTCTACTTGCCTAATTGGGTCTAATTGACTATCTATAAATAGGTTTAGTTATGTAATTATTTTTCAGACTATAAATGAATGAATATTGAATCGTTAATATTTTCTCTCTTAGTTCTGATTCTCTCTTGAATTCTTGTCTAATTCTATTGCTCTTCTACCAATTCATCTACTTCTACATAAACTCTATCTATTTCTACATAAATTCTATCACCATTTACTTTTCTACCTATTTTATTTATAATTTCTCATCTTATCCTACATCTGTTGACTCATGCTTTGCATCATCAATCTTATACTCAAGTTTTGAAGTTAGCAAACATATGATTAAAAATTAATAATCTACTTGAGTGTGTAGCAAACTAATTTGAAAGGATCACAAGACATTCAAGATGGATTATGGAAAAGCGCTTGAAAACAAAGTTCAAGAATACAAGACTTAGACTAGCGAAGGTTATTTACTTAGTTCTTGTACTTGAATACTTGTCTACACATAATATGATCTTAATGGCTCAAATTTTTCATAAAATTGGAAATTTACAAACCAATACTATCAAACTTGTTTATCTCCAATTAAAATAAGAAATTTATTTTATACAAACTTTTAAATTGATTTATGAATTTTTATAATATCCATATTTCATAAAAATCAATTTAAGAAGTCACAATTTTGAAAAGAATCGAAAAAGACTTGAAATAAAATCAAAACAAACTCTCAGGTATTTTTGGCAGAACGATTCCCATTTTCGGTCTACTGATTCCTTGCTGAATTTTCAAGAATTTTTAGATTCGACCATTAGAACCGCACTACCAACGGCTAGTATTTTCGATCGATTGAAAATTCACTTTCGGTCTACTGAAAATGAAAGATTGTCTGTCAAACGGTCTAAATCGGCTAATTTTCATTCAAGTCTATAAATAGAAGCTTTTCTAACACTTGAATTAATTTTTGAACATTCCTACATTGCTTTAATCATACTTTCAAGTTGTTTAAATCATCTTTTGTGATTCAAACTTTCAAATTCACTTGTTCATAAAAATCACTTGAACCAAACTAGATTATATCTTATGTTCTCATTTATTCTCTCTAGACTTACCTTGTATCTATCATCTTCTTAAGAGAGATTCTAGATGAGTGTATCAACAAACAAAAACCAAAATTGTATTTGTGAGGTGAGGTTGATACCGGATTCATAAATAACCCGATTTAGGTGAGATTGGTACCAGAGTCTAAACAATCTGAGTTAGGCGTGATAGAGCTAGAGTCAAAGCTATTGTAAAGGTGTGTATGTGCCTAAAGAAAAATCACTCGTTGTGTAAAAGGATCGGTCAAGCCCATTCTCTTGATCCGATAGTGAAAAGCTCGAAGCGGGTTGCCAAGAGCCAGGGATGTAGACAAACCGTCGTGTTTGTTGAATCTCGTAAAAATAGTATTTGCATTTCTCTATCCCTATCTCTTTAATTTATCTTGAGCTTATGCATTCTATTTAGCTATTTTTACTTGTTATTGCTTTTACTTGCATAATTTACTTATCAAGAAAAGTTTAAAAAAGTTTTTAAAACTCAATTCACCCTCCCCCCTCCCCCCCTCTTGGGTTAGCTAATCTTGGGCTAACAATTGGTATCAGAGCTTGGTGCTCAAAAATTTTAAAACTTAACCGTTTTTGAGATGGCTAGCCCAAACAACTTTTCTTTTCAATATGAGGCGTTGTCACATTCTAAACCGCCATTTTTCAATGAAGTGATTTTAACTATTGGAAAAATCGGATGGACATTTACCTTAGGTCTATTGATTTTGATTTATGGTACATTGCCACTAAAGGTTCATTGAAAATAACAAAAATTATGGATGGTAGAGAAGTGGAAAGAGACATAGAAGAATATGATGAAAAAGAAAAAATCACTTTCATCAAAAATGGAAGAGCTAGAAATATTCTCATGTGTGGTTTAGATATGAATATTTATAATAATGTTGAGAAGGCTAGAGATGCTCACGAACTTTGGAATATGTTATAAGTCTTTTATCAAGGAACTAGCTCCATGAAAGAAACTAGGATTAATATTTTTACTAGAAATTATGAGTTATTCAAAATGAAAAAAAGATGAATCTATTTCTCAAATGTTTACTAGATTCATAACTATTATTAACTCTCTTGGTGCTCTAAGAAAAATATTTCCAAATGGTGAGTTAGTAAGCAAAATCCTTGGAAGTCTTCCTCGAGCATATAGAAGCAAAGTGGTAGCTATTCAAGAAGCAAAAGACCTTAGCATACTTCCTCTTGAAGAACTTATGGGTTCCCTCATAACCCATGAAATCCTTATGAAGGAAACTAATGAAGATAAAAGAGAGGAGAAGAAAAGAAAGGAATCACTCTTAAAGTTGCCTTATAAGAAACCAATGAGGAAGAAGAAAATTTTGCAGATAGTGAGCTAGAAGATATTGCCCTACTTACTAAAAGGTACAAGAAGTACTTAAATTTCAAAAAGAAGAATTTCAAGAAGAATACCAAATGTAATGACTTCCAAGAGAGGAAAATGAAGGATAATCCCATTACTTGCTTTAATGTAAGAAGTCAGGACACATGAAGAATGAATGTCCCTTGAGAAGAAAAATGATGAATAAGGAAATGAAGGCCACTTGGGATGATAGTGAAGAAGATGAATCTCACTTGTGTCATGGTTTAGTAAGAAACAAAATCCTATTGCTCTTTCTACTACTGAAGCAGAATATATCTCTGCTGGTAGTTGTTGTGTTCAAATTCTTTGGATAAGAAAAACTCTGATGGATTTTAGAACGAATTATAATAATGTGCCTATTAAATGTGATAATACTAGTGCTATCAATTTATCCAAAAATTTAATTTTGCTTTCACGTGCTAAGTATATAGATATTAGACATCATTTTCTTCGTGATCATATGCAAAAAGGTGAGATTGTACTTGAGTTTGTATGCACGGAAAAACAACTAGCTGATATTTTCACTAAACCTCTTAGCGAGAATCGTTTTTGCATGATTCATAGAATACTTGGTATGATTAATCATAATGAACTTCACTGATTTTTCTATGTTTAAAAGTTGTTTTAATTTGCTTTTTATGTTCACTAAATTATTGATTTTTCAATGTTTTTATTGTTGGTTTAATCATTTTCATCATTTTGAACTATTTTTCACTGAAAATCTGCGAAAACAGGGGAATCGGCAGATCGAAAACTTTTTCAATCTACCGAAAAAGTGCCTTGGAAAATATTTTTTTTCTGCCATATTCGGCAAACTGAAAAGCCGTTTTTGGTTTACCAAAAATGCGTAGTTCTGCAGCTATTTAAGGTATTTCAACATGTTTTTCACTCATTTTTCTCACTTTCTCCACCGAAAACCCTCTCTCACTTACCCTAAAACTCTCTCTTCTTATTCTCACTCAATTTTCTCTTTAGATCACTCAATTTTTTTCCAATCAGAGTCAATCTTATCGCTTTTTCACTCTTATTTTTTGATTCTCATTATTTTTAGCTTCAAAATAAGATTGCTCATCTTCTCAAACCCTAGAATTCGAAAATCTTTTGTGTTTATGTTTTCTCTTGTCATCTTTTGGTCCAATGGCTCCTAGAAGGGAAAACTCAAGGCATAAAGGTAAGGAAATTTGAGCAGAGGAGTCTGAACAGCGCATGAAAGCGAGATTTGATATTCCTCTTTTAGAATCACCTACTCTTATGTCTAGATACAAAGAAATTTTCTCTAAGAAAAGCATTATTTGGGGTAGAACCTTCAATTTTAGAGACCTAGCCTATGTAAATTTTCCTGACTATAAGGAGAATATGGGATGGATTAAATTCTGCTCCATTAGGGAGACAAGATATCATAGATTAGTTAGGGGATTTTATGCTGGTGCCAATATCTCTAGAAGACAACATGCTATATATGGTTCCCTTAAGGGAATAGATTTTGAGGTTACTGAATAGCTCCTAGCTGATATTCTGCATTTGCCTTTTAGTGGTTACAAGTTTCCTATAACCAATTCTTAGCCTATGATTGAGGACTTTGACCCTCAACAAGTCTTACTCCGAGTCTGTTCCCCTGACAGTATTCAGCCTAAGCCTTGTGTCATTGATCTTACTCTAGAGGCTAGGATTTTGTTCCAATTTGTGTCTCAAAACATGATTCCTAGAGGTGGACACAGGGATGCACCTACATTTTGTGATCTTGGTTTTGTTGATTCCATTCTTGTTGAGAGAAAGTTTAATCTACCTTACTTTATCATTCATGAGATAATTGATGCCACTGAGAATAGAACATCCTCTCTTCCTTATGATTTCCTACTCACTCGTATCTTCCAACATTTCAACATCCCACCATTTGTTGAGGCCGAGCATAAACAATGGACAATTGATGTTGAAATCAAAAACAAGACCTTCAGCCTCATGGGCTTTAGTTTCCTCAACAACGAATAGGTCTCCAAAATCAAACATAGACATTATCAAGGTACGGGCGCTCAACAAGAAGCTGGTGGTAGGGGTTGAAGGTGCTCCTGAAGGCACTCGTGCTGAAGAGGCTCCTGCACAAGGATTTGACTTCAATGAAGCATTCAACAGCCTCTCTGAATGCATCAGCACCATATAGCTTGACATCCAGTACCTACATGACACCGAGCTAGAGCACTTCCAGATTTTATCAGCCGATGTCAACTCCGTCTGTCAACATCAAGAACGTCAATTCCAAATCATTCAAGACTAATAGGATGAGATGATAAGGATGATGCAATCCTTCTTTGGCCATTTTCCTCCTTCATAGATTGTTTCTCTTTCTAAACTTGTGTTTCTTTAGTTATTTCATATTTTGATATGGTTGTTTGTACTCCTATGTCTGAACTCCTTGTTTTTATTATCTTAAATGGATATTTTATGGTTATATCTCATATTTACTTTATTCTTCTTTCTTACAGATTTCTTTTTGATGATATCAAAAGGGGGAGAAGAATATGTTTTGATTTACAATTGGTATCAACTTAGTTTTTATATTTCTAGTTAATACAATTGCTATCAATTAGCAATCTTCTTCAAAATATGCACCATTTTTTAGGTTAAGGCGGAGATTTAATTCTTTTTATTTAGCATATTTTGAGGGGGAGTATTCAAAGTTTGGTAAGAACACTTATCTCCATTTAATTCTTATTCCTTACTTCTTTTTAAACAAATGTTTGTTATCATCAAAAAGGGGGGAGATTGTTGAGTCATATTTTGTATCATCAATCTTATACTCATGTTTTGAAGTTAACACACATATGATTAAGAACTAAAAATCTACTTGAGTGTGTAGCAAGCTAATTTGAAAAGATCATAAGACATTCAAGACGGATTATGTAAAAGAGCTTGAAGATAAAGTTTAAGAATACAAGACTTAGACTAGCAAAGGTTATTTACTTAGTTCTTGTACTTGAATACTTGTCTATACATAATATAATCTTAATGGCTCAAATTTTTCATAAAATTGGAAAATTTAAACCAATACTGCCAAACTTGTTTATCTCCAATTAAAATGAGAAATTTATTTTACACAAACTTTTAAATTGTTTTATGAATTTTTATATCATCCATATTTCATAAAGATCAATTTAAGAAGTTACAATTTTAAAAAGAATCGAAAAAGACTTGAAATAAAATCAAAACAAACTCTCTGGTATTTTTAGACCAATTCCCATTTTCGGTCTACCGATTCCTTGCTGAATTTTCAGGAATTTTCATATTCGACCATTAGAACTGCACTACCAACGGCTAATATTTTCGATCGACTGAAAATGCACTTTCGGTCTACTAAAAATGACAGATTATCTGTCAAATAGTGTAAAACGACTAGTTTTCATTCAAGTCTATAACTAGAAGCTTTTCTAACACTTGAAATAACTTTTAAACATTTCTATATTTCTTTAATCATACTTTCAAGTTGTTCAAATCATCTTTTGTGATTCAATCATTCAAATCCACTTTTTCATAAAAATTACTTAAGCCAAATTAGATTTATCTTGTGTTCTCATTTATTCTCTCTAGGCTTACCTTGTATCTATCATCTTCTTAAGAGAGATTCTAGTTGAGTGTATCAACAAACAAAAACCAAAATTGTATTTGTGAGGTGAGGTTGACACCGGATTCATAAACAACCCGATTTAGGTGAGATTGTCACCGGAGTCTAAACAATCTGAGTTAGGTGTAATAGAGCCGGATTCAAAGCTAAGTAAAGGCGTGAGTGTGCCTAAGGAGAAATCACTCATTGTGTAAAAGGGTCGGTCAAGCCTATTCTCTTAATCCGAAAGTGGAAAGCTCAAAGCGAGTTGCCAAGAGCCGGAGACGTAGACAAACTGTCATGTTTGTTGATCCTCGTAAAAATAGTGTTTACATTTCTCTATCCCTATCTCTTTAATTTATCTTGAGCTTATGCATGCTATTTAGCTATTTTTACTTGTTATTGCTTTTACTTGCATAATTTACTTGCTTATCAAGAAAAGTTTACAAAAAATTTTAAAACTCAATTCACTCCCCCTCTTAGGTTAGCTAATCTTGGGCTAACAACATCACCTATGCCTTCCATAACAAATGTATGTTTGCAAGAAAAATATTCTGCACACCTTTTTCTCATTAATTATTGAGATTAAATGCAAATAATTAGAACTAATTCTCTAAAATTATGACTCTAGGCCATGTCTGGTGCGCCGTATTGTATTGTATTGTATTATATTGTGATGTATTGTATTAAATTGTGTTGTATTGTATTATTCTATTATAGTACTATATTTGGTTTTGCATTTGTATTAAGATGTTGTATTAAAAAGTTCATTTTGAAAAATACCATTTCCAAAAATTTACTTAGAAAAATACCATTTTAAAAAAATATTTAGGAAAATATCACTTGTAAAATGTCTACGCTCAAAATATACTAGCGGCTATTGCAGTATAGATTAAGGTGTCGATCCCACAGAGAAGTAAATCAACAATAAAAGGTAACGAAAAATAAAAAGTAAAATTAAAAATAAAAATTAACTAAGCAATAAATTAAAATAATCACAGAAATAATAAATGAAAATACCAATATGAGAAAAATAAGGCTTCAAGATTCACTCAATTGTTCGCATAACTGTTACCAACTTTGATTCCTATTTATCACTCAATTATATGTTTCACATCCCAAACACATAACCGGAAAACATATCATTTAAAAACAAATACTAATCTAAAGTATTCAATATGAGAAATTCTTCCAATTAAGACCAAAATTAATTCATCTTACTAGTTATTTAAGATCAACAATATATCACAGAGACAATACTGCAGTAAAAGATCAACTAATAAAACAAATATAATTATAATCTAGTTTAAATCACCACATAAAGAAAGCATGACTGAATTTATATGAGAAACTAGAAAATAATATATTGAAACTAAAAATATTGAAGAATTTAACAAACCAAATATATAAGCATTGAAACACTCTCAAGAATCAAAGCTGGAAAACAGAAAAACTACACAACTAAGATCATCTCTCTAGTTTCTCTAAAAACTAGCCTAGCCTCGCACTCATCTCACACTCTCTCTCTAGAAAAGTGAAATTTTCTCTCTCAAAATTAGTGTGTTCTTTTCTCCTCACGTTCTGGCTATTTATAGCTGAGTTTAGAATGTTGTGTAAGTTCCCACGTTTCTAAAGATGAAATCTGATTGGCTGGAAGATGTGTAAAAACTCTCACAATTCCCTTTTTTCTTTTCTCTCTCTTCCTCTTCTTTATTCCCGTTTTTGAGCCTTGGGAATTGATCAGGTGCAGTGAAAATTGATGAGCAAGGCACGAATCTCGCACCTGATTCGCTCAAAGAAAACGTCAAAGTCAAAAGGTGAAGTGGCGCATTGTTAATCGACGAAATCCAGTTGCACGGGATCGCGAAGCACCGAATCTGACACGGCCTGGACCTGCAACAGCACGTGGGGCCCACATGTTAGCTGCCTCTCACTCGCCTGTTTCTCCGCTTGGTGTGCACGCGCCCATCTGAGCGCCTGGAGCTCGATCGGACAGCCAGAAACTCGCCCTTCCACATGCACGTCTGGTGGCATTATTTTTCCGATTTTCTTCTTTTTGTTTCTTTTATTTAAATCTAAATCAAAATAAAATTAAATCAAATTCAAATTAAAATTAAACCTAAATCATAATAAAAATATAATCTGAATTTAATTAAATAAAACTAAATTATCTAAACTAAATTAATTAACTAAATTAAATAAAATTATATCTAAATACTAAAAATCAAATTAACTATAAAATAACCTAAATTAAACTAAAATCACACAAAATATATAAGAAAAAGAACATAAATAACTCTATTTTCGTAGAGTTATCATAAAATTACCACTTTTAAAAAAAAGTACTTACGAAAAAACCACTTTTTAGATATAAATTTAGAAAAATACTACTTTTAAAAATTTATTTAGAAAAATACAAATTTTGAAAATAATAAAGTGATACGAGAGAGAAAGTGATGAGAGAGAAATTAAGAACAGAAAATGTAGGGAGAGTAAGTATTGTACGATATTACGTTAAAGTCAAAATTATGTACTATAGTGTAATACAGACCTTTTATTCTGTATTAGATAATACTCTCCGTATTGTATTAAATTTTGATATTATATTAAATAATACAATACAAAAGCACAACGAAATACAGTATTATGTTTAATTAATACAATACAGAGTTCGTATACAGTGCACCAAACATGATCCTAATAACAACATCATCCCATTATGATTACTACTACATGCACATCTAATGCCTTAAGTCGGATAATAAATATTTTCAAAATAGATAAATAACATTATAATTATAGCATCAGGAGAAAAAGGCTTAGGATAATTAATCTTTATCTATTAAAAATACAAATTAAAATATTTGTTTATGAATTTCATACTTGATTTGTGACCGTAACATTCCTCCATCCTTAAACAACAACCTTGTCATCAAGGGTGAACTTTGAGGATGATTCTTTGTTTTTTTTCTGATTATAACTACCGGTGGTTATAATCAGAAAGAAAACAAAGAATCATCCCCAGAATCAACCTTGTCCTCAGAAACATCTAGTGGATTCACTAACTTTTCCTTGGATATTCCATCTTCAAATTTGCCATTTAAACTCGGGTGAGTCCCTCCTCTCTTATTGTGTTGTGGGGTCTTTGATGGGGGCTTGTAAGGTAATATTGCACTAGCTTTGGAAGAAAGTGTTCTTGACTTTCATTGTATTTGTTGTAAACTTCCATCGTCTTAATTTATTCTCGATCCTAATCATCTTGAATGTGTTCCAAAGTCATTAACTTGTTGCTTTGTGGAATCTTTTATTCATACTTTGAAACAACGAATCTCATGGGCCATTGAGGATAAGTTTGACTTTGCATCTCATATCCTTGATATTTTGTCAAGCAATTCATCAAACTTGAAAATAAACTGCTTTTGCTCAAGAATCATGGACTCCACTGTTTTCTCTATGCTCTCGGGCTGCTATTATTAGGATTTGCTCAATGCTTTGTTGCCTGGCATTGATACCAAATGATACGAACATGTATCTAAAATCAAATTAAAGATGATAGCAGGCTTATTCGTGGGAGCCTATACCTTCGAAATTGGGTTTTCGAGGAATCCAGACCTCCCAAAACAAACAATACATTTGTATTTAAAAATATTTTGCACGCCTTTTTCTCATTAATTCTTGAGATTGAATACGAAAAATTGAGAATTGATTCCCAAAAATTATAACTTATGATGATTACTACTACATCCATGCCTAACTCCTTAACTATGATACTAAACATTCTCAAAACAGATAAATAACAATGTAATTATCACATCTTGCTTAATTCATACTTCAGTTGTGACTGAGATGATACGAACGCTTATGTAAAATAGAAAATAAGATGATAGTAGGCTCATTCGATAGATCCTTAACCTCCAAACTTAGGTTTTCTGGGAACTTATACCTCCCAAAACAAATATATGTTTGCAATAAAAATATTCTGCACAACCTTTTCTCATTAATATGATTTAAATACAAATAATTTGGGAACTAAATCCCTAAAATCTTGCACTATGTGTACTAAGGGCTTTGCTTTACTATTCCCATTCCTATTCCCTAGAATATCACCTACATAAAAGATATTTGATAGTTTAAAGACATAGTGGATAGCTTGGTGAAATCAATTCTCTAGATTAGTTTGACATTGATTTCTTCCTCAGTGTTATGCTTGGTGTTTGATTTTACTTGTTTTAGTCTATTTAGCCTTTGTTTATTTACCTTTCTTAGTTTATTTGATTTGTCTAGATAAAACTGAGATTAGTTAATTGTAATATTTAGTAAATTCAAATACAATTTTTTTGGCTCAATAATCCTATTTATACTTCCATTTTATTACTTGTTGACATTGTATGCTTGTAGTCATATAATTGTGTGAACACCTTACAAATCCTTAAGTTATGGCAACTGTTAGTTATTAGGTTGTTATTTATCCTTATTAGTGGCCAATTGTTTTTCTTCTGTATAATATTAATCAATACAACCTCAATGGTAAGGGCTACAAATTCCTGTAAATTGGAACCCATAGTTATGGACCCGAATCCATTAATATGGAACATTTTCTTTTCCAAGTGGAATCCCCTAGTACATGAAAGAGTGAAAATGTGCTTTTGTTGTTGTGGCATAAAAAGCCTTTGTATCTTAGCACACAAATCACTTTAATTCAAGAAGCCGACTAGGCGGACTGGTTTGAGTGGAGAAAAAAAAAAAAGATTGAACTTACTTTTTTTTATTTTATATATGAATTTGGCAATTGTTTGTTATTAGGTTGTCATTTATCCTTATTTTCTTAGAGGAACTTATCCTTACTTTTAGGCCTATTAATTTTAGTGGAATAATTTATGTTGCTATTTTCTTTAAGGTTGGCTATTTTCTCTCCCCACCCCTTGAAAAAGAAAAAAGAAAAAAGAAAAAACCCTAATGAAATTTAAAATTTTAATATTTTCTTTCTTCACCCTTTTTAAACTTTATTTAATTCCACAAATAGTCATTTAAAGAAGAAATCAAAAGAAATTTCTTTTCCCACCTGTTAATTACATTTTTCACATATGTTATTATTTTTTGAACATGAAAAGTTTGTACTATTATTCAAGTAAGTCACATTTCATTTATTATTTTCTGAACATGAAAAGTTTGTACTATTATTCAAGTAAGCCATCTAGTACAAAGCCAAAAATACAAGTTGGGATTTTATTTGACCAAACTTGGTCAAGGAAAACATAAATAAATGAGCAAGGTTATGAGCTACATTATTCCGTAGCCTCGAAACATGGTTGCAGCTAACATCACCAAGCTAGGAAAGGTAATTAGAACTATCCTTTAGAATATGACCTTCTAAGGAGCCAGATTCTTCATCATTAAGAGCAAAAATAATATTCCTTGAATTACTCTCCAAAAATTTGGGAATCAGATTGTAATTCAAAGCAAAACTGAGACCGTCTCGAAGAGTGAGACTTTTAGCAAGGAAAAATAACCCAAAATTTCTAGGGAAATTTTTGGCCAACACTCCACAAATTACACTAGAAGCATCTCTAACGACCACTCTAATATCAGTTGCTCCATTCCTAGACCCAGGAGCAGCATCAACATTGAGTTTAAGAGCCCTCGACGATAGATGAACCCAAGACTTAACGACTATACTAAGTATCGACAAACTAACTACGGAGGAAGTGTGTAACCATTGGAACTCCATTAACCAAAGCTTCGTATCTTCCAACAGAGTTTCAAATTTCCAAGCTGAGCCACCACAGACATAATTTTTCCTATCCCGCCAAATAAACCAAGCCACAACACACCATAGTTCAAAATCGAAAGGGAACATTTTCTTGTGTAGAAAAATTAAGAAATTAGCTCAGGAAAAACCATAGAAAGACCTCATATGTTACCAAAAACAGCTAAAAACCTTGTAGGACTTGGCATGTAGATAAGAGACTGCAGCATGAAAGGAGGATTCATTGTTGTCTTGACAACAAAAGTAAACTTTCAAACAATTAATACCTCTTTTTGACAGGTTCATAGTAATATCGTACGTAAGAATATCCTAGAAAGAGTGTCGAATAAAAATCTTGACTTTGTTTGGTAGTTTAAGGCTCCCAAAGAATTCCACTATCTGGGACTTCAATGGCTATTTGAGTCTCGAGGTTTCTCTTATACGCATAATAGTCCATTACTCAGATTTAATTGTGTGTATATATATATGTACCATTTGTTTCATTATGCCAATATCTTCTGTCCTTACCTCCATCTAGGCTTAAAGGAATGCTCAAAATGACATCATGATCCACCACCCAGAAAGAACATTAAATTGAAGCCAAATTCCTACTACAATTTTCACCAGTCAAATCAGCTACACGAGGATCTTGAGTTGTTAGCAGTTGGCATTGTAGCACCGAGCTCGAGTTTTCAGTATTGATTACTTTGAACTCTCGAGTGTTTCTATGTCTGATGTTAGTGTTGCAGCCTCAACTTTTTCTACGTTGCGATACCACTATCAAAAATTACCATTCTTCACATTTTTCGCTCCCTTATGCATTCCACACCTGAGAATATGGATAAACAAATATAAATAACTAAAGATTAACAAATATCAACAATCCTAAGATAATTAAAACTAGAAAAAAAAATCAACCATAACTCGATTTTATACAATAAATTTTCAAAACAAAAAGGCTATAAAATCGCATATTTAAAAAGTACCACTTTTTACTAATTGATGAGATACTTGAGGTAACCAAACTAGTTACCTCAAGTAACTCGGTTATTCACCCCAAAAAACCTGATTGGTTATCTCGAGTACTACTGAAAAAAACACCAATTTGGAAGAAAAGATTGTATTTTTCTAATTATTTTCGAAAAGTAATATTTTTTCTAATGAAACTTCAAAAAAAGCAATATGATTCTAAATTTGTCTTTAATTTTTCAAAAATATTTAGCCCATCCGAGATTTTTCAGTTAGGCTTTTTAGCCAGATTACCGAATTTTGGATCATCGTTTGCAAAATGACTTTTTTTCAAACAGTATTAAAAAATGGCTAAATTTTGAAATTATTTAAAAAATGGCCTTTTCGTATTTAGTATTTCAAAATATATTGATTTATTTTTTGAAAATTGATTTATTTTTTAAAAAATTGATTTGCTTTATAAAAAATATTATTTACTTTATTTAGTATATCAAAATATATTGATTTATTTTTTAAAAAATTGATTTCCTATTTCAAAAATTGATTTACTTTATTAAAAAACATACATCAACTGAAAAATAGCTATTTATCAAAATAAAATTACAAAACAATCATTTATTAAATAAGTGAAAAAAATGGCCTTTTTAAATTGATCTTAAAAAATGGGCCATTCTTATAAATATTCTTTTCAATTTTTTAGAATTTGGACTTTAGATTTTTGTAAGAAGCCATTAAAAAAAGGCTAGAGTCTTTTAAATAAATAGACCCTTTTTTTTCAAAAGTTATTTAGTTAATAGCCCCTTTATAACATGAGTTGCAAAATGGCCGTTACATAAAATACGCTACCATTTATTAAAAGTAGTTTTGTTTTTTTGTTTGAATTTCCTTTTTTATTCTCATATTTAATGCCTGTTATCTATGAGATTCACTTTTCTTCTTCTTTCTTATGTGCTCTTTCTCTCCCTAATTCTCTGTCTGGTTTTGAGTACTTTCTCTTTCTTTCTCTAGAACTTTAACTTCGGTTCATGATAATTTTCTAGCGTTTTCTCCAGTAAATCTTCAACATTTTTTTTGGCATTGCTTTGCCATCTTCTTTGGTTCAAGTTTATCTAGATTTCTTATTTATGTTGCTTGTTTCTTCTCTAGTTTTCCTTTTCTCTCTCTATTTTCTCCTTAAATCCATCACTGTAACTTCGATTTCTAAGGTAATTTCACAGCATCTTTTCCACCGTTTGGACTTCAACTACGGTTCAAAAAGTAATTCTCACTACGTATATGTTCTAATTTTATTTTCCATTGATTTTTAGTTTTTTATGTTCTGTCTATTTTTCTATTTATGATTTAGTTGTACTCAAATTTGTATTTAGATTTTCTCTTTGTTTTTATATCAGTTTTTTTATCTGGTATGATCATTTTTTTAGTATTGTAGATTTTTTTTAGATCAATTTTTAGTTTCCATAGGTTAATATTTTACTTGAGTATATTAGTATTTAATAACTTAGATTATTTTTTTATTTTTTTATAGACTAGTTTTTTCATTTGAGTTTTTTAGTATTTAATTATTTAGATCAATTTTTACTTTTTATATATCAGTTTGTTATTACGATTTATTACGCTTTAATTATTTAGATAATCTTTTGTCGATTATACTATTTAGATAAAATTTTATTATTTATAGATCAATTTTTTTATCGAATATATCAGTAAGTAATTACTTAGATCAATTTTTACTTTATATAGATAAGGTTTTTATTTGAGTACATGAGTATTTATTATTTAGATCAATTTTCACTTTTTATGGATTAGATTTGTAGTTGAGTATATCAATATTTAATTATTTAGATCAATTTTTTATTATGTAAATTAATACCTACTTTAGCTCTTGACTTTTGTTTTCGGTCAACTATTAATAATTTTTTGAATTTCGTAGTGTATGAGTTTTTCATTATTATAAATTTGTTTTCTATTTTGATAGATTAATTTTGTTATTATAATTTATATATATATATATCTTCTATTTATGTAAACCAATATTTAATTATTGTAGATTTTTTTATTTGGATGAATTATTTTTTATATTACCTTGAGACTTTTTATTTATCATTTTATTTTGAGTATATTAATTGTTAGCTTTAATATGACAATCTACGAAGAAATTGCTTGTGAATAATTTGGTAGACATTAAAACATTAATAAATAAATGTTGAAACTATTTGGCACATCTATTTTACTAATTAAGGATGAGCGCGGTGTGGGTTGGGCGGTACAATGTCCAAATTCTTAACCAACCCATAAAGTACGGTAAAAGGAAATCTTAACTACTGCGATAAAAAAAAAAAAACCTATTAACTGCACTAAACCATATCACATTATGCTATTTATGCGGTTTATGTGGTTTGGGCATTTGATATAGGCCTCAACAAAATTGGAGCAAATTAAAAAAAAAATTAATCTTAAAAAAGTTATTACTACTAAAATAAAATCATTTAAAAATTAACACAAATCTAAAATATTTAAGAAAGTTACATATTCACATATTCATACTTATCTAAGCAACATCTTAATAAGATACAATATTATAACCCAATCAAAATATAGTAAAGCACAAATGTCTAAAGTTCAAAAATTTAAACATCCTTCCGAACAACAAACAACAAAGTTGAAAATTAAATTATTAGTAAATCCTCATTCGTTTTATTTTCTCCAAGACTCTCCAAGTTTATTCAAAATTTACTTTTTAGAAAATTTAGATTAGATTTTAGTATATTATATATGTGAATCTATGTATAAGTATATATATTTTAAATTGGATGTACATATATATGTGGTGCAGTGTGGTTTATTGCAGAAATAGAAATCTTATTCCGTATTCCACACCACACCGCAGTAATAGAGAAAAACTGAATCCCAAATCACACCACGAAGCAAAATAACCACACCACACCGTGTGGAGTGGTTTGGTTTAGGTAGTTAAGCGAAAATCTGCTCACCCCTATTACTAATCGCCATGTTCGTTCA
>JXTC01000275.1:0-10137 GCA_002914845.1 Trema orientale
ATCGAACTATTTAAGCGTTTTATTTATAAAACAAAGAATTTCAAATTCAAGTGAAATTCCTCTTCTGCCACTACCCTGGGGTTCGGGTCGTGACACTTAGTGTATAATATTTTACACTTAATATATAAATATATATACCAGACATTTTGCTATAACATTTAAGAAATGGACATTTACATAAATTGGACCCAAAATTCAGTTATTTCGTTATAAGATCTGAGTCTTTATAGGAAATGTCATCTTTTTTTAGATCAATTTAAGACAAGGTGGCTTTTTACATCTATTTACTAAATAGTCGTTTTATAATTTAATTCGGATAAATTGTCATTTTTTAATTGATATATTTCTAAAAAATAAATCAATACATTTTAATTCATTAAATCTAAAAAGCAATCATTTTCTAAATAATTTTAAAGATTCAACCTTTATTTAACAGTGTTCGAAAAAATGGCCATTTTTTAAACCGTGATCCAAAATTTGGTCATTTTTGCTTTAAAAAACCCAAATAGCTAAATCTATACACTACTTTTACTTTTTTTCTTTTTTTAATTAGACTTTTGGAAATTTTGATTTTATACGCTAAAATTTAAAAAAAAAAATTGAAAAATCCCAAATTTTAAAATTCTTTGAAGAATCTAAGATTTATTTAGAAAAATACCACTATTTTTACAAATTGATAAGGTACTTGAGGCAACGAGTCTGGTTACCTCAAGTAACTCGATTGATTAACTCGAGTACCACTGAAAAATACCGATTTTGAAGAAAAAAATGGCATTCTTCTAACCACTTATGAAAGGTGTTATTTTTCTAAATAAACTTTCTAGGATTATCTCAAAACATTCAGCCACTAAAAACCATGATATCATAAGGGCAAATTGGACATTTTACTATTTTTGAATAAAATATGAGAAAATTTTCAAATTTTAAATTTGGATTTAAGTGAAAATATTTTGTCAAATTGGGGACAAAAACACAATTTTAAGGGACTTATATTACAGAGTTTTCGAGATAGGGATCTAAGAGCAAATTCTGGAACCAATTAAATGGGTAACATGTGCCCAGTCCCATTTTTCCTCAGTCTATTCTCTCTCCACCACCTGATCTCTCCTTTCTCTCTATTCGAAAATACTAGTCGCCACTACAACTCGCCGATTGAACCTCCTTTCGTGCTCTACGAGTCCCACCACTAGTCTTGGACGAATTGCCACCTCAAGCTAGCCACCCCATCGACAATTCATGGCCGCTTGCGCAATGTGCTGTCGATGGGAGTACAAAAAAAGCTTGAAGCTTTCTCAGCCATCGGGAGCATTTTCGGCCACCTCAGGCCACGTAGCTTTATCTCGATACAAGCCTTCCCATGGTATAAATATCTTAACTCAAAATTACTGGGATTATATTTTGTCATTGTTGATAGTTTTGAGCCTTTTAGTTCCAGGAGTTGACTTTTTAATCCAACCTTAGATCGTCAAATAAATATTATATTTGTGATATACTCGTGAAAATATGAAAAAGATGATATATATTGACTATATTTGGTAACAGACACAGAAAATGAGATCAGACGGCTCCAATTTCACCTCATTTTACGTGCCACAGAATCGAATTTTGGTCTGAGCCCGAATTGGTCAAGCTATATACCTAACCCAGCTAATTTGGGTGCTAGGAATTCAGTGAAGAGATTTGTTTTTCAGTTTGATGCTCCATTAGAAAAACGACATTTTAAGGCGAGCGATTGAGGGTTCGAAAATGACCTCCGACCCTCCGAATAATCGCCAAATGACACCGAACACGCTCCATAGCATCGTAGCATGGTCTAGTCTCTTGTTTGAGGTAAGGATTCGATTACTTGATTCCAAAATTAGTTTAATTGTGAATTTATATATCTTGAATAAATATGAAATTTTGTGAAATAGCTGGTTTTAAGATGATTTGATATTTAAACTGTCTGGGAGGCATGTCATACTGGTTCGCATGCTATATATCTTGTTTTAGAACTGTTTTATGCAGGAATTAGATTTTATGGGTTCTGATAAAAATAGTTGTTATGTTCCCGAAATTTCTATAAGATACAAATGAATTGAGAATATAGTCTTGGGAACTAAATTAGAGTTCTTGTATTGATTAGTTGTCTTAAAGACAAAGTAGTGAAAGTGTGCTTGTAGGGGCTTAATTGTAGAGAAAAGGAGACGTTACTGTCATTTTGGCTCCTCGAGATGTCAAAATGGCGTACGACGCCATTCCGAGGCACCGCAAATAGAAACTCGGTGGCCCAGCGCCAAAAATGAGCAACCAACCCTGGTGGTGGCGCTGCAGCACTACCAAGCCAAAAAAAAAAAAAAAGAAAGTCGGTGCTGGTGCTGCGGTGCCACCTCGGTGGCAGTAAAAACTTAAGGGAGTCGTGGCTCCCGTCTCCCTATCTTCCTCATTTGTCTTAAAACCATACACACTCCTACTTACCCCATTTCACACCATCACATCCACGCTTTACCCAAACACCAAAACCTCACCATCATATTCTCTCCAACAACCAAATCTCCCTCCAAACTCAACTTGAAGTCATAAAACTCCATCATTATCACCCACAATCTTCAAGGTCATAGTTGGAGAATCACACAAGTTACTCAAAAAACCACTTCAAGTGAGTAATTTTCTTCTCATTTTCAAATTAGTGGTGGGATTATTGTATTTATTTGCATGCTTGTGTAGTGTTTGGTGAATTTGGGCAATCAAGGATATGTGGAGTTCATAGTTTCAAGAACACATTTTGAGTGAACACCAAGTGTTCGGCAAAATGCTCATGAAGTGTTTTGAGCTTTATTTTGATGAATTTGAGGGGAGTTTGAGTTGTGATCTTGGACTTGAGGTTTCTAGGCAAGATTGGAGTGATTTTGTTGATTTGCACAACCATAAAACACCACCAATCAAATTGATTCACCCCAAGACAAGAATTATGCCACACCACAGTACTTGGCATTCAAGAGATTCACGAGTGCTAAGATTCCATCAATTCAATCACCCAAAAATGACTACTTCCTTAACCTATTCAACTATGTAGTCCACCATTCAATAAACACACACCATTTCACTTACTTAAGATACCAAATCACTCAAAATCTACTCAACACTCGTCACGCTTAAGCACACGACTCATAAAGGCTTGTCAACGGAACAAGGTGGACAAGGAATAACATTTATGCTTTCCTTAAAGATGGTGATTTTATTTGAGGGATTTTCGAGGGGTCTTTGCAAATCTTCATCATTTTGTGGTGTTATTATCATTTTAAGCATTTGCAATTGACACCATGGCACCAAAAAAAAAAGCTGCTACTGCAAGTTCTAGCTATGGTGAAGATAGATTTGATTCCTTAGAAGCTTTTAAGAGGTTCGGAAACAAGAGAGCAGTTATTCCAGGAAAAGTTTTTGATGTGGGCGAGGATAGCTTCCCTGATATAGTCGTTGAGATTAAAACGAAGAAAATTGGAGAAACTATGTGAGTAACCTAATGCGGGAGTGCGTGTCATTGTGTAAGACTTCTATGCTAATGCTTTTGAGTATAGAAACTATGTGACCAAGGTCTGAGCCAGAACGTCTCATTTACTAAGGCTTCCATCAACAGTTGTTTCAGGTTAGCTAACATTGATAATAATAAGTTAGCCGCCTTCGAAAAAGCACCAGACTATGATGATGTGTTAAAAGTTTTATATAAACTGGGCACTCAATAAGTGTGGCACAAAGATGAGCACAGATGTCTCAAAACCAATTCGATGTCCATATTCACCAAAGCCTGGTCTTATTTTATCAATGCTCACCTCATGCTGGTGTCTCGTTATAGTGACATCACTCTCGATTGTGATGTTCTCCTCTACACCATTATCAAAGGATTGACTATCGACGTTGGGAGAGTTATCAAGTGCTCTATCTTGCATGCCATTTGCAAAGTGAGAAATGGAATGGCATGTCCTTCTTTAATTACTAAGTTGTGCTCTAGAGCGGGAATAGTTTGGGCTTCTACTGATGAGCAAGTCACCCCTCAGCATGTTCTCAACTTACCTATCTTGTTGAGATTGTCAAAGAATGATTCAGCCTCCCTCTCTTCTATGGGAGCTTCATCCAGTAGGCAGTGAGCCATTGCCTCAGCCTCAGGAATTGCAGCAAAGCTCGACACAGAAGACGAAGAGGCTAACTCTGATTTTAACCCCAATGACGAGTTTAGCTCTATGTTCTAGCAGTTGACCTTAGTGGAACAGAGCCTCCATGAGCATCATCAAGAATTCCAACAGTTCCACCTCCAGTTTTAGGCCTACTAGCAATGGTGCCACCAGCGGGTTGACTATTAATCCAACCATGTTAACATGTTCACTGCTCATTTTGGCATGAACATGCCATAGTTTTTTGCGCCACCAGTCCATCCCTTACACCACCCAACTGCCACCATCACTGCCTGCAGAGGGTGGTCACCCCGGCAGGGTGCTTCCTTCCTTATCTTTTCATTGCTTCATGTATTGAGGACAATGCATAAACTAAGTTTGGGGTAGTTTCTCACACTTATCTTCTGTCTTCTCTTTCTCTTTAATATTGTTGAACTTTAGAACATCTCATCTTTGCGATTCTAGTTTAGCTATTTTTTCTGTTTGGTTTGTTTATTTATGTGTCATTTTGAGCTTCTGAGTGAGGTTAATTGTTGATGATATGTTTGAGAGTATATGTAAAATAATGTTTTGGAAACATTTAGTTTCATGATCGTTGTATGCTTAAATCTCTTATAGTTTTGCTTTGTGAACAACTCTTGAACACATTTTGTGTACAGTTATGAGCATTTAGCCTTGAAATACTTAGAGTAGCTTTATGCATATGGGTTAGGAAAATATTTAGACTCATGTCATCTTAGAACCTATTTAATTGTCAATCGAGGTGAAATCCTAGGTAATATGAAAATCGAAGAAATGATGTAGGCTATTTTGAATCGGTTGAGCCTTTTAAGCCTACTCAAAAATTTTATATCCATAGTCTCTCCCATTGAGCCTATTACTCACTCTTTTCTTTTTTTAAGCCCCATAAACTCTTATTATCAACAAATAATTTCCCAATTTACCTCCTTTCCCACCATAGATGCATGAAAGCGAATTATAAGCTTTTGGTAGTTTATGAGCGGTTTATGAAGAACAAGAATGGAAAGTCATTTTGAAGGATGAAGTTTGGCCACTTTAAAGTGGTAGTTCAAGAAAAAATTAACATAGAATAAAAGTTTAAGTTTGGGGGAAATTGTTGTGGTTGCTTGAGAGAATTATTTTCATTGAAAAAAAAAGGAGGCATTCATGGCGTGAATAAGCCTAAATGATTATTATTCCATCCACCCGTACCCAAGCCTTGAGTCACAAGCCAATTAAAAACCTATTAATCTTCGATTTAGTGTTATTCTACATTAGTAAAGACAGGCATGAAAACCGGGCTTATGAGATGACTGCTTCATTCTAACTAAGACAGCTCTGAAGGTGTATCCTGAGTTTGCATAAAGCGATCCGAGTATGAAGGGTTAAATGTAAGCAATTATTATACATAGATACACACTAAGAGTTGAAAACAGAGCCATGCTACTAACAGAATTGAAATTCTAAACTGTGGTGATGCTTTCTTTTGAGTTATATATTTTTTAGAGAATGTTGAGACAAGGTTGACCTCATTCATAAGCTCTGTTTGTGTTGTCTTAATTTTACTTTTATGTTTTTTTCGTTAATTCATGCTTACTCTGTCGTTATTTTGATTAAGTTTGGTGGAGTTTGTTAAGTATATTTTACACTTATTTCAACTTCCTTTCGAGCTTAAGAATTACTCGTCTTTGAGCTCTTTTTATTCGATTTGTTGTTTTTGATACACATTTCAGGTGAAAAGCTATTGAGTAGAGAATATTGAATTATTGTCAAACACAAATCGCCAACATCAGGAAGTGGCGCCACGGCACTAGAGTTGCAATCACATCGTCAATACCTTCAAGGAGTTGGCACCCATAAATCGCAAGTATACGGGTTGCAATAAGTAATATAGAAAGTAAGATAGTATCATTCGCACGAAGAGTATTTGATTTAAAATTTGCTAACTACAAACCGAAATTAGTTTCCAATTTAACCAAACTACAATAAATAATTGTTTCAAGCATGAATCAAAGTGTAAATAATAATGTAAAAGGCAAGAATAAAAATCAGATATCGGCAACCAAAGATCATTCTCAAAGCAATGATAAGGGACCTATGGATGCAATCTACCTTTTAATTCCCTTAACTACTAGTTTTCTTGACAATTTAATCATCCGTTTAGAATTGACAATCGAGAATTCGAATATATGTACAAACTCCTTTCGAAGACATAAGTAAAAATACCTAGACAAGCTAATATGTTACTCCTAATATAAATTGACTAGATTCATTAAGTTTAGTAATTCTCAAAGAGGTTGTACAAGTCACATAGGTATATTCCTATCCTATGCAAACTCACCCCACAATAGGTGATCTTATGTTATTCTACCTATATCCAAACCTAAATTCCCCTTCACAAGTTCATATAGTTTTCACAACACAATTCTATTTAATCGCCACGAAAATAGATGCATTAAGCTCAAGATAGAACAACTAACTCAACAATGGATATCAAGAACAATTGAGGAAAACAAAGTAATTGGATTACATTAGAGATTTAATTGCCTCTCTAGAAATTAATTTAGTTCATATTCATATAAAATGAATCACAATAACTATAATAAGAATGATACATATTCATTTGCTGAAAATAGAAGGGACAGACAAAAGCATGAGGAAAGAAAAAATTCTTTTGAAGTTTTCAATCTAATGTCTTGCACTTGAATCCCCTTCCTTGGTGTTGTTTCTGCCTTAGAACTGCTCTCTGGAAATCCTTGCCTGCTAGGGTTTTTCAACCTCCCATCAGATAAGTGAAAAGAGTTAAATAGAGGAGGTTTGCAAATCAATCGTGGGATTTTTGTGACCTGTTCTGCACTTTTTGGCATTGCAGCACCAAATTAGTGCTACGACGCCAAAACTGGCAGAAAGATTGCACTACAGTGCCAAATGGTGGTGTTATGGCACCACGGGATCAAGGCTGTAGTGCCACATTTTTGGGGCCATGGCCCATGGTTTCTTCAAATGTGGCACCGACATTATTGGCTTCTGATCTTCAATCTAAAAGCTCTTTTGCCGGTCTTTACTCGTTACGATGCTAGTGTGATTTACCTCAAATTTAGCTCCAAAAAATATCATTCTTTGCCCAACGGTATCTTGTCTGAAATATGCATCAAAAATAACAAAATAAGTAAAAAGACCTCAAAGACGAGAAATTCTTAAGCACCGCAGTGCCACATTTCGATGCTACGGCACCCGTTCTAACCCTTGCCTTGCAACGAGCCTAGTGCTACAGCGCCAAAAAGTGCGGAACAACTCGCAGAATTCCCAGATTTTGATTCGTAGGTTCTTGTGTTTAGCTCTCTCTTCTCTCATCTGGAGGGGGGTCGAAAAAACCCTAGTAGCCAAAGGGTTCTTAGAGCTATTCTAAAGAAGAAAAACAACACGAAGATGAGGAATCAAGAAGGAGAAATTAGATTGGGCTTCAAAGAGTTTTTTCTTTCCTCTTACCCTTGCTTTTCTTTTATTTATCTTCAATGAATATGTATCAAGTTTATTACTTCTGTTGTGTTTCTCTTTCTATTATCATGAACTAAAATCAAATTTCTAGGGAGGCAATTGAACTTTTTATGTAATTTATTTATTTATTTTTCCTCATTTGTTCTTGATATCCATTGTTGAGTTGATTATTATATCTTGAGCTTATGCATCTATTTTCTTGGCCATGAAATAGAGTTATATTGTATAACCTATATGACCTTAGGAAGGGGAATTTAGGTTTGGCCTTAGATAGAATAACATAAGATTGCCTAATGTGGGGTGAATTCGCATAGGATAGGAACATACTTATATGACTTGTGCAACCTCTTTGAGAATTACTTAATAAATCTAGTCAATTTATATTAGGAGTAACACATTATCTTGTCTAGGTATTTTCACTTATGTCTTAGAAAGAAGTTTTTAAATGCATTCGAATTCTCAATTGTCAAATCTAAATGGATAATTTAATCATGTGGAAAACTAGTAGTTGAAAAAAAACTATGAAGTTGCCAATTTAGAAAATACTAGCCTTTCTTTCCCTCTTCGTTGTTTTGCATTCTCTCTTATTATCAAGCCTTTTATTTTTATTTTTATTTTTTTGTCTCTACATGTTCAAATTTGCTATATTTGAGGGCAATAAAAATGCAAATTTACTGATCTCATCTTTCTTGGTTTCCCAAATCGATTTGAGTTTTAAGGAACCTCAATCCATTCCCGCTTCGTATTTGTGTTCGAAGAGGTAAGCGTGATTCTTGCGTTATCTACTATTCTTATAATACTACTAAACATACTTACTGGGAAAGTGAAACAATTGCTGTTTATTTGTCTAAGATATTTTATTTTATTTATCCTTAAAAGTTTTAAATAATCATAAGATTTGAGTTTTATATATGGTCATGCATTTTTGGAGTTTGATAACTAATTATTATATTATTCTGTTCGATTTTATGTAAGTTATGGGCGAAAAAATTGTGATTACCTCTTGTATTATTATTATCTGAGAAAACTAGGTAAATGATCACTTTTTAAAATTGTTTTAAGTACATGTTCATATTCTAATAGTTATAGTTAAATGTCTATTCCATTTAAAGTTTCATTTTTATTTTTATTTTGCCCTTTTTTGAATAAATTGGTTCTTACATTTTTATCAATTTTAGTGGTTGTTTCTCTCTCTACGTTCTTCTCTCGCTCTAACTCCTTTTTTTTTTTTAAATTTTGCCCACGTGCACACACACACACACTCTCTCTCTCTCTCTCTGTGATATCCTAAATTTCGCACGACACCAAGCTCCTCACAATATTAAATAGCCAATAATAACATGATTGTATAACATCTTTTATAATAATGTCATTTATTGCACATATTTTTGAATACTTGCTTTAATATATTGGTTCTATTGACCCTTGTTTATAATATAATTTTTGCAGTAGAATGCTCGAGTTCTGCTCTTTGGTAGTAATTTGATGTGTGTTAAGTCATTATTTTCATTTGATTACTTGTCATATTACATAATTATACAATATTTAATTAAATAAGGTGATTAACTATGATTTCTTTTATAGTTAAAATTCTTAAGTTTGTTTTCTGTTATTAGAATATATTTTTTGGGTGTAGTGAAGGACACTAAATTTTGTGAATAAATGTTTATTTATTTGTGTAATTTTTTTTTTTGGATATTAGTTAGGTATACTCTGTTATTTAAGTAAGTGTGATTATTCTTTTTACTATTATTATAAGTAAATATTATGAATAAGTTTCTTTTTCAAAATAATAATAAAATAAATAAATAAATGAAATAAAGATCAGTTTTTTTTTTTTAAGTCGGCAAATAGTTCTTAATATAGGATATATATGGGTTTAAGCTTTAGTGCGATTTCCTTTTCTCCACCGCCAACAACTCTTTTCACTATCATTCTCTCTTCATCATCTTTGAGTAAGTTACGCTTATATACTACTGTAAACTAGATTTTCATAGAGTAATACCAATGAAATAGTATATAATCAAGTTGATTTAAAACACCTATAAGGTAGTCTTCCTGATTATTCTACTTTCAAGTGACTTTCTTTTTTTGTCTTTTATGGATTACGTATACTTAGTTTTTCATTTCTAGTAGTAGTATTTATATATGAGATCAAGTTATATTTTTTATGGAAAGCTCTTCTTGTTTCACGTGAATGATTGTCAAAATCTGAGATAAGTGCCTAGGTTTTAGTGAACCTGATTTTAGTGGTTTTCCTAGATTATTAGCTTGTCTAAATATATATATAATCAATGAAAAGTTCAGCCTTACAATATGAGCATGCTCGGATAAATTCTTACACTAATAAGTTAGTTATAACTATAAGTGACTATTTATATGTATATTGATTTATTTACATAATTGGCGATAGAAACTTGTTAGACAGAGAATTTTATTTTTAAGGTTATGTATATGTGCTTGTATGTATATTAAGTTTGATTCCATCCAT
>JXTC01000275.1:10463-23825 GCA_002914845.1 Trema orientale
GTATGGGGTGGACCTCTGCAGTACACAGAGGGGGTTTAAGATGTATTTGGGACTCGAGACCTCCATACTGCTCATGATATGTTATATGATCTCTGAGTGGCTCAGTATGCGATTCACGGTCTTGTCAGGCAATACAATATACACAGGGATCCCAATCATATGATTATCTGTTCTCTGTCATGTGCACTCTGCATCAGCATACGTTGCTTACTGAGTTTTATACTCATAAATATTCTTACATTGCAGATGATACTGTTGATATGTGAGTTTAGGGGAGGAGAGCCGACTTTCTGACCGCGGCTTGTGTATATGAGCATTTTGACCTGTGGTTTCCTGACATAGTATTTTATACATATTTGACTGTGTACATATTATGTATATTTTATGAGAGGCCCACTTTGCCAGAGTGTATATATGTATAAATTATATTATGTATAAATATGAGTGAGTGGAATTTTCTTTTTTCTTCCAGAAAATTTAAAAAGTTTTAATTTTCTCGATTTTACCAGTTCTAAGTGGAGTAGCGCCTCCCGATCTCGCTGAATATTTTTACGAATATCTCTTACTACGCGTGTGGGATCGGGGGATGTCACACTCTCTCTATATATATATATATCATATTTTGTATATTCTTTTTTCTAGTGTCTTGTGCTTGTATTTGGTTGTTTTCTTCTTCTCTGGCGGTGTCTTCTTCCTTGGTGTTGCGAGATATATTGATTGAGGTACGATTTCGTTTGAATTTTTTTCCTAGGTTAGTTTCTTGATTGAATTCGGAGTTTTGTATTTTATTGCTAATTGTGTTGCTATTATAGTTAATTTTTTGTATAATCGTTTTTTTTTTGTTCGCGTTTCATGTTTATTTGAATATTTCTATGGTCTTTTTGAATTATTTTTCGTAATTGGAAATTTTGTTTTCCGGTTTGGTTCATATATTTCTAGTCCCAGTATATAAGATTTTTGTGGTTGTATGTAGTTTTCCTGTTTTGTGAATATTGTTGATGAATATGTCAATATTTTCTTATTTGGTTCATATATTTCTGATCGTAGTATATATGATTTCTGTGGTGGTATATAGTATTTATGTTTTGTGGCTATTGCATGTTCATTATTTTGTTGTTTCGTTCATATATTTCTAGTTGTGGAATATATGATTTTTATGATACTATAAGGTGTTTTGATTCTCTAGTTCAATATTGTTGAACATGTTTAGCATTTTGTATTTGGTTCACATATTTTTTGTCGTAGTATACATGATTTTTGTAATGGTATATATGATTTTGTGGTAGTATATGATAGGACATTCCTTTGATTTCTGTTCATAAAGATATTCAGTATTTCTTATTTGGCTCATATATTTCTAGTCTTAGTATATATATTTTTATCTTGGTATATAGTTTCTTGTTTTGTGATTATTGTTGGCGAAGATGTTCAATACTCTTGTTTAGTTCATGTATTTCTAGTTGTAATTTATATGTTTTTTATGGTGGTATATGGTATTTTGTTCACTTGGTAATATTGTTAATCATATTATGTTTTTTTTTTGTTCACATATTTCAAGTCATGATATCTGTGATTTTTTTTATAGTATATGGTCTCTGGTTATTTTTTATGAATATATAAGTATTTTGTTGTTTGATTCATATATCTCTAATCTTGCTACATATTATTTATGTGGTTATTGTTAATAAACATATTAGTTATTTTGTTGTTTGGTTCATATAGTTCTGATCGTAGTATATACGATTTTTATCCTCTAGTTATTTTTTATAAATAAGTTAAATTTTATAATTGAAATATGTCTCTACTCAATCTGACTCATATGCTCATTTTATCTCCTTTTTATTTTCTATATGTTCTATTGGTTGAGTTTATATATTAATTTCTTGACAAATATACAAAGAAGAAAAACTTATCTACCATCTTATTATTTATTGTTGTTGGTACATATTTCATCTTATACTCTACCTGATTTTGTCTCCTATTAATTCTATATATTCTTTTAGTTGAGTTTGTATAATGATTTATTGACAAGTGTATATATTTTTATTAGTATTTATATAAGTCATTCCTTTGTTGGAGGCTATAAAGGCAGAAGGTTCAAGACTGGTTACTCTTCGAACATTTGCAGCTACGTGCATAAGATCAAAGCTTACTCCTTGGGCAGAAACTCAAGTGCGTGATCAAGTTAGTTTTATACGAAGAATGATGGTAGTAATTTCTTGGTTTTGGATGTTGAAAGTATTAGTTGAAACTCCTATCTGTAAAGAAACTTGTAAAGTCGAAAATATGTGACTAAATTTATATAGAGTCTATGACCACTTAAGGAAGAAAATTTTTTTAATTAATTAGAACTATACCCATAAAGCTGCCTACTTACCAATGAAGGGATCAAGCCATATGTTTTTATTCATTGCATAAGAATAAGAAGTCAGTAAAGGAATAGAGAGAACGACTATGAAGATTCTAATTTGTATATAAAATATGTGTAGAGATCAGAATGAATAAAATGAAGAAAAATATATGTATTTATTAGAAAAAGGTAGGCTAATTAAATAAGCTCATAATGTATAATCTAACTAAATCACTACTATAAGAATGGGCTAGCAGGTCAGTTAAATCCACGTCGCTTTTGGACTGGGCGCGACGTGGAAAAAATTCGAGTTACAACGTCACATGGGCCGCGATGGAGAAAGCCCAGAAGGGTATCACGTCGCTTGAGAAGGGACAGGGTTAGGCCCATTTTTTTGGGCTTCCACGTCGCGTGAGAAGTGACAGAGGCCACCACAACCACGTCGTGTCCAATGCGACGTTATTGAGCCACCACGTCGCATTCTACAGGACGTGAAAGCAGCAAAATGACATCGCGCCAAACGCGACGTCTTATGTCAGTTTTTTACGTCAAAGTTTCCTATTGCTCTCTCTCTCCTTTGATCGAGCTTCAGCCGCCCCCTTGCTTCAGCCGCTACTGAGTGTTTCCACCATTTATTCCGGCATTTGAAGGTAAGTTGAGCCCTTTTAACTCAGTTTTTTCATAGAATTGGTGTTTTCTTGGTTTGGGCTTTGTGATTACGCGAAATTTATCCAAAAAATTTGTAGTTTTATGTTAAGTTTATGATTTTGGCCAATGTGAATTTCTCTATTTTGAACAAATTGTCGTGATATATTGGGATTTTGCCTCTTGAATTTGTCGAAATTGATAGTAAATTCACTAGTTTTAATTTGTTTTTCATGTTTATAGTTAAAATGTTTTTTTCTGTATTTTCTTAGTCCCGAAATTTAGTTTAGCTTTTATTTTCTGAATGTAAAGTATATTAGGTGATCATTTTACCGAATTTGGTAGTATTCTGAATAACAACTAGTTTCGTGAGTTTTTTTTTTATTTTTTATATTTAAGAATTTTTTTAAGAGATTAGAATCCGAATTTTAAGTTAAGTAGCTTTGTCAATTAATAAATGTGATTATTTGAATGTTGTAGTTGAGAATTGTGTTCATCATTGCTACTAGTTTGGAGATGCGTACAAGTTTTTGAAACTTTGGGAAGTAATTGTTATGAAATTTTATTTTTATAGGTATATATATATATATTTTGTTTGTATATAACTTGTAATATTTCTGAAGATTAATTTTAGATGATAGATGGTTGCTTCATTATTTTATATCTTTTTCAGTTATATGTTGAACATTGTTGATGATCAATAGTTGAAGCAAGAATCTTGTAATCACTAGAGGTATGTTTCGAAACACAAATTTCTTAAACTAAAAATAATATGTATATGTAATTATGTGAAGCTTTGGAGAATCTGATGTAGAGGAGAATAGGTTCTGGGAAATTGTATGCTGTGGTGATATAAGGATGATTGAATTGTGTGTGATGTACTTTATTGATGTTGATATTGTTATGAGTGTTCATTGTGTTAAAAAATTTTGTATGGTTTATATAAATAGGGAAAACTCTACCTAAATTTTTTTAACCTTTTAATATTATTAGGATTTGTAATATACATTATTTTTTTGTAGTTGATTAGAATGGATAGAAAGTGGACCTCGGCAGATAGATTATCAATTGAGTATAGAAATGGGGTTGAGAACTTTCTGGGCTTTGTTATGGAGAATGCCAAAGATCATAATGCCATTATGTGTCCTTGTTGTAAATGTGGAAATTTGAACAAGTTGAATGTTAAGAAGTTAAAAGAGCATTTATTTTGTAATAGATTTGATAAAAGTTATAAGCAATGGATTTGGCATGGTGAAGAGGTGCAAAACAGCTCTTTTTTGGGGGAAAAAATGTTAGAGAGGAAGATGACTTAGATTTTGAGGAGGATCTTTTTGAAATGATTGATGATGCACAATATGAAGCAAACTTAGATCCTATAAAGTTTAAGAAACTACTCAGTGATGCTGAAAAACCGATTTATCCGGGTTGTACAAGATTCACAAAGCTATCCGTTCTACTTAGATTGTATCATTTGAAAGCAAGGCATGGATGGAGCGATAAAAGTTTTTCGGATTTGCTATCTTTACTAGGGGAGGTGTTGCCAAAGGACAATGAGATGCCACAGTCATTTTATGAGGCCAAGAAAACTTTATGTTCATTGGGTATGCAATTTCAGAAAATTCATGCTTGCCCAAATGATTGTATATTATATCGTAAGAAGTTGAAGGATGCAATTTCTTGTCCAGTATGTGGAGAGTCACGATGGCAGCCTAAAAAAAATTCTGAAGAGGTTAGGGATGGAATCCCTACAAAGGTATTATGGTATATTCCTCCTATTCCGCAGTTTATCCGTCTATTTCGAAATCGTGAGCATGCTAAAGATTTAACTTGGCATGCGAATGAAAGGATAGAAGATGGTAAACTCCGACATCCGGCTGATTCACCGGCTTGGAAGACAATAGATTACAAATGGCCTGCTTTTGGAAATGATCCAAGAAATCTTCGTCTTGGCCTCTCCACAGATGGAATTAATCCTTTCACCTCTCTTAGTAGTAAGTATAGTTGTTGGCCTGTAATGCTTGTCATATATAATCTTCCTACTTGGTTGTGTATGAAAAGAAAGTTTAAACTTCTTACAATATTAATATCAGGACCTAGACAACCTGGTAATGACATTGACGTGTACTTAGCCCCATTGGTTGATGATTTGAACACTTTATGGAATGATGGTGTTAAAGCGTATGATGCCTATAATGAAGTAGATTTTACTCTTAAGGCTGCATTGCTGTGGACAATCAATGATTTCCTTGCATATGGAAATCTATCAGGATTTTCAGTCAAAGGATATAAAGCTTGCCCTATTTGTGATGAGAATACAAATTGTCATTATCTAAGACATGCTAAAAAAATTGTTTATATGGGGCACAGGAGGTTTTTACCTAGGAATCATATATATAGAACTTGAAAAAAAGCTTTTAACGGCTCCCAAGACTTTGAGTTGGCACCACAACCCTTGGCAGGAGGAGAGATATTGGAAAAGATTTAGAAACTTGAATTTAGACTAGGAAAAGTCAAAATAGCCACAACCCAAAAAAAAAAGAAAACGATGTACTAAACTGAATGTTGTGAAAACGCCTAAGGGATGTTGGAAGAAAAAATCAATATTTTTTGAATTAGAATATTGGAAATATTTACTTGTGAGACATAACTTGGATGTGATGCATATTGAGAAGAATGTATGTGATAGTATTATTAGAACTTTATTAAATATTCCTGGAAAGAATAAGGACGGGATTGGCGCCCGTATGGACCTTGTTGACATGGGTATTCGTACAGAATTAGCTCCAAAGATTAGTGTTAAACGAACATATTTACCACCAGCTTGTTATACACTGAAGAAAGAAGAAAAACGACAATTATGTCAGTCTTTGTTTGAGATGAAGCTCCCTGACGGCTACTCGTCTAATATAAGATCATTAGTGGATATGGATAATCTGAAACTTATTGGACTTAAATCTCATGATTGTCATACGCTAATGCAAAATTTGTTGCCTATTGCAATTCGATCAATACTACCCAAAATGTTCGGAATGCGATCACCAGATTATGCTTATTCTTTAATTCTATATGTTGCAATGTGGTTGATACATCCAAGTTGGACGAATTACAACGAGATGTTGTTGTTACCTTGTGTATGCTAGAACAATTTTTTCCTCCAGTATTTTTTAACATAATGATACATCTTATTGTCTATTTGGTGAGAGAAGTAAAATTATGTGGCCCTGTTATTTTTCGATGGATGTACCCCTTTGAGAGGAAGATGAAAATCTTTAAAAGTTATGTTAGAAATCGAAGTCGTCCGGAAGCATGTATTGTGGAATGTTATATTGCTGAAGAAGCTATCGACTTCTGTGCAGAATACTTATCAGAAGTAGTAGCAATTGGAATTCCTTGTATTGGTGAAAATGTGAATGCTAATAGAGGCGTAAGTGGTGGTGTTGTATGTACTGTCAATCGCGAACAAGTAGACCAAGCACATCGTAATGTTTTACAAAATGTAGCACATGTCCAACCTTTTATCGAGTAAGTAATATTGTAAATTGTATTTTGGATTTGAATTTTGTTATTCTTAATGGTACTAATAATTGGCTTTCTTTACAAAGGAAGCATATAAATTGGATAAAGACAAATTATCCAACTAAATCTAAAAGGGAGAAATGGATCCATGATGAACACCATCGCACTTTTATTACATAGTTTAGGCAACAGGTAGTTAATGATTCTACTTTTGACTCATTTGATTCATTACGTTCTTAGATAAATGTTTACAGTTTCGATTGACTATTCTAGTTTTTGGTATAACAGATGGTGGTTGAAATGGATAAGGCAACACACAATGTATCTGATACATTGAAATGGATATCGCGTGGACTTTTATTCGATGTAATTAAGTACTCTTCCTATGTAATTAGTGGTATTCAATTTAGCACTAGAGACCGTGATAACACACGAACTACCCAAAATAGCGGTGTGAGTATAATGGCCAAGACCATGCATTTTGCAAGTGCTAAAGATAAAAATCCGATTGAGAGTGATATGATCTATTATGGGATAATCAAAGAGATTTGGAAAATTGATTATGTCGCTTTTCGATTACCCGTGTTTATGTGTGAATGGGTGGAGAGTAACAATGGGGTCATGGTGGATGAGCTTGGGTTTATGTTAGTGGATTTAAACCGAATTGGTCATAAGGACGATCCATTTATAATGGCAACACAAGCCAAACAAGTGTTTTACATCACAGACCCGCTTGATGCTCGATGGTCAATTGTTCTTGCAAACAAAGCAAAGGAATATCGTACAAAAGTAGTGGATGAAGATGATAATGAAGCACTTGTCTCTCACGAAATTTTTTCAAAAGGAATATCGATAGACTTTACTATAAATGACGCCACAGATGGTGAAACTAATTATTTACGGGATGATAGTGAAGGTGTTTGGATTGATAATAGAGGAATAAAAGAAAATAATTGTATGTGTTGCATTCGAATCTTACCATATGTTATTTGATTGTTTATTTTCTATTTCTACTTTGTTTCATTTCATTTTCAATTACATATAGTGCTTAATAATGAAGCTTTCATATTACGTAGGTACTTATGGACATAGATATTGATCAAGATGACGATGCTCAGGAATTCAATCTATCACAACATGTCGACAGCCAAAGCAAGAAAAATAGTGGATGTATGAGGATGATTTTTCTATAAATTTAAGTACTTAGAAATATAAATAATTTTATGTATATTATTTGGACTTTGGGCTTAAGGTTTTAGTTGAACGTCTCACTAAATTTCATAATTTAGTAAAAGTTTCCAAACTTATTATTTATAATTTCTTTTGATGTTTAAATGAAGATTTTCTTGAGAAATTAAAAGAAATGGAAACTTTCATGATTTTGTTATTTACTCACTTTTGAGGACTAAAACTTAAAATTTCAGGTACTCGATTTCCTGGAATTTTAGAAAATCACTATTTACCACTGTTTCAACATAAAATTACTAAAAGTTACGGCCTTGGATATCTGGTCGCGACATTATATATCATAATTAAATATATTTGCTGTCTTTGGATATACAAAATATATCTAATAAGGCATAGTAATTATTACGTTATATTTATTACTTATAAGAATAAATGATCTACCTTTGGGTGATCCTGAAATATCTTATAAATAATAAATTTTAACAACTCACTCAATGACATTATATCCTAAAATTAGACAATCATTTATAAGTTTCTACAAATGAGTGTTGAAAAATTACTCAATTCTTTTTAACCATGTAACATTCTAGTTGGGCCACTTTGGTGACTGACAAACAAACATAGTATGGAATTCATAATTAATAATTTTAGCAGCCATGCTAATAATAATTATCACATCATAAAGAATATGGAAAGTTTTACATAAATCCATATATAATAATAACAATAACTGCGGAAATAGTTATGATGTAATAAATAAATTAAGTAATATTATATTCCATCAATATAAATGCCATTAAAACGATCAGATTTAAAAAAAAAAAAAACAAGAATTATCAACATAATAGGAGATAATATACTTTTATGAATCTATTATGATAAATAGAATTGATAACTCTTAATTCCATGACCATAAACATACACACACACACACATACATATATATATGATATATTATTATGAAGAATTCAACATATATATATATATATGCACGTCCAAAAAACTTAAATGAAGAAATATAGCCAGAAAATTTTATTGTAATGGAAAATCATAAATTCTTAAACATTGCTCTGATACCACATGTAAGTTTTTCTTAATTATGCAAAATCTTATTATGCATATAATCAATAATTCCAAATGATCTTAGAACTCATAATTTTCACAATTAGAACATAGGTAATAGACATATCTGGATCCATTGTAATTAAACTTTAAACTGCCAAATAATTTTGATGCAGAATTCTGAGTTTCTCTCCCTTAACCCTTTATACTTAATAATAATACATTTAGTGATAGAATACGTATAATTCTAATAATGATTGGAGAGAGGACCAGATTCCATTTAAATACTTTAGGACATATTTTCCATCAGATATGTATGTTCATGAAGAGTTACATTGTTTTTTAAAAGAATTACAACTCTTTTCCATCAGATATGTCTGTACATAAAGAGTTACATTATTTTGAAGAGTTACAACTCTTTATTGACCAATAGAAATTTAAATACACTTAATATTATTAAACTATTTAATTAATATATTAAAATCACATAAGTCACATATATATAAATAAATCTAACAAGTGGACGATTAATTTCTACTTTTCTAAGACCAATTAGATCCCCTTTTTTGTGTCCATGTATACTATCTAATCTATTCTACTCATTTCTTCCTTGTTCGAAAATATTTTATTTTTTTATTATTATTGTTACTTTTTTAATCTTGCTTTCACCTTGTTTTTTCCCTATTGCTTTCATCCTTTTTTTATCCCCGAGAGGGGAGTTCATTTCTTGCAGGCTTTGGTCCATAACTAGGAGAAGTAATCCTGAACCTACTATGAGATGAAGCTTGGATTAAATTTTATTTGTATTTTGTTCCAATTAGTTGCCAAATGATATATATATATATACACATTCATTATCTTTTATGTTTTTGAGTGCTCTTGGTGTTTGTGGCTTTTATTGCTAAGCTCAAAATTAGTCTTCTTTCTCTGCAAAATTATTCGAATAATTCCCTTTAATATGATTGTTATTTACATTTAATGTTTCATAAGGTTCCATATGTAAAGTGGATGGAGGTTCAGTACTAGAATTCTAGAATAAGCTTTCATTAGCTTAAAATGGCTTTTTAATAGAAATTATTCATACTATATGCCTAAAAGTTAAGCATACACTATATATTAGGAGATTTTTTTTCGTTTTGTCTTTTCATTTTTTTTTTGTTCTGAAGAGGACTCTTACACCATAGTTTACTTTATTTCTAGAAGATTATTTGTTATTTTTCTTTGATGTACCTGATCTACTAATAATAATCATAAAGAATCTAAGATCATTTTTTTTTTAATTTCAGGATGTTAATGTAGTCTCTACAATACCGAAGAATGCAGTTTTTCATTCTAAGTGGAATTCAACTAATCTTGGAAATGATATACCCTTGCTGATTTAGGCTTAAGAGTATAAATGCTTGGGTGATTTAGTTGATCCAACCACTATGGATGAAATACTTGCAATTCTTTTGCTACCTATTGGTTGAGTTTTTTATTATTTATTTATTTAGTATTTTTTCTAAAGTTCAGTAATTCAATATTTGATGAGATTTTGGCTTGTGATACTTCTCGAGAATATGAATACCTACATCAAAATAGGTAACTATATGCATTATACTCACGAACATGGTTGTTGTTATTAGAGAGGAAAAAGATTTGCTTGGTATTTCAACCGAACAACTGTGTATCATAATCTGGTGTAATGGCCTCTGAAAATGGCAAATAAAATAAATTGTAGATTTATTTTCTCTTTTGTTTTATCTTATGGTCAGTGGTTCTTATATCCAAAGGCCAAATCTTTACCTTTTGTGTTTTTTGATTTGCTAACTTGATCTACAATTTTTTTAATATTTTATTTGTTTTTTCCTTTCGTTATCGAGTCAATGAGCTTAGGATTGATAGATGCATAATTCTCTATGTGATTTACAATTTAGTGGTAGAGTTCATTACGTGAGTCATTTTGAGAAAAAGGACCATTACCTTCTCTCTTTCTTCATTACTCCTCTGTTTTATGATTTGTACTTGCTCGGGTGGGAATAAGGGAGATACCAAAGATTACAGATCAAATGGCAGAGAGAAGATGATTAATTTCTATCATTCTAAGTCCAATACCTTTTCTTTTTTTTTTCTTTGCAATGTATACTATCTGATCTTCTCTATTCCTTTCTTCCTTGTTCTAAAATATGACCTCGTAAGAGCTTATATCAAATAGATTTTCTATTTCCTCTAATGAATGGATTTGTCTACATGTTTAACCTAAGTCTGAGTTATGATTACTGTACAGTTTAACTATGACTTTTGTTCTCGACACTGTCACTTCCCCAACAAATTTCCTCGGGCTTTTTTAATACCTAAATAAAACAAACAGGTGATCTGTTATATATGGTGTCTAGGAGTGTGCATATTTGTCTATAATGTTTTTAATTTTGGAAAGATGAAATTCAAGAGTAAGAACTTCCTTAAAGAAAAAAATTGTGTGTTGATAGAAAATACGGCTAGGAATGCCATATTGCTCTTCATTATGTAATTGTTTCTCGGAAAGGCCCTTCTAGAGTAATCTCTTCAAGAGCCTTTCCTTCTAGAGTAATCTCTTCAAGAGTGCCGCTTGCAAGTGAGATGAACATTTATATTATTCTTGGTGGGCCTAGTACACTTAAGATATTGCTAAGTTCTACTATGGTATTACCATAACACTTGATGTCTATAGTATGGTTGTAGCTTGATTATATGTATCATCAAAATCTATAAAATTGTTGAGAAAGGCACTTATATAGAAGATCGAAGCACCTAACTCGAACAACTTCAAGAGTTGGAACTCCATTGATGTCCTTTTTGCATGCTTTTATGAGATGTAGAAGATTGTTGTTCAAGCATATGATCATGTATTTGTTTGTATTTTATTATCCTTTTTCTTCTATCAAGGGTGGATCTAATCTTTTGTAATATCATTTACAAATGGTGAAATCTTTCTAGAATGAACAAAGTAGAGGAATTGATGAATAATTGTGAGCTATGATACGAGTTTTGCCTCTAAATATCTGGTTTGTGATTTGTGTTTAATGTAAATTGAGGTTTCTTGTTCCTTCATATACTAAAAGAGAATCAATTTTTAGGATTACTAATAAAAAATGGATAAGACATTTTAGAATTGTGTTAAAAGGACTTTTGTGGAAGGCTTGCAGCATGGCTAGCTATCGAAGATTTAATTCATAATTCCGTATAATCTGCAGGACCATATGCCAAACTTTTGCTGGAACAAAAACTAATTCACGCTTTCACATCCAAATAATGGTTTAGAAGGTTGAGTTTTCTGCTTCAATTATCATCACTTTGTTTATGTTGACATTTTAAGTTTAGAAGGAATTTGATGTAGGAGAAACACTGAGCGCGTGCCTTGGGCACGTTCTCAAACTAGTCTTATGAGATAAGGACATGCTCGAAAGAGAAAATACTCAAAGTGCCCATACTCAAGAAGTATTGTGTAGACTTTCTCAAAGTTGGACAAAATAAAATTACTTTACGATAATCTTTAGTTATTTTTTTTGGGTCTTTGTTTGCATGTTTTGATGACCTCTATAAAGTATTTTGAAATAAAATTATCTACCAGCATCTAAGAATTCTTTTAAGTATGAAGTGTTAGACAAATCGAGCTTTTCTTTTTTGAATATGTTATGTTATGGTAGTTTTTTTAATGTAAAATCTTTCGACAATCTTTATTAAGATCCAAAATATTGGAGGCTATTACACCAATGGATCTACGACTATCTCTGAATGTAATAATTTGTGATGTATGGTGTTTTTATAACTCACTAGTCTACCACTTTGCTTCTCTTCATTGTATAGCTTTCTCATTTTACTAGTTTTTTCTAATTTAGGTTTACAAAGCTTTCTCATTTAAATTTTTTCATTGAATCAAACAATAATGATTAGTAATACTAACAATGTTTGAACGTTTCGGATTTTGTTGTTAATTTTTTGCTTGGATTGAGTTAGGAAAGATTGTTTCTTTAACATTGTTTGAATTAGTTTTCCTTTAATTTTTTTTTGAAATAAACAGACGCCTTCTATTAAGAGAAATCATCTGTTACAAGAAAGAAAGGAAATAGAAAAGGGCAAATAATCAATCTAGTAACAATCACTTGTAGAAGCAGTTGCCAAATTAGCCAAATGATGGGCCACTTTGTTATGAGAATGGAGAACAAAGTAACAAGAGGCACAATTAGCCTAAGAGAAAAGCAACTTAACATCAAGATAAACTAGAGCCAACAAAGAAAAAGGACATTCATAGGAAAGACGCTGAACAACCTAAGAGACATCACACTCAGCTACTAGATTTGTAAGATTTAGACATATAGCTAGTAGAAGACCCTATTTTTAAGCTAGAAGCTCCATTAATTCAACCGAAAGACAACCCAAAATACATTTTGAGGAAACATCTAAACCAACACACACACTGTGACATCCCCCAATCCCACACGCGCACGTAAGGATATTTGTAAAAATATTTACTGAGATCGGGAGACACGAATCGACTTAGAATTAATAAAATCGAAGAAAATTAAAACCTTTTTTTTTAAACTTTCTGGGAGAAATCAGGAAATTCCACTCACGATTATACA
>JXTC01000275.1:32263-47618 GCA_002914845.1 Trema orientale
TCAGACTTGTACCAAAGAGCTTATTTTGAGCATTTCACTACAAGATTACTTAGAGAATTACGATCAATAAGTTACTAAATTAACATTATGAAATATAAAAAAAAATATGCACACATGAAAATGAATTTCTAAAATAAACACCAAATTATATAAACAGGTAAGGCAGATATATATAAAAATGCAATGCGTGATGTTATTATTGGCTCTTTTAATTATATGAGGAGTTAGGTGTCATACGAAATTTCAGGATATCACAAACACCATCATGATCCCTCAAAATTGAACCAATGCTCACAAAGTCATCACCAAGTTGAATAGAAGCATCTGAATTCAATTTAACAACACTATGAGTTGGGGCCTACCATCCTTACATAACTAGCAGGACCAACTATAGCAACTAATGAATGCTGCTTTAAAGAGGTGAACTGGAGAGTGTGAGAGTGTTGGTGCAAATGTTGGTACACAATTTTTCCTCGATACTATAGGAGAGTGTGAGAGCAAAAATTGGTCACTGGTTATTACTTAAAATTAGATCAAAACTTCCTCTACGAGGACTAGGTTTGAGCTAGAGATCGTGGAGTTGCCCTCTCTCATGACCTCAATGTCTCGAGGCTGCAATTGGGGGGAGAGGGGGAGGGAGGGGTGCTAGGCACTAGTGTGGTACCTGCGAAATGATCTCTGAAGCTTAAGTTAGCAACAAAGTTTTAGTGAGAGAAAGTTTCCGCTGAAGAGTTATTAATTAGAGAAACATAAATGAGGAGAGAGAAAGACTAAGTTTCGACCTTCAGTCCTCAATCCCCTTCTTTATAGTAGTTGATGGTCTTAAATTGGTAATTTAGCGTACATTAGAGCTGTTACATTGTCACGGAAAGGAGTTCAGTGATCCTAGCCCTTGATCCTTGTGCATATAATGTGACATGGCCCTTGGGGCCGTAGTAGTTTGACTGCTGACCTATTTGTTGAGGTAGCACGCCCTAGGCTGGGGGCCACAGATAGCTGTTAGGGAGTTGGTGCAATAATGACCCGTATTTCACTGGGTTCAAAGTGGTCGCAGGCCATTTCTTAGACAAATTTGAGATTTGGAACACTCCCCAAGGAGTTTGCAGATATCGAGGGGCATCCTGAGGCTGAGATGGCTTAGCCACGAGGGTAGTTTCTTAGGCTGTGAGGTTATACGGAAGCATGAATCACTCTCCTTGGGGTCTACGTCGACTCTTCAGGTTTTGGGTTTCCCTTGAGGTCTTTCAGTGCATCCTTGAGTCTCATACTTGGTTTATTGAAATTACCCCCAACAATTGCCGCAAGCTCAAGGCATAAAGTCTTGTCTTGATCGTCGGGCTTCTTGGTGCATACTTTGGCTTTCTGACCCTTTGGGCTTTTAGAGTGACAGGACCCGAGGGTGGGAAGAGTCATAGACTGAGGCCATGAGGCATTACACCATTCTTTGTGCAGATTGGGTGCGCAAAACAAGGGAGGAGCCTTTATGATGACCTCTTGGTATTGCCCAACCATGGTTGGGCGCATGGCTCATAAGTGTGCAGTAGCCACCCTATCCTGAGTATTGTGGCATCAACCTTGCAAGGGTGTTTGATCTGCGCTGTTTATTTTGAAATAGACGGCTTGGATTTGTTCCAAGGTCTTTTGCACTTTCAGATGGGACTTTTTGCCTTCGGGATATTCCTAGTCATTAGATCAATCATAGAGCTAGGATTGACACACTCATGAGGTCTTATAAATACCCCTAATTTTTCATCTTCTCCATTTTACCTTTAATTTTTTGATTTCTCAGGTTCTTCCCTTAAACTTCTAGGTTTTTCTCTGATATTCCCTAGGCTTCAGTTCTTAGTACCCCGGTGATCCTCAGCCACTTGTCCTTTATTTTCAAATCAATCTTCTACCATCTTCCACTCTAAAAGTGAGTATCCCTCCTTATCTCATTCTTTCGTATTCCTCTTTTCCTTTTTTCTGAATTATTTTGAAGCGGTATCAATGGTGGATCATGGTGACAATAGCGAGGTCAGGGTGACAGCGAGCAGCAGCAGTACCTCGACTTCTACAAGGAAAATCCTAAGTGGCCTCGGGCTATCGGTTTGGTGAGGAACCTGAGGTTATGATAACCCAGGTTAGGCAATGAGTGCTTATTGATCTCAACCGACTAGAGGCAGAGGCCGCCTAAGACACACCCGAAGGAAGCTAGCCCTCCCTAGACATGTACCAAAGATCCAAGCCTGAGCTTCGCGGGCTCGTGGAATATCATGGTGGTCATCTTCGGCGTCAAGAGCAGATGAGGGCGAGGGCGAGGACGAGACCATGGTCACAGCAAGCTCGATGCAGGCATTCGTGGGGTGGCGACCATATCTCACCTTGAAGCCAATATTGAGGAGGAGCAACCCTACCTATCCAGTCCATCCTGAGGTAGATGAGATGATCCCTGAGCTAAAGGAGAGCCTAACTATAGTTCGTGAGGCCTTGATCCGATAGTTGCCAAGCTCCAACACTGCTCCTCCTCGTGGCGTAGTCTTAAGTTTATTTTCTCATAATTTTTCTCTATACAAAGAAAATTTAGTTCATAATATAAATTGAGAATAATAACATTATAATCCAATGAATTCAAGAAATATAAAATCAAAGAGAGAGAAGTTAAGGAACTCCCCTTTAGAAAAGCTTGAAGATGTTCATAGAGGTTGTCAAGCTCCTCCTCCAAGGTTGGTTCTTGCTCTCTTGAATCCTCTCTCTAGGATTTGCTCTCAACTATACTACTCTCTAAATATGGAAATAAAGAAAAACTCACAAGAAAATAAAGAAAACATGGTATAAACAACGGATTGTGTTGATGTTATCGAGGAAATCAAGAAATGAAGAATTGGAGCTTATCTTCTTCTTCTTCTTCCTCTTCCTCTTCTCCTTTTATAGCTGCCTCCATCTCTTTCTCTCTATTCCAACATACCTCTTTCAACCCCAAAGATAGGGTTTTAAAGAGGTGGCTTGTGTAAACCTAAGGCAGGCCAAATTTAGACCTTTGCATCGTCAAAAAGTTGATCTCACCCATCAATTATTGACCCAGGATGTTGGAGGTGGCACCGCAATACTATTTTTTGTGCTGCGGTGCCAAAACTATCCGAGAGTTGGCGCTAGGGTGCCACTTTTGGCACTGCTTTCTACTGGTTTGTGCCGCTACTTCCCCGATTCGTCATTTCTTTGTTTTAGCTCCGATTTACCTCATTTTCATTGAATTACGGCCATGTTGGATTCAACTTCGATTTAATAGTTTGGAAAGCCCATTTGGGAGGCACAAATTCACCTTATCATTTTTCATCAAACACCGTTATTTCATTCTTCTATCAATATAAACAAACAAAATATCAAAATAATAAGAAAAGTACTTGAAATAGCTTAATTAAAATAAGAACATAGCAAAACTTAAGGCATAATAGCTCTAGATAACTCTAATTTTATGGAGTTAACACTTGCGTCACACTAAAAGGTGAATTTAGAGAAATTAATGATCACAATTAGTCCTAATGTCCTAGATAATATTCACCATAAGATTGGAAGTGTTTTGGAGTTAGGTAATGCCAAACTTCATGATAATTATCTTTGATTACCTACTGTAGTTGGAAAGAGCAAGATTTAGACTTTCACTACTATTAAAGATCGGATTTCTAGGACGGTACAGTGATGGAAACATGGTCTTTTTCTAGTTGGTGGGCGTGAAGTTCTTGTTAAGTTAGTATTACAAGTTGTCCCTAACTATGTCATGAGTATTATCAGAATTCCAATTTCTCTTTGCAATGATCTAAAGTCTATTATTCTTCAATTCTAGTAGGGAGCAAAGGCTGGGAATTGAAAAATTGCTTGGATTCAGTGGGATCGTGTTTGTCTCCCTAAAACTATTGGTGGTCTTGGTTTTACAATTTGGATATGTTTAATCAAGCTTCGGTTACCAAATAAGCCTAGAGAATTCTCCATGATCCTTTTTCGCTTGCAGCCCGTATTCTGAAGGGTAAGTATTTCCATGACGTAGATTTCCTTGAGGCTCCTAATAAGTTGGGGTATTCTTATTTATAGAAAAGCATTCTTTACGGTTGGCAATGGAAGAACGATTAAATTTTTTTCAGACCCTTAGATACCAAGGCCTTTTTCCTTTTGTCCTATTACTTTCCCGAATAATAGAGTTAGCAAAGTTAAAGATCTCATTTTAGAAGTGATTATCGTGAAATAGAAGTAAACCCCACCAAAGTAGAGGCCCTGCAACAAATGAAGTCAACCACTAAGGTGAAAGAGATTCAAAGGTTAACAAGGATGATAATAGCTTTATCCAGCTTCGTGTCCAAAAGCACCGATCGGTGTAAACCTTTCTTCCGGGCATTAAAGAAAGGCAAACAAATGGTGTGGATGGAAGAATATGAGCAAGCCTTCGTATCCCTCAAGTATTACCTCGGGTCACCACAATTGCTCTCGAAGCCGCAAGCGGGGGAGATAATTTTTGTCTATCTTGCAGTTTCCCACCACGCATTGAGCACGGTCCTCATCCGCGTAGAGGGAGGAGTCCAGTTCCCTGTCTACTATATGAGCAAATCACTCCTCGACATGGAAACGTGATATCTTGAGAAGGAGAAGCTCGCACTAGCCCTCATGGTCACAACCAGAAAGCTCAGGCTATATTTCTAGGCTCACCCAATCACAGTGCTGACCAGCCACCTACTGAGACAAGTCTCTCAGAGATCCAAGGTCTCGGGAAGACTGGCCAAGTAGGCAATCGAGCTAGGAGAATTCAAAATCAGCTTCCATCCAAGATAAGTTCAAAGGCCAATTTCGTGGTCGAGTTCACAAGCCCCTGGAGCTAGCCCATCATGTGGATCACCAAGAACCTACTAAAAACGTGCGAGACAAGCCCTAGCTAGAGTTCGGGGTCATCTAGTCACTCCATGTGGATGGGTTAGTCGAAACAGATGGGTCAGGAGTAGGCACAGTGATATGGAACCCCAAGGGAGAGAACCGAAGTCTAGCCATTTGTTTTGTATTCAAACCCTCGACCAATGAAGCTGAGTAGAAGGCACTGCTGGCCGGGGTAGGAAGGGTAGCGGAGAACAGAGGAAAGAATGTGTGGGTTTATTATGACTCACAACTCGTGGTAGGACACGTCATGAGAGAATGCCAAGTGAAAAGTGAAACCATGGGCAAATACCTTGTGCTAGTTAAGACAGAGTTGGCTAATCTAGAATGTTACAAGTTCACATCAATAAATAGGGAAGAAATCACAAGCACGCACGTTCTCATATGCATGCCCTCGTGTTAAGGAGAGCTGGACGGTGAAGTGCCACTATGCTTGCAATTTGAGTCGAGCATCCTGAGGGTAGGAAGAGTCCACATGGTAGAATAAGCCACATGGATGACCCTGCTCTACGAGTACCTCAAGGAAGGAAAGCTCTTGGAATATAGGAATGAAGCTAAGAAAGTCTGATATCAGGCATTGAGGCACATTATGCTAGACAAAAAAATCTACAAGAAGGGGTTCAGGCTACCTTATTAAAGATGGCTTAACCCCTAAGAAACTGAAGTTATCCTCTGAGATATCCACAAAGGAATCTATAGGAACCACGCATGAAGGAAAACCTTGCACAAAAAGCCTTAAAGCAAGGGTGTTATTGGCCCACCATGTTGAAGGACACCTCGAGGCTAGTACTAAAATACGACCCCTGCCAAAGGTTCACTCACATCCCAAGGCAAACGACTAGGTCCAAGAAAGAAGGTTCTTCCAATGTGACTTGGTCCTCATGATGGTCTTCTAGAACACCTAAGAACCCAACATCGGGGCCCTTATTCCTAACTAGGAAGGCCCATACAAAGTTACCAAAGTCCTTAGGCCAGGATTATACTATCTTGATGACCTAAAAGGGAGAGCATTACCACATCCTTAGAACACCGAACACTTGAAAAAGTACTACCAGTAAAGTGCACAACTCAGGAGCAACTAGATGTAATTCTTTTGATCATTAATAAAAACAGAGGAATTATGGATGAATTGCGTATTTTACCTCTATTTGGCGCTACCTCAGACAGGCAAAACGTAGGGGCAGATATAAATAAGGCAAAAATAAAAACAAGCCTTAGGTCCTATACAAAGTCCTAAAGTTGGTCCGATACCATTAACTAACACTGGCCCAAGACCGTGAAGGCAAACCTGAGTCCTATCATTGGACCGAGGCCACAAAGGCAAGCGAAGGCAAAGTTAAGTCCTATCATTGGCCTGAGGCCACAAAGGCAAAAAAAAAAGTCCTAAAGTTGGTTTGAGACATTAAGGCAGGATTAAGTCCTTACGTTGGCTCGAGGCCACAAACGCAAAGTTAAGTCCTATTATTGGCCCAAGGCCACGAGGGCAAAAGAAAAAGTCCTAAAGTTGGTCTGAGACCATTAAAGTGCGGTTAAGTCCACACGTTGGCCTGAGACCACGAAGGTAATGCTAAGTCCAATCACCTAGTCTGAGGCTATAAAGGCAAATCAAAGACCTAAAGTTGGTCCGAGACCACTAAGGCAAAGCAAAGTCCTATTGCTAGCCCAAGGCCCAAAGGTAAACCAATCCCAAAGCTGGCATAAGGCTGGTAAGGGATTCTAAGACTTAAAAGTTAGCCCGAGGCTGCACGATAAAGATCCAAAGGTTTACAGATAGTAAGTCCCACATTAAGTCATAAAATTGGCCTGAGGCCACTAAGCAAAGATAAATCCTAAAGTTAGTCTGAGACTGCTAAGGTAAGAGATCGAGACCTCAAGTCCCGAACTTAGGAGAAACTATGGCTTAAAATTTAGTCCTAAGATTGGCTCGAGGCCGCTAAAAAGGGAATTATAACTTAAAGTCAGGAAGCCAAGTATCCTCAGCACAATGTCCTGCCTTCGGGATGCATACTTAGTAAAATTAAAAGAAAGTAATACTAAAAGGGCGAGAAAGAAAAAGACGAATGGAGGAAAAAGCCATTTCATTAATCAAAAGTCCGAAGGCAATTACAAAAATCCATCCCGCGAAAAATGTAACACCTTAGGAATCCTTAAGCTTGCTATCTTAGTAGAATTATTATTAGGCTTAATGTCGAATTTTAATAAGCTTATTTTCACTTCGCTTGGAAATTTGTGTGTAGTACGATTATTACGTTAAATTTTATTATATGAGAAAACCATAATTATTCCTTATTTTAACTTAGAAATTCTAAGTTTGTTTTCCTTAATAATAAATTAATTCTACAAAGAAAATATTATGTATATCAATATGACATAAGTCACCTAAATAAGAATGTGACATGTTCATGCTATGTTAGAAATTGTTGCATCTTATAACTCAAAATTAATGGTTGCACCAAAATAGTACCATGACACAAGTTTAATGGCTAGGATTTAAGTATACGAAGAAGTAAATAGACAAATCAATCCAAGGATGGAAAATAAGTTATTGAAAAAGATGGAGACTAGTGAGGTTTTATCTTAGGGAGGTAGTAACTTTAAATTAGTAGAATAGAAAAGGAAAGGGATAAAATTAGTGCGTAATTCTAAAAAAAAAAAATATAGACAAAACTAATTGATAGCTTTTGTCTCTAAAATAATTCAAAAGGTAGGAAAATGAAAATGATAATGGAGATGTTCTTTAGAAATTAGTGGCCATAATTTAAAGTGGAAGACATAGACAAAACTAATTAGTAGCTTTTGTCTCCAAAATAATTCAAAATGTATGAAAAGGAATAATATAGTAAAGATTTTCTCTGGGAGCTAGTGGTATTGGATTCTAAATAATTGAAAAAAAAGAAAGATTAGAGACAAAAATAGTGGATGAGTAAAAATTAAAGTAAAAGATAAGGTAATGGAGTAGGAAAAGAAGATATATTGACAAAATTAGTAATAATAGTGGTTGGATTATTAGCTGGAATGTGAAAGTGGTAAATTATTGGATACCTCCTAAGGATGTCCTATAAATAGACTCTCCATTTGGCAATTGGAAATCCATACTTAACCTTCAAATTACTTAGCCAAAACTATTTTCATTTTTCTTATCGTCCTTTTCTCTAAAAGTAAATAACAAAAAAAAAATACTCTTTCTACCTCACTTTCTTCCAAACCCATAAGAGCTATAATATATTACCCATCTTCCTTGCTTTACCTACAAAGACTCTAGAAATTAAGAATTGTAATCAAGAGAAGAGAGCACCTAGTTTTGTGGTGGAGATATATGGAAGAAGAAGGAAAGATCTTAGAAGATAGGCCGCACTAACACATTTAAGTTTATTAAGATTTTTAGCTCTAAAATTTTAAGAAGTCTATATTTAGTATTTTGACTTCTAGTAAAATATTGATACTTGGAAAGGTTCCCAAACACTCCAAAAAAGAAAAAACAAACTTGGAAGGTAAATATTCCCTCATCTTGCTTGCTGTATGTTTAAATAGATATTACAAAGAAATAAATAGGTAATAATATATTTAATTTACTTTAGATGCTATGTAATTTATTTTTATGGCAAGACTTATCTTGTTGATTTCTTAAGCCTTTAAATATGAATACTTTATGATGATAAAAGCTAAAATAATAATAATATAACATAAAAATCAAAATGACGAAACTCAAAAGTGGGAGATTTTTGGGAGAAAGACCTTAAAATAAAATATACATGAAAATGAACCAAGCTGAATGATCTAGATTTAGATCCTTAAGAAAAGATGTTTACCCATTAAAAATACTTTCCAAAAATTAGAAATATTTGCTCAAAAGTTGAAGGGACTAAAATGTAAAAATTTTGAGTATTTGGGTCAAAAGTAAAATTTTGACAAAATATGGGCCAAATCCGTGAGAAAGTTGTTTTAGACAATTTTAAAACTATATTAAAGTGTAAAAATAAATAAAAGAATAATCTTTAAGAAAAAGATAATCTATAACTCAAGATTTATCTATGGAAGGCGTAAATGTTAGAATTCTTAAGATTATAGGCAAACATATAAATTATGAAACTTGAAATTTTGGGGTTGAGGATTTGGTATAAGAATAAATAGAAAACTTTATTTTTAGATCTCTAATTGGGATAAGAAAAGATTTACTTAAGTTTAAGACCTGAAATCAGTAATAGAAAATAAAAAAAAAATGTATGCCCCTAATTGTATTTAGTCCAAGTTTAGTTATGGGCCTAACAAGAGTGAAAAATGCCTAATAATATCTAGTCCTAAGTATGATTTTAGAGTTAAAATTTGTGTAGCCATTAGTATATTTGGCCCACTTATCATATTAATACATATGATTATGAATAAAGTAATTAATCAAGAATAATTCAAAGTAATTGATAACTAGCAATATAACTAAGGAAACTTAACCGATTTCGGATGATATTGACGAAATCTACAACCAAAGTTTTGATAGACTAAAAAGACCACCATGATAAGTATTAAAAAAAGAATTAAATCCCATCCATCTAAGTTGAAGGTATAAATTAGTTAAAAAACATAATATGACATTGATGTGAAGTTTTATGTTTGATTAAGATTGAGTCTTAGTTGTCTTAAACCCACTAAGTAATTGGGAAGTTTAGAAAAAAAAATGTAGAAGTCCACTTTATATTACTCTAACAAATAGAGTACGCATACATCAGGGCAAAACTTCGACCTAGACGTACGTAATTAACGAGTGGAACTAGGACAATCACGTTACGAGATAAGTACAATCTCATATACGGCATGGATGGTTTTGAAAATATTTCATGTTTGCAGTATGATATGTTTGAAATTATTTCATGTATTAACTTGCCTTTATTTTATTATTGCATAGCCTATGTATAATGTATGCTTATAAAGATACATTTCCTATGCTATAAAAATGATGTATGCTTACTTTAAAATATTATCATGCTAAAATACTCTAGCATACTTTAACAAAGGAAATGATATGAGCAGAATATAAGTTTAGATTTGTTGTTGGAACGTACCCACTCATGTTAAGAGAAAACTAAATAAGATAAGAATTTAAGGGTGTCGTATCAACCTCCACTAGGTGAGGATATCTGAGGGAAGATAAGACCGACCTCCCCTAGGAGAGGATTCCCGAGGAAAGATATGTTAAGTTTATGACCGTGGGTGTTTTCAGTTGGGTCGCTCCCATGTTCTCCCATTCAGTAGTGCGCACTGGTACATACACCAGGGCCCATAAGAAAGATAAAAGACTTTGATAAAGAATGAGACAAAATAATGATATAATATTTTATACTAAAGCCTAAAGTAATGATTTCATAAAACAGCATAATCAGACTTTCATAAAAGGTTGTTTGTTTATGAACAAACTGTTTTGTGAGAATTACATTGTACTTGTTAAGCGAAAGCTCACGATGTATGAGTATCCATGTTATAGGTACCAAAGGAAAGAAAACTTTGATTTGATTGATGGGTTAGCTAGAATCGAGACGAGGATCAATGCGGGGAATGGGCAACAGAATTCCGCCATTAAATTATTTTCGTATATAGTCTTATTAAGAGACAAATTATTTCAATCATGTAACCGTGATGTTATTTGAAAACATATTTATAACTCGAAATTTTATTTCACAATGCATGATTTTATTAAGTTGAACTTGGACATATATTTTAGTTGAATGGAGTTTTAAATGAATGTTTTTCCATATGAAAAGGTATAAAAGTATAAAAATAAAATAAAATAAAATAAAATAATAGAAGAAAAAAAATGTTTTGATTTGAATAAATGCAAAACTCAAGAAGTTCTGTCAAAAAGACCTAAACTGTCTAAGGAGAGCTTGGGACTTAAGTGGTACATATGTGACCTACCTCCTCACCTGGGAGCCCTTTATGGTTGCGCATTATTTAAATCATCCTAAGTAAAAAGTTTATAAATAAATTTTAACAAAGGTTACTTAAACATCATGAAGCATTTTACTTATTTTTAAAATTATCAAATTACGTAAATGGTTGGCCATAAACATTAATCTTTTGAAAAGAAATAAAAGTAGATTAAAAGAAAAAATAAATTATCATGAATTTTCAGCGTCTAATTTCTCTTTTTAAATAAGTAAGCTAAGAATGTAAGTGGTTAACGGTCCAAAAAGTTAGGTCGTTACAAAAAAGCCTTGAGAGGGCTAAATTAAAAAAAGGAGAGTAATCTAGGAATGACATTCAGGCCTCTCTGCCATTACTGCCCCTTGCGATGTCTTCCACGGCCACCGGGTTCTCATCCTCAGGAGCCCAAATTGCAGTGGCTGCCACCATCATTGCATTATAGCTCTCAGCCCCTGTGGCCTCTTCAAGAAAGGTCTAGTTGATGAAGCCTCAGAAGTATAGATCTGAGAACTCTCGAGTTCTTGAAATCTGCCACGGCTTGACCATGGGCTCGGGCGATGTTAGCCACTGCCTTGACTCAATGGCTCTCTAGGTCTTTCCGCACCTAGCCATTAGTTTCTCTGACTTCTGAGACCTCCTCATCAACCTTCTTCTTTTCATCGAGGGCCTTGTCTTGAGCACACTCAGCCTCTTTTTAAAGGTGTTAGGCATCTTGGAGCTGGGAGTTTAGTGATTCGAACAGTTGCACGAGGCATTGAAGCTCCGCGACCATTGGAACTCTGAACAGCTCGTACTTAGAGAAGGCCTGAAAAAGGGTCAAAAACGTGAAGTAAGTCAAAGTATTGGTCTCAATGGTGAATAAACCAGAAATAAGAAAAAGAGCCCTAACTCTTGAGATGTTCTGGCTAATGGATGAGGCATGCACCATCATGTCCAGCTATTTCGAGGCCAAGAGGTAGGCCTCGGTATAGTGACTGCTCAGCAAATTTTTGAAGGACCAAAACTAAGACTTATCTGAGGTAGTAAGCGGAGCTAGAGGGGACATAGAAGCCTCTTGAAGGGTCAAAGGGAGACATTATTAGTATGAGGGGCCTCAGCGCTCATAGAAGCCAGGGGCAAGCCCCAAGCTCAAGAACTCTCACCTTGTGTAGGGGATGTCACACCAGCCTTTGCCTGCTTCAAGGCGAACTATTGGAGATATAAGCCCTTAGCACGCCTCTTCAGAGACAGTGGAGTACCAGGCCTACCCTATGGGGGGCAGGTGACCTGGGAGGGTTAATGCGAGGTGTGCTTGTGATGGAAGGCTCGGGCACCACCGAATGGTCCTCGACTCGAGGACAGTCCTCCACTAAGGGGCACTCCTCATGTTCCCGGGGCCAACTCCAGTGGAGGTCAGAATTTTTCTTGTTCTGCTGCTCGTGGTCCCGCTCCTCTTATTGACTAGACGACATCATTCTTGCATAAAGACAAGTATATCAACATTAATGCCCCAAGAGGCTCAATCTACACTATTTAGCAAACCATATTTGATAGTGCAATGCATCCAATTTGTCATTTTCCATGAATTATGTCACCATCAACTTCTCTATATTGCATAAATCAGTACCTCTATGAATCTTCTAGAAGCCAAATTATGCACATCCTGAGTTCTTCCCTGCTTCTTTGATTTTTTTTTTTTTGCTCCATTCTTTCTACTTTGTTGGATGAACTCATAGATCTCAATCAAATCTCGTCTTTGATACTACTTGTTCTAAAACCCACACCACCAAGAACATAGTACTAATCTAAATTCTAAAATTCTAAAGTGAATTTAAATTCAATCACACACACAACGAAAAAAAAGAAAAAATTAAAGAAGACAGATATTTAACGTGACTCGGCAATAAAATATGGCTTATGTAGGAGATCAGCAGTAAGTATTCTACTCAAAAATAATAATTATTTATACTATACAACTTCAATCTATCCGGAAGCCCCAAAGCCTATAATTATGCTCTATAGTTTCAATAACCCCAAAGCCCCAAGAACCTATAACTACCTACTCTTAGCTTCTCCTCCCCTATAAACTATAAAAGTGTCCCTCACTAAGGTTACATTATTGCTCCCTTGTACTCTCTCAAACTCTCTCTTAAAATTTGACTAAATACAAGGCCTATTTATAGAGTTCCAAAATAGACTAGTCCCAACTGTAATAAAAATCTAATCTTAATAAAAATCCTTACATGTAAGTATTCTATCAAGAGTCCTTGTACTATTCAACTATCCTACTTCTACAAAACTCTCCAATAATCCTAACTGGCCAAATCCCAATTAGATTAATTAGGACTCCTTGAATTATCAGTCACTCACAATAACTGATTTAAAAGAATAAGTATAGATTTAGATTATGAGATTCAAATCATCTGTCCAATCATAAATGTTGACATCATATGAATTTTAAAACTAACCAACTAATTAGACAAAAAAATTTAAAATGATGTTATGAATATTGTACCTAAAATTTAACATAAAAATTGAACAAATGATCTCTAGTTATATACATGCATATCATGAAAACTTCAGTAGGGTGGCATTTGGTTGGGTTGAATGGGCATTAGAATGGAATTCTCATTCCTAAAGAGAGCCAATTCAATTGTTTGGTTTGAGTTTTGAGACAGGATAGCTAATTCCAATAGTAATTATGATTCATCCACTTAAATAAATTCGGATTCCTAAATCAAATCAGTTGAAAGCCCATTCCGTTCCAACCGAATTCACATATGCCCCAGATTATCCTTATTTTGTGAGAAGTTAATATTATACAAAATATGAAGAGTAATATTAACTTCTCACAATATAAAAAGTATTTTTATTTAAAATAATTATAAAATTCTCAACACACTCTTAGGTTGTATACGGTTTGATGTATTATTTTTTAGAATCGTTTACTTCTTTAGGTCGTATACGGTTTGACGTGTTACTTTTTAAAAACATGTATTTCTTTAGGCCGTTTACGATTTGATGTATTATTTTCTGAAATCATGTAGTTCTTAAGACTTTTTACGGTTTGATGTGTTATTTTCTAGAATCGTATAGTTCTTTAGGTCGTATACGGTTTGATGTGTTATGTTCTGAAATCATGTGCTTCTTTAAGTCGTATACGATTTGATGTATTATTTTCTGAAATCGTATATTTCTTTAACGGTTTGATGACTTACATAATTTTTACTAGAATTTATAATTAAAAAAAGGAACATATATAATATATCTGTCTTTATAATTTTTTATTTTTTTTAAAAAAAAGGATTTTTTAATGTAAAAAATACATAAATAAATAGTGAATCAATTTTTGTACTAATTTAACATTTATACCAATCAAATATTGTAATCTCCATTCAGGCATTGATTCTGACATTTTAACTAAATAACTCAATCAATTTTCTTTTTCATTTCATTTCTGCTTTTATTCTATTCCTATTACTATTTTCATTCATTTTCCATTTTTTTTAGCAACTAAACGTCACCTAAGTAACTGTAGAGAGGAACTGTGGAGGTTGGTGATCCAAGAAGTGGTTTTGGAACATTAGATATTTGCATTTGGTCACCTATGTACCCCGTGGCCATATTCACAATAAAAGTTTTTGGGATGAAAGGGATTTCTTTAGATATTCAATTACCCTTATATAAACATATATTTTAATAAAATTTCTTGATCAGATTTGATGTCATTCTAGTATTTAAATATTGAGCGCGTCTACAGTAGGGGCGTCCCTACGTAGGATCCTGTCTATACACTGTTTGATGAGAATCTGTGTATAAACAGATTCCCCACAGATTCCCATCAAACGGTGTATAAGGGGGTCCCTACATAGGGCGCCCCTATTGTAGCCCTTCCCTTAAATATTATTAAAAAAATTGGTCACTACTGCTAAAAAGGGTAAAAATTACCACGTAACAGCTGCAGAACACTTTTTAGGAATGGGACATACTAACGTCACCAACGGCTCCAATTGCACCATGTGTACACAATTAACCATCATGACAATATTAATATTATCTGAAGAAAGACAGATAAGGAGCAACCATGTGTACAAGCAGCCATGATTACCCAAGTAATTGTGGGTGACTGTGGGGTGAACCCCAAGTTAGTGGATCTAACCGCCCAAAATTGGAAAAGTGGGAATTGAACAACTCTGAGGTAATTTCCCACTGGACTCTACTAGTCTACTAGCCTAGGTGTTAAGATGCTCATCAGTCATCATGAATAGCCCAACTTGTAAACCCAAAAAACTGCTATATAGAGCTCTTGAGGACATTTATTGAGACATATTTGGAAGCAAAGAATTAAAGGAAAAAAAAAATAGAAGAAGAAAGAAGAAAAAGAATACCAGAGATAATATAAGAAAGAGCTAAATTTATTAGCAAGTTTCATATTACAACATGACTGGTTTACTCATTTATGTAACAGCATGTGTCACGACCCAAAATCCAAGGCCGTGACTTTTAGTAATTTTGAGTGTAATTTAATATAAATTAAGAATTTTACATAATTCAGAGGAAATCAAGT
>JXTC01000275.1:66997-91383 GCA_002914845.1 Trema orientale
ATACAAGTCTTGTTTTTAGCGCACAATTGACAAAAACAACACTCATTGTGCACTTTTTAAACAATATAATTAAAACATCAACCAAACAGGGCAGGCCCGACGTCTAAAATATACGATTATTACTTAAGGTTATTATTAGGTTTTATAATTAATCTTATATATTTTGAATAATTGGAGTTTAATACGTTTTAAATTACTATTGTTAGATTATTTGTAAGACGTGAATTTATGAAATATAAATTACCTAGATTTTCTCTCTTTTAGAATTTTTATACTTCACTACAACAAAAGGTAGTTTCATGTCACTTGATATTAACGTCAAATTGCAACTAGAGTCGTTTGGTCACTCCTTTATGCTCGTGCCATTTGAAAATATGACTTGAAGAGTTTATGAAGATGGGCGAGAAAAAGAGATAAAAATAAATAATAAAAAAAAGAAGAGGAAGAGGAATGACAAATATAAGAAAAAGGAAAATAAAAAGAAGAATAAGAAAGAACTGAGAAAAAAGAAAAAAAAAAAGAAAAAGAACATAAGGAAAGAAGAGGAAGGGAAAAAAAAAAAGAAAAGGAAAATAAAAAGAAAAATGAGAACGAAGAGGAAAAAAAGGAAAAGAACATAAGGAGAGATGTTATATACATGTATAAATAAGAAGAAAGATAATAGAAACTAAACAGTTGACAAGAAAGAGAAAAGAAGGAAAAGAAAAAGACAGAAGAAGAGAAATGAGTAACAAAATGTATGAGAAAAATAAATAAAAAGAAAAAGAGATCTATAGGGAATTTAAAACTTTCGTAAAAATTAAGCGGTAGTTCAAATTTTAAATAAAACATTTGTACAATCAAAAGTTTCAGTTATGCGTAAGAGCCAACGACGACCTGACGGGAAAATTAAAGACTGTGGTAATGCTTCTTTGATAAATTTTCTCTTCTATCCAAATCTCTTCTTTTCTCTTTTCTTTCCCGTACAAAATTAAGAATTCTAATTTCTAAGTAATACATGTTCTAACTTCAATGTATAATGACCTCTTCTTTCTTAGTTCCTTGTAAAAAGAAAAATAGACCTTGATGCATCTTTAAATGACAAAAATTACCTAACTATAATGTACAATTATGGTGCACTAAATGTCATTGTTTTCTTTTGACTAATTAGAGGAGTAGAGGTTTGAACTCGTAACCTTTCATATTTGAAGAAACTATGATTACTACCGGATTATATCCGTGTAACCACGTAACAAAATTAAAAAATTGTTTTATATCATGTAGTAAATAACATACATAAAGCAATTACATTATTAAAATATCATGATCAACTATGTGAGATTAGGACATTTTGTCTTTCCACGGATTTTTTTTCTGCCTTTTCACAGATTTATACATTAAGAAAATAAAAAGGATCTATTCTTCAGTTTATGGAATTTTTTTTTTTTCACATAAAACCCTATCCGCATAAATAAAATGTTAAACGAATACACAATATTACTGAGGGAAAGAGTAGAAGAACATACCTCTTGGCAAGGAAAGTTAAATCCTCGAGACCAGAAAAGAACATATTAGGAGGAACTATAATGTTTCTAATACACCTTTGGCCATTGCCTAGAAAATAAGGATCCATGAACATGAAGTACTCCATTGCATTAAGTAATTTATCAGGATACGTAGTCTTGAAAATATTAATATGGTCAATCTCATCATATGTGGACATATTTGGAGAAGCATTTCTAGCTAGATACTTTAAATTGGTTAGATCGAGTGTTTGGTCATTCTTCCAAAATAGTACCTCCCAAGAAGAAGATCTCCAAGAATGGNTGAGGGAAAGAGTAGAAGAACATACCTCTTGGCAAGGAAAGTTAAATCCTCGAGACCAGAAAAGAACATATTAGGAGGAACTATAATGTTTCTAATACACCTTTGGCCATTGCCTAGAAAATAAGGATCCATGAACATGAAGTACTCCATTGCATTAAGTAACTTATCAGGATACGTAGTCTTGAAAATATTAATATGGTCAATCTCATCATATGTGGACATATTTGGACAAGCATTTCTAGCTAGATACTTTAAATTGGTTAGATCGAGTGTTTGGTCATTCTTCCAAAATAGTACCTCCCAAGAAGAAGATCTCCAAGAATGGCATACTAAAGAGGTTGCGAAAACCAATTCATCTGCATCCAAACACTCAAATATCCTCCGCAGAAACCTACTATCCATATCTCCCCATGGCTTTGGATCCCCACCTAATATTCTTCTTCTCTTGTTGCTATGCCCCATTCTTGTTCTAGCCATCCCCTACTGCTCACATATACCACAAAGCACATATATCTCTATTTATATATGGAAAACTATTGTAACATGGAGAGATGGAGAATCCGTGTCGATATTGCGAAAAGAAAAATCCGCGTATCTGGTATTTTTATTTCGTTTTTATTTCTTGATTAATGATCAGTTTCAATTAAGATAAGTTCCATACCTTTTAAATAGAAACCGGATATACTTGGCCAAAATAAATAAACAAACAAAAATAAAGACCGAAAATTTTCAGCTACTTTAATAATGGGTTGCGTAAGTGTATCGGGAACAAGCAACTCTTTTTCATACGTAAAAAACCAAAAAAAAAAAAAAGATCTTTACTAAAAACAATTCTTTTTTTTTTTTTTCAGTCGATCGGAGTGGGAGAAAATACGTTAGCTAACATCGAATGTTCCTATACTTTCCCTTCAAAAGAAAAAAAAATTTCCACTATGGTTTAATGGCTAAGTGCTTTCGTCATTGTATGATTTAATTTTAAATTGAATAATTGAATTTTATCTTTATTGCAACCGGTTAATACAATTAAAAAATCCGAAGCTCCGGGCATACGAGGCAGGTTAAGGATAACCAACCTTATAAATAATGAAGTATAGATAACGGAAAGAAAAACATAAATTATTTAAATTCATTAATAGGATATGATATAAGCCTTGACAGTAATAATTTCTGAAAAATACACAAATCAAATCACAATTATAATAAAAATGGGAAACTCCATGTACACGCGGCAGGTTATAGATAACCTACTTTATATATTACATATATATATATCATATTAGAGAAAAAAAAAACTTAAATTATTGAAATAATTTTCTATTACTAATTCCGTTAATATGATAAAAAAAATTTAAAGTTAGGATAAGTGCTATGCGTGGATACCTTTTATTTTTTTCATTTATAAAAACTGAATGCAAAAACACGACTCTATCGCTACCTTTATTTTTTCTTTACCCACCTACTTTCTAAGTAATTAGTTATTTACAAAAATATCATCTAATAAATTGACATAAGCACCGTATATAGCAGTCAATAACAAAATTTTATGTCTTGGCACACCCCTCACATACTTGATATATTACTCACGTGAAATTAAGTTAAATTCTAAGAAATCGACATTTTATACTATTTGATTTTTAGGATAAAACTGTGAATGCAAGATATTTTCATTCAACCAATAATTTTGAGTCTAATGAGGCAAGATTTTTTTAATTTAATATCATATTTGCTCTTATTTTTGGTATAAGAGAATGGAAATTGGGTTTTTTTATTCTTATTTTTCTTATTTGTGCTTGGTTATGTTTTTTTATTCTTATTTTTCTTATTTGTGCTTGGTTATGGATGGACTATTTTTAGTCTCCCCATCTTTTGTAATTCTAATGAAGTCCCTTACTATCTACTAAAAAAAAACTAACTAAATATAGCAGTCCAAGAGAGAAATTTTTTTTGTTTTGTTTTGTTTTTTTTTTTTAATTTTATTTTAGAACTTCATTCGTAGATATAATTTTTAATCATATATGCTTTAATTTAGGATAATTTATTTACAAAATATATAACTTCTTACTCTTACAGTTTTGTTTTTAACAATTACACCGATGGGCTAGACACTATCACCAGTGAAGCCATAAAGTTGGGTTGTTATTACTTCAAGTGTTGTATATTAAGACCCATTTTTTTGAGAGTGCTTAAGTGTAGGATGTCCACCGAGCTTCCATTGTCGATTAGGATTTGGTGGATGAGCATGTCGCTAATTTGAACAATAACAACCAGAGGGTCATTATCCAGATAGTGCATGTCGTGGGCATTCTTCTTTATAAAAGTGATTAGCTCGTTCTCTCTTCGGAAGCTTTTAGTCAGACGATGTTCAAGGCGAAGGACTTCTATTCTTCGAGCTTCTCGACTTGTGCAAGCTGAATTTCCAACAATGTGAGGTCCTCCAACCAGATTTCGCCTCAAATTAGGTTATAGTCTCTCCTTTGTTGGTACCTCCCGTGGTTACGATGCTTGCACTAGATCACTAGCCAATTGCTCCGAGAGATTATGGATAGAGTTGATGATTGCTCGCACTTCTCTCAGTGTTTCGTTCTGTTGAAGCTGTTGGGCTTGTAGCTCGACCATTTCTACAGCTCGGTCAGCATCATGCTGGAGTTTTTTCCCAGGTCGCCTTCTCGTTTCACCCTGATTAGTTCCGACAGTCTCACGACTTCTAACAGGTTGTGGGCAGTTGTTTGTGGGGATAGTAGCCTCAGATCCTCAAATTGCATCAGCAGATCTCCAACGCTGGTATCCTGCGACCTTACGGCGGCAGCATCTCTGGTCTAGAAGTTTTAGCATTTTGTCATCACCATGTTTACAGATCTATTGGAATGAGAAAACTTGAAAAATGCTGAGCTTATTAGATCTTTTTGTTGAAGGGCCTCATTCTAGTACCAAATTGTTGATATCAAAAGCTTTTAGGAGAAAACAAAAAATTATGAAGAGAATCATAAAGAAAATAAGGAACACGAATGATTTTTAGAGTAGTTTATCATTTTGAACAAAGAGCATACTGATAAGTGATTAATTCACTCACAAATCAAATATCATCCAGTTCAAACAAGTGTCAGTTCTCAAGCATTTTTTTTCGTTTGAAGTATTTTTATTTTTTTTAGTTCTTAAGAATAATTGAGAATAAGGGTAAATTTGTGCCAAACTTGGGTATTTCAAACTTTTGGATTGTACTTGATTCTGATATGAATGTGTCACAATGAAAATCAGGCAAAACAGAGCTAAAACGACAGAACAATGCACCCGAGAAACAACTATGCGTGTACTGAAAATAGGCTGCACGGCCTTGCAATAGAGTTGCATGACTGCACTGCTTTTTGTCACAGCTCAGCCAAATTCTAGAGGCTGGTGCGTGGCTGCACAAGGTAGCTGCACGGCCATGCCTCCCAAGCACCGTACAAACTGACTTTTGAGCTTCTTTGACTCATTTTGAGTCCTTGATCCATTTTTATTGAATGGCCACAATTTAGCCGTGATATCAGCAGCATTTTGAGGCTTCAGAACCCTAGAGATGGAGGAGGCAAAGGGAGAGGGCGCTAGCGGAGAAAATCTAAGAGAGAAACACAAAAATTTCTAGTTAGAAAAGAGCTTGGAGTTAGAGATTTCTTGAAGATACTTGAAAGAGATCTTGAAGGATTGAAGGCTTGAAGTTCATCTCTACAAAGAGTTTTCTCTTTCTATCTCTCTCTCTCCTAGTCTTGATAGAAATTTATATTGAGAATTCTATGTTTTCATTAATGGATTTCTTGTTAAAAATAGTAATGGATTCATCTATATTGAGCTAGATTTATATGCTAGGACTTAACATAGCTTTGTTTGCACTTTAATTTGAGTATTCTTTTAATAGTTGGGTTGTGTTTTATTTACATCTCATTTGTGTTTCTCTAAACTTAATACTTCTAATTGATGTAGCCAATGAATTAGTTGATCTTAGATTGTGATATTGATGCTCAGGAGAGATTGATTTCATAGTCTAGAATTAAAAAAAATATTCTAGGTTATCGTGAGACCAGGAGGAGATTGATTCCAAGATAATCACTTTAGGATTTAGATTTCCATGAGACCGGGAGGAGATTCGCATCTTAATCGCTAAACTTAATGAATGTATGAGTAAACAAGTAAGATAGAGATATTGACTTTTGTATTTATGTATATAATTTCATTTAACACTCAGGAGAGGTAATGAGGTTAAACCAGCTTCCTTGATTAATGAATTGTGTGAAACTAACCAGCAATTGCTTAATATAAGAGCTTAGAAATAATAAGGTGAAGTTAGGTTCCTAGTACATTTGTCCATCAAAGCTTTTATACTTTTTTTTTATTTGTTTATATTTATAATTCTACTTATTTAATTTTACGATCAATTTGTTTTGTTGCCCAGAAAAAAATTAGGTTACAATAATTATGATAATTAGTAACGAAATAAACAACCATCCTTGTGCAATCAACAACTCTATATTTATCACTTTATACTTGTATACGATCCGTGCACTTGTAGCTAGTATTTATATATACGTTAAATCATTTTGATAAGTTTTTGGCACCTTGCCAAGGATGGTGCTAATTGTTTTGTTGATATCAAATGTAAGTAACTTGATTTTAATTTAGGCATTTATTTTTAATTTTTAATTTTTATTTTTGAATAATTATTTTGGGAGGAACATGGAGATGGTAGATCGACAAGTCCTCTTGAGATTTGCTCAATGAGACTTAGAGACATTTCATTGTGTATAGTGGAGATACAAGGAGTTACTCACGACATTCCCCAACCATAGTTTTTGTCAGGAGCGTCAACTACAAAACTTCCTCAATAATTTATGGCCTGAAACAATAACTTAGTTGGAAGGAGGAAATGGTACCGTCTCTGATACCATTTATCCGCCGACGAAGCCTATTGGTTGTTGGAAGACAGGGCCGATTTTGACTATCGTAGTAGGAACGACCCACTAAACCACTTTAGCATAGGAGATAACTCTAGCATTTCGGCACCATGGTGTGATACCCTACATTTTCAAGTAGAGTTTTCTCCCATCCTTCAAGACCTTGTTGTTCAATTTTCAAAGGAGACAAGGCGTCGTGCAATGAAATTAGAAGAGTTGGAGACTATTCATGACTTACAAGTCGAATCTCCATGTGATTCTAGTGAAGCCATGACAATGACAGTGGTAAGGGACACTCAAGTCACACATATGTACGAAAGCCACCATGAGGTACCGAGTATAAGAAGGAGGATCTTAGGTTTATTTGACGACGATTACTCATATACGGAAAAGATTTAAGAAGCGTTCAACAATGAAGAATCCCAAGACAACAAGTGTGAGTTTCCACCTCCTGAGATCCACATCCTTACAGCCACACCTATCATCAACGCTCACATTTATGATATTCCCATGTAGCCAAACCCTTCCCCACCGCCATTCGCATTATTTATTCAAGCCCACCAAGTATATGAACTAGGGCCGAGTCAGGTTGAGCATATGAGTCCAACACTTCCATACATCACTAAGCTTGATGTTGTCCAAAACCATGACCCATTTGACGTGTTCTATAATACATATTATGGGTTGAAGCCACTCTTTTATAAGCTGCCACAATTTGTACATAAATAAACCTAGAAATGCAAATCATGCAGGAGAGACCCACACCAACCCAAGCTAAAGCAACCTTACAGTGCCATTTTTTTCAGAAGACATTAAGAGATGGTAATGTCTCATCTCCCAGATATGTGTCCTATTCCATTGTACTTACATTGAATATTCACATTTCAGTAATAATGCGTATTTGAAGTTTTGGGATAGGAATATATGTTGGTTAATCATTTGTTGGGTTTTTGCTTTGCTTACATGTTAGTTGTGGTGATTTTTCTTTCTGTGAGTTGTGTTCTTTTGGTCAATTTTTTTTTACTTACTATCTTTTTGTATGTTTAAATAAATTGTGAGTTTTGTTGAAATGAAATAACTTGATAGTGATGATGAGAATAGTCACTTCATATTCTCTTAAGTCTTCTGAAACATAATTTATTGATATTATCTATGTGCTTGACTCGCATTGATTTAACCTCATTTTTTATTCTACATATTTGAGCATGATAATCATGATAATTTGACTCTTTGAGATTTTATAGAACACTTGTGTGCATTAGATAGCTTTGACATCTCATGAACTCTAGAACTTATTTGAGTGAAGCTTTAGATGAAATTCTATATTAGGTGTTATCGGAGAAATGATTTAGGCTATCTTTGGACTATTTGAGTCTTCAAGCCAACCTTGAGAAGTTTTACCCTAGTACACCTAGTTTGAGCCTACTAATACCTTTCCTTTTCTACCACATTTTTGCCGAACCAAAATAATGACTAATCAAACTAGGGGTAGAGCTAGGAATTTAATTCAGGGGAGCAAAGGAAAGATTATCTCACCATAAAATAGCACAAGAAAACTAGAAATTTCCCCTTAAAAAAGTAAAATTAGAAATTGTATTATTCTCAAACTTGTTCATGAATATATTACAATTGTTCTCAGCGATATCTCATAGCCTGAAATCGTTGTATAATAGCTTCATCGTCAATCTTATCAGAAATTTCTTTCTCAGTATAAACAACTAAATTGTTACTCATCCATTGACCTCTTATTCGGTTGTGTAGTCAATTCTTCACAATGTTTATGATAGATAATACCCACTCTATAGTTGCGGTAGCAACAGGTAAAATCAATGCTAATGTGAGTAGCCGATAAACTAATGGATACGCCTTATTTTTTTTCATGTTTGAACCATCCTTTGCGAAAGCTCACTAATGCCTTTTAGGTCCATATATTCTGTACTTGACTGTATATCAGTGATATAAAGTTGAAGTTGATCATCAAGTTTTATGAGTTATATATAAAAAAAATCTTTTGGATAAAACCCTGCAAGACTTAGTAACTTTTGCTTGTCAAAAGCAGCAAACAAATCATCCGGGCACAAACACGTCATATAAAGAAGCAAGTTGGTATTAACATCATTGAAACGATCATTCAACTTTTGAAGTTGCATATCAATAATAAAATAAAATAGATCTATATGAAAGGGATAAAAGTTAGTAAGTTACGGAGATTTTCTTCACGATCTCCCTCGAGCTATAATGGAATCTTCCATCTTAGGAACACTAATATTTTGTTTTTCACATAATGAGGAGACTTGATAAAGTAAATAATCCTAAACATTCTCCCTCATTATTTGCAATTTTCTTTTTAATGCTTTTAACAATTCATTTGTAACTCCAAGTATAACTTTCATCAAATGTAGGCTAAAAATAAATCAAATGATTCCATGAACTCCAATTTGCTTCACATCTTTGTTTAGAACTTGACCCATCATCGACCGTGATTTCAAGGACTTCAATTATAGATGAAAACATGTCAATTACACTCATTAAAGTACCATATTATGAGCCTCACTGCATGTCTCTAGGAAATGTCAAAGTAGATTATTGATTAAGACCATTCCCGCTTGAAATTTCTCCATTTTTGAGTGCTTCAGAAATTATAGCAGCTTGTTTTCCTTGAAGAATGTCGCAATACTTTGATGAAGCTCCAACAACTTTAACCACACTAGAAGCCATGCTAAAAAGCGATGCAATCCAAATATGCTTTTTTGCCACAGCTACAAGAGCTAATTGAAGCTTATCAGCAAAATAATGTATGTAAAATACACATGAGTTCTCATTTAGAATAAGTGTCTTTAGACCGTTGAACTCACCTTTCATATTACTTGCATCATCATAACCTTGACCCTAGAGTCTAGATATTAATCCATATCTTGAGAATAATCTATCAACTGCATTCTTGGGAGAAAGTGCTGTAGTGCTACCAACATGTTCGATACCTATAAAGTGTTCAATTACATGTCCTTTCTTGTTATGGATTTTAAGAAGGCCCCCATTCTATCCATCCGATATAGATAATTCGACCCATCTAGCAATGGTGGTCTAGAGATCCACATTCACGAAGCCGATCCATGGATAAAAAGAAAATCACAAACAACACAAAAATACAAAGAACAGAATAACACAACTTAAAAACCCAGAATTCTCAATAAATATAGCAAGCAATGTCTACTTTGATACTAATTGTTAAGTCAGGTCACTCTATTATTTTATCAGATTTCCAGATTTGTAAAAACTTAAAATAAATGAGTAGAAATCAAGAATAGAGATAAGACACATGAGATTTTATCGTAGTTCAGTATAACTATGTTGTGCCTACATCAATGAGACCTAATCTAATTAGCAATAATTCACTAGACACAAAATAGAAATACAAATAAAGTCTTATACAATGAATTCTAGAACTCCCTTCTAGTTGCTTCTGGTTTATGCTTCCGCTTCCTTCGTGAAAATACTTTTCAATCTGATGTCGAACTCCCCTCAGCTGTTGTAGATGAACTTCCCAGCTCCAGCATAAATACACAAGATCCTTCTTGTGTTCAAGTCACTCACAATCTCCCACAAGTGAAAAATTCATTGAAATCCCTTCAACTCTTGTTGTTCTTAAGCTTGCTAGCTTCAGCACAAACACACAAGATCCCTCTTGTACTCAGGTCACCATAGGTCTCACCATCAAAATAAATTCAATAGCTAGATTGAATGAAAAAGAAACATAGAGTGAAGTACAACTAAACTCTAATAAATCTCTTCTTACTTTTCAACCAAGAGAGTCTCTCAAGATATATCTTATAATGCATAAGAGAGATAGTCCAATGAAAAGGAAACTTCCTATTTATATAGGTAAGTACAAAGGGACAAAAACGGACAACAAGGATATCTTGAAATAATAAACAAGATCTAAAATATGTCGTCTTGACAAAAATATTCAGATATCCTGATGAAACAAACTTATCAATGAGATTTATGAACTGAAATCTAATGGTCCCATCTTGACAAATATTTAGAGACACTAATGAGACAAACTTAACTATGAGATTTACAACTTGGATCTAAAGGTCTCATCTTGACAAAACATTCTAACACACAAATGAGACAGACTCATAATATACAAACTAGTTAAACACACAAATGTTAAGACCTGCACCATATGCACTGACTTGACAAACTGACTAACACATGAAACAGTTAAAAACAAATTGTCTAAACAAACATGCAGAGAGATCAGACAAATAAGTAAATGCAGTGAATAAACTTAACAACACTAATTTTAAAACCTACAGTCTAAACATTTTGACTACATGACACGACAAACAGCCATTGAATCCAAGTTGATGGTGTCCTTTGTTGCCAAATTGAGGATTGGCAGGACAGCCTTCTTACATGATTACACATAAAGAAATATACAAAAACTCAAACAGAAATGTAACCGAAAGTTTATTAATTGTTCATTACAACCTATAAGATCATAAGATGCCAAATACTATCACGTTCCAACAAATACTATTTTTAAACTTTTATTTAGAAAAATATCACTTCTGAAATTTTATTCACAAAAATACCACTTGAAAAATTTTATTTAAAAAATACCACTTTCTTATTTTACTTTTTGTTTAAAAAAATTTTGGATTATTTTTAAAATTTTTTTTTACAATTTTAAAAATAGAAAAAAAAAAAACAATGTTACCAAGCATGTTTTCCAAAAAAAAATGTAAATTTTTATTTATTTAAATAGAAAACAGAAAATAAAAGCGTATCTAAGCAAGCCCTAAGAGTGTCACAATTTTATCTTTTTTAAACAAGAGTGTCACATTATTAGTAACAAGTAGATATTATAGTTATGATAGTAAATGTATGATTTTTCTAGATTAATATAATGATTTTATAACATTTTCTTGAGTTCTTTAATAAAACTTTTTGCTAATGATCATTACTATTAGAGAAAAAATAGGCTAATAACAAAATAACCGATATAGCAGTGAATATACAAAGTATAAAACATGATAAATTTAAACCTAATACAAAAAATGATACACATAGTAATAAATTAAACTTGGTATACAAGTGGATATACCAAATGTAAAACTAGATATACTTGGCTATTTAATTTTAAAAAAATGACATTTATTAAAATGAAGTATAAAAATGAGATGCCTACTCCAATTTCTCTTTAAAAGAAGAGTCATTAAAAAAAAAAAAAAAGAAAAGGATAGGAGAAAATTAGGCCATGTACGTTCATTTTAGAAAAGAATTACAAATTTACGGTTGGCTCTTTCTTTTATGAGATCCAATATCTCATTATTTTAAAAATGCTTTTTAAAAAAAAATTTTAAAAAATGTCATTTTTTAAAATAGTAACTAGTAATCGATAACCAATTTTCGAGCACTGGTAACTAGTAGCCAAAGGTATTTATAACTGGTATATAACTGATAACTGATAACCGATAATCAGTTTTTAAACACTGGTAACTATTAACCATATCTTGCAAATGATATTTTTCTAAAAACTCTTTAAGAAGTGATATTTTTCTAAAAAAAATGGTATGGAAACTGGAAAAAAACTTACTCGCCATTTTTGTATAATTTTTGTTTTTGTTTTTCTAGGTAAAAGTGTGAAAAACCAAAAGACACAACGAAAAATAAAACGAAAAAATATGAAACTCTCCACAGGAGAGAAAGATCTAAAAGATCTCCCTTTCCGGCAGGTTAGAAGAAGAAGAAAAGAACTCATGCTGGTTAGAAGAAAGGATAGGAGAGAGTGATTCTTGGTAATCTACATCTTTAAATAGTTTTGCCAACAGAATGAAAGTTCAGGGCTTTTTTGGCCAAAATTGAAAATATAGGGTCCAAGTCGGCAGTACCAAGATAGTCAAGGGACTATTTGTGCCATTTACTCTATTGAAAGGGTATTGAAATTAGGGCTTCAGCTCTCTCACTTTTGGAATGGCAGGAAGCCTGAAAGTGAACTATAACGACCGGTCATTCTGTTCCAATCAAAAACCGACAAACATGTCTATGCGTAATGTGAATATCAACAAACAAATATACGACATATTGGCCTTTTGCTTCAAACATTGAAATTTGAAAGTTGGAACTTTGTTTTTTATTTTTTTTTTAAAGGAAATTAGAAATGTCTTTTGAAAGTTTACTTGGGAACATTATTTTTGTTTTTTTGTTTTTAAAAATTGTTATCAAAATTTCCAAAAAAAGATGTAACAAGTAGTTTTTAATACTCTTATTTTTTGAAACAAATTTCGAAAACAAAAGAACATATCTACTTTTGTGCATAAGTGTGTATACATAGAAAAATTAAAATCTACATTACTTTTTCTATCAATTTTTCCTACCTAAAGGGTCTTAAGCAAATATTCCTGTAAGTAAGGTTAAAAGCTTATGGTCGCCCCTTCCTCCCTTATTTATTATCAAAAGAAAAACAATATATTAGTTGTCCCTTCCACTCTATAAGATTAAAATAATTGAAATACCATCAGTGAACATTATCAGTAGATTATCTATATTAGAATTTCTTACTCCTGCTTCCAAACATTACTATCAATACAACTTATTTTTACTTATTTAATGATCTCTACTCGATAAAATGATAACGTGCCGTACTAAGTCATAATTATTTTTCTTATATGAAAAAACTTAAGTACATGGGTTCTCTCATATTTTAAAAACTACATGATGTTTTTTCGTTAAAATTTGTAGAACACAAGGTTTACTATAATATTTTCCCTAAACGTTCTAGATTATGTTCATCAACATTAAAATTATTATTATTATTATTATTATTATTATTATGTGAAAGAAAATTCTTTCTTTTGTTAATAATAGAAAGATAGCATAATATCTATCAACGGCTTTTGGGTACAAACTAACATCCATAAGAAACTGATTAAAATCATGGGAGGAATTTTACACATCAAGAACCTCGCGAAATCAATCTAGAACAAAGGGACTCATTTGGATTATTATTCTTGTGCATTTTAATTGAGCTCTCCACTTCTGTTGGCTTGTTATGACCCTCCATTAAATATGAGTCGTTGGTGTCTTTCGCTTTAAATCCAAATTCTATTAGATGATAAATATGATCACATAAATTATCCAAATCTACGTGAAAAATAATACAGATATAGATGATAATAATACGAAAAAGATCAAAAACAAAAGATGCACTCGAAACCACTATAGATCTAGTTCTAGTTAGACTAAAATGACAACAAAAACACAAAAAACCAACACATATCAAAATTTGAGTGGATTAAAACCATCTCATATTTAGATTTGGATAGACTTGTACCTTCTCGAATGAAAGGATTATTTAAAGGAATAAAATAAATAAATAAATTAAATGAAATTTTCCACCAGAGAGAGATTATCTCCCGCTTCAACGGGTTAGAAGAAGTAGAAAAAAGACTCTCTAGCAGGTTAGAAGAAGAAAAAAAGAAAAGCAAAATTATATATTAGATCAAATTTTAAAATTATTATTTTTTAACCATATATTCTAGTTTGAATGACTCAAAGGGTTAATATGATAATCCTTAAAATGAAAGTTTTTTTCCCTATGAACTATCAAATCAAAGGAGTTTTTCCATGTTTTCTAAACCTTAGGGACATCTTATCTTAGTTTTCAGAAACGGAGTGTAAGTTTCCCAAAATAAAAATAAAAGTAAAAAAGAGATTTTGATTTTCTATCAATTTATTTAAATTAGATAGATGGAACTTGTTCATTGATGGGCTAGAAATGGGTGGCACTCATTCATCGGTGGGCTAGACATAGGTCTCACACCTCTTTTTGAAGTGATTGCATTATTGAATGCCATTTTTTTAGATAGTTTGTATATCTTAATTATAGGACCATAGACATAGGAATAGGAATGACAATAAAGCAGATCTGGACAATTTTTCAATTATCATCTTTATCTCCAATTTCATCTCTAAAGGTCAACTACAATATTATACCATGACAATAGAGCAGATCTGGACAATTTTTCAATTATCATCTTTATCCCTAACTTCATCTCTAAAGGTCAACTACAATACTATACCATGCACTCCATCAATTTTTTTTTTAAACGCAGGAAGATTCAGGGTTCACCAATGAAATAACAGGAAAATGATGGTCAACTATGACCCCTTGATAATGAAAAAATAAGAAAAATCTAAGATAACGATACAAGTGATAGTCATTTTTTTTTCCATGACTGACATAACATATCAAATAGAAGAGTATATTAATTAGTTTTCAAATCCTAAAACACAAGTATATGAGCATATATAAGTCTCCAAACTTACAACTATTTAAAAGATATAAGGATATGGATGGTGTCAAATTAAAAATATATCTATAAAATTTATTATATGAATATATATATATATATTTGGATAGGTTTTGAGCGAATAATTCTAACATCGTTCTAGATTATACAGAGTAGATTATGTTAATGTATAGAGTTGAATAAGTAGTTTGCCGTAGAATTTCTGGTAATTTAAGGAAGAATAGCTACTTTAGAAGTAAATTGTTAATAGCAAGACTACAAAACTACAAATTTAACAAGTACAAAATAACGAAAATAAATAGTTAAAAGTTCAGACTCCAAATTGCAAAAAATCATAGCTCAAAACAAGCTAAACGGTAGATGTTCGGTTTTGTTTGGTATTATTACTCAAAAGTCGACATGCACTGAACAATGGATTTTTTGTTTGGGTTACTTTTTTGCAAAAGTTATAAATTAAAAGAAAAGGTCATATTGCAATGCAGACGCTCTATTTTTTTTCTGAGAAAGAGAACAATTCATTAATAAAAGGGTTCAGAAAATGACCGCATACAAAACCCACAGAACAAGGAGAACTAGAGAAATGAAAAGCTGCTACACAGATAATAAAAAACCAGACTAAGTAGTTTATGAGCAAAGACGTTTCTAGATCTAGGAATCCAAATACAACTTACATTACCCAGCTGATTACACATGACTCTGATGTCAGAAATAAAAGAACTAACTGTAGATAAGGGGAAAGTATTCCTTATGGAGTTCACAGCAATACTGGATGTGCATTCAACCACACTTATCCGCAAGCCTTTTGATATAGAGAATTTTAATCCTTCTAGAATAGATAAGCATGTTTCCAAGGAATACCCGAACTGACCTTGATGACGAGCTGCCAGAGCATCACAGACAGCTCCGTTAGAGTCTATAATGATGGCGCCAATTCCAGTATGACAGGAAAGAGTTTCCATATAAACTCCGACGTTTAGTTTGAGGTGTCCCTGTCTTGGCGGAACCTAAAAGGTTTAGTAACTCGACTGACTATTAGATCTGATGTTAGATGTACAAAATGGATTATTAAACCAAATACATTCCCAGGATCTATCATGCCAAATTGTCAGGAAAAGATTTGTTGAGAGAAAACCCGTGACTAGCCTGAATCCATTGTCTTCTATAGCAAAGGATGAGATCACATAAGCGGAAGTGATTAACTGATTAGAGCCTGAGGGTAGAAGGTCTTCTACAGTTAGAATACTCTATGTATGCTCAATGGGAACTCTCTCTATTGATGGAGGTAGAGGAGAAGAGTACACGTTCTATTTGGCTTGGGGACCAAAATCCCGTAGTTATGTCCTTATATACTAGAAGCCAATAGAGACCCCGTCAATCCTTATTGGACTAGGATCAGGTAACCACACATTACAGAGTCCATACTAAATAGGTAACTTCCTGAGCCCTCAATTAGATCACTTAATGGCTCCACTTAATTAGACAGTCTTAATATATAATTGTTATAAAAAACTATGGCCCACATATTAGGTTACAAATGTGTAACCCAACAATCTCCCACTTGGGCTACACAAGTTTTTCCTGAGATAATTATATAATGTAAACTTGAGTGCACACTTTATTATTGTATGTTAAAAAATTACTTCTTAAGACAATCTGAACCATCTTGTATATCAACATGAAACTAAAGCGGCCTTTATTGCACTTAGGTAGGCAACTAAACCTAGTAATGATTGCCAAATTAATACACGTAATGACACAGATCAAGTATGGATGTGTGGCATGGAAATTATATGAAAAGTTATCTTACATGCTTATTTCCATTTGGTCCTACTTTAAACTGAAATGAGATCAACCTTAGTCTTTCCTCTTAATGCATTACCGCAAACTTTATACTTAAACCGCAGTAGGAAAGATAATAATATGATAAATATCATATCTGAATTCAGAGTTTACAAAAAATCCATCGACCATATTCTACAGAAATTAAACATGGAATAAGTGCCACTAATGAATATCTGGACCAAATTACAAACTCACATTGAAACTGTACATCTTTAAAATACAATACCATTATGAGCAATATGCTCATAAAAGCACCTTAGGTGATAAACCTTTGGTGAGTGGCCACTATGACGGAGTTTGTGCATACATGTTCCTTAGACACTTATCAACTCTGAGTACTTTATTTTAACAATAGATAACTTAAAGTCTATGTGCCTTAACCTCAAGAGTTTCGATTGTTATCAAAATACAATACTGCGGCTTAGTTATCACAATAATTCTTTAGTGGCCTTTTAAAACCATCAATCACAGCTTACAGCTGTGTGATAAAGTTCCACAGTTATATTCCCCAAATCAATGCCTTATAATAAGAGATATATACTTTGCTCCGTAGTAAAAAATCTGTGAGTGTTTATTTAACACTCTTTCAAATAGTTCCTCCATTTAACAAATATATATAATAAGAAGTGTATCTTTAACTATATTGGCATCCAATAAAATCAGAATCGGAATACCCAATGATCTCTGAAATTTCTCTGATTTCTGATAAGTGAGCATATAAACTAATATTCTCTTTAAATTCTATATAACCTATTTTGCTGCTACTTAATGATCCACATGAGGGTTATTAATATCTGCCTAACAATCCTGAATATACATAAGATTCTCCACTGCCAATGCATAAGAGAATTTCTATATTTCCTTAATTTCAATATAATTAAGGACACTAATTGAGACTGTATTTATCACCTTTAGCCAATGGGCGTTATCTCCTGAAACATAATCCTTATCGATATAGATCTTTTGTGATATCCTAAAGATACATCAGGAATGATCTCAATGTATCTATATTCCTTAGTACAAAAGAGACGTCCCTAAGAACTTTCACATCAATATCCTTCGATAGAAATTTCTTAGTTTTGTACAACAAGCCGATATCATTGCTAGCTAAAAAATATGTCATTGACATACAAAATCAGGAAGATAAAATTGTTCTCACTGAACTTGTGATATATAAGATAAACTTGATCCCAATAAACTTGTAATATATAAGACCATCAAAACCAAACGAGAAAATAACTAGATAGAATCTATAATATCTTAATGAAAAACTAGTAATCTTTAAATTCACCTAATATAACTCTAGAATATGATGAGCTACTAGTGCTAAAATTATCCTGAAGGAGTCTTTCATGAAAACTGGAAAGAAAGTCTCTTTATAAATAATGCCTTCCTTTGGAGTAAAACCATTAGAACTAGACGAACCTAAATGTCGACAAGATCTTCAACCTCATTGTCCTTCATGGATTTCATCTTATTATTTATAGCATTAATCCACTTTGAGAGTTAGAATATTGTTTTAGCTTGAGTGAAAATAATTAGATCATTTTTTACTCCCATATCAAACACATGTTCTTGGAGATTAACAACATAAATATCTGAAGTTGTACTTCTCTTTTCTCTTAGTAGATTTTCTTCATGGCACCTTCTCTTGAGGTTGTTGAGTTTACTCTTTTAGAGTAACTTCCTTATTTTGGATAGGGAGTTGTTGAATATTATCTTGATCCAAATTTATATCTTGAATAATGTCAGATGTAGAAGCCTGAAACCTAAATATTTTCTATTGCAACTGAAGGAAGAGAAATGAATTCCTCCTCAAAGACAATATTCTTAACTTTTTTTCCCCCCAAACTTAGCACCATCAAGGAATTTATATTTTCCTATTTTGAAAAAGATTTATAAGAGGTATCATAAAAATGAATCCTCTTAACTTTTCAAAAAACTGAATGAAATAGTAGCTAAAATTCTTAAGTTCAATCACTTTCCATATAGCCATTAACCTTAGTTAGACAACCCTATACTTGCAAGTACTTAATGCTAGGCTTCTTGCCTGTCTATAGCGCATAGGGGTTTTAACTACATCTTTAGTGGAAGCTTTGTTTAGTATGTATACTGCAGTTCTTAGGTTCCTTTCCTAGAGTGATTTAGGTAAAGAGGAATGATTAATCACACTTCTTATTATGTCCTTTAAGTTTGCTTTATTGTCACTGGACAATACTATTTATACTAAGTTTTCTCGGTATTTCGTATTGTCAGACGATTCTGTATATCTCTAGGAACTGAGTGAAGGGCTCTGAACTTTGTTAACTTTATCCATTATGCACTATGATTAGATTTGACAGCTTTAATTTCCTAGCTCAGTTGAATTTCAACTTGGGCATTGAAAAAACTTAGACACATCTAGAAACTGAGACTTCTCATGAACTAAAATAGGTACCTTTAATGAGAATAATTGTCTATAAACATAATGTAATACTGTTAGCCATTCCAGATAACTGTATAGAATAATCTGCATGTATCAGTATAAGTTAGTTCTAAGACGTCAAAACTCTTGTTGATACCTGATTTCTTTATGATTATATGTATTCCTTAACATACTTAACACGGATTTTAAAGTCTGTTAAGTAAGTAGGTTAAGAATTTCATCTAACACAAGGCTATTAATTCTCTATTAAGAGATATATCAAGAAAAAGCTTGTGTTATACCATAGAGAAATTCTTTTAATTGATTTTTACTTTTGTACCATATTTCTTAATACGCAAGATTAACTTGATAAGACAATTATTTTAAATTTATAAAGATTATCAATTAAAGAACTAGTAGTAAGAAATTTGAATATTGAAAGAAACTAAATTTAGCTATTTCTGAATGAACAAGAATGACTATATTTGTTCACATAAAAAATAGAATACTTTAAAAGTCTCTTCCAAACCCAAAATTTAACCAGCCTCTAATTGTAATCTAAATAACCTTATATAGCCTCTACTGAAGTAGTGTTGTCATTGCCCAAACAGATAAATCTTTCATCATCAATTTACAATTTGTTTCACGAACAATCGTGCATGAATACACTTATGTGAATAGTAAGATTTGTATCTATTCACTAAGTGTATTTGTATACAAGAGCTAAATTAACTTTATGACAAACAAAATTGAGAAGCATACTCTTCTTTATACACCAAAAGGCATGATTGGGACAATCAACCTTATACATCCAGCTTTTTTGCAAAAGAAATAGATAAATTCCTTATTTTGCTTCTTTTTTCACTTTATGCTGTAAAAACATAATTGCAGCTTCCTTATCTTTATTCTTTTTCCTTATCTATCTTATTTTGAGAAGTACATACTACGTAAGTACTTTTAATCTTTTTTTGCTTCAACATTTCTTCTTCTTACACACTATAAGAAATGATCTCAAAAGAGATCATTTGTACTCAAGGGTATTGCAACTTTGCTTAACTAATCTGTGCAAGAAGAGAGATAGAGACCGAATGTACGAGTAAGTCTTTCAACTACTCTAACTTAAGTGCCTTCAGTTTAGAAGCGAGATTAGACATCTCCATAATGCACTCTCTTATGTTCCCTTGATTCTTATACTGAATTGAAAAGAGGTTCCAAAAAAATGGTACTCATTTCGACCTTTTTGTTTTTAATAAAACGATCCATAATTGCTTTAAGGAACAACTTAGCATTTACCTCCTCAGATATAGCACCCCTTATGATTTCTGTAATGGAGTGTTGCATAACCATGAGACTTATGTAATTAGAATGAATTTACTACTCAAAATTCTTCTTTACCAATTGAAGAACTTTAAACTATAAAAGTAGTAGGATGTTCTGTCTAGAGCAAAATGTCAAGACCAATGCAACTGAGCACATTGTGCTCATTCCATTTCTTAAGATTTGTGTTATTAAACACAAATATTAGACTTAATATTGGCAGATATATATTAAATAGAAACCAAACAGAGAACAAAAAAACAGAAAATAATAACTCACATTAATAACATGTCATAAATTGAGCATATAAATAATATATACTAGTATGACATATAGCAAATAAATATATAAGGTGGGCTCCCATCACAAGATACCTAGAACAACATCAATAAGCCTTCCTTTGGGCCGACTTATTAACTTGTAAGTGGTACTCTTCAGTGCAGTAACCAAATATTGACAGCAAATCCTGTCAGACAGTAAATCTTCTTTTGGGCCGATTTGTTGTCTATATGGAAACTTAATAACCATCATATATCTATTACCACAGGTGTGTTCATTATTCGGCCAAATAACCACCTTCCTTTGGGCTGGTAATCATTCACATGAACAATAAATACACAATCATTCAAATATTTCAAAATAAATAAATTTACACAATAGAGGTTACTTTGACAACATTTTGTTTCAACTCATCTATTTTAAAATATTTAAACAAATAGTGCAAAGAAAATAATAACCAAAATGCCTAGAATATTAAACTGAAAATTTCAATGCACAAATCTTTATGGATGAACGACTGAGTTTTAAGCACTATTATCAACTCTTAAAGCCAAATAGAGTTTTCAACGGATAAAGTATGGGTCGTACTGAAGTTGGGTTGAGAAAATAAAACTGATTGATTAAGTTTCAGGTTAGAACTCCTTGAATTGAGTCAAAAACGACTCAATTCTATCCAAAACCGAGACCGTGTACCTCAATTAGGTCAAAAATCAACCTAATTTTTTTTTTCTGAAACCAGGTGGTGGCACTGTGGCGCTAATATGTGGCATCACGGCGCGCCACTGTGACTTGATGGTTGCGCTGTAGCACCACGATGGTTGCACTGTAGCACCACACATGCCACCGCGGCTTCTCTGTGGTGTTGTAGCGCTATTGATTGGCGCCGCAGTGCCAGCTCTCTGTTCTACGTGCCGCAGCGCTAGAGTTCATCCTTAATATTAATTACCCGATTTTAAAATTGGGTAACTCAAGCCTAATGCGATTTTTCGTCCTTATTTGCAAACTTTATGACTTAAAACTCAGAATTCAACCCTCAAATAGTTAATATCTCAACAAAATCATGAAAAATTCATCAATCATACATGTTATATCTAAATCCTAGAAAGCCATATAAGTAAAGATATCACAAAATAGAGATATGCATAATTATCCTAAGCAATTTAGCATGATTTCTTGCTCCTGATACCACTTATTAGATGTACATAATAGATTGTTGAACTAAATATAATCCTAGGATCTATCATGCCAAATTGTCAGGAAAAGATTTATTGAGAGAAAACCGGTGACTATCCTGAATCCATTGTCTTCTATAGCAAAGGACGTAAGTGGAAGCGATTAACTGATTAGAGCCTGAGGGTAGAAGGTCTTCCACAGCCAGAATACTCTACGTATGCTCAATGGGAACTCTCTCTATTGATGGAGGTAGAGGAGAGGAGCATACGTTCTATTTGGCTTGGGGACCAAAACCCTATAGTTATGTCCTTATATACTAGTAGCCAATAGAGACTCCATCAATCCTTATTGGAGTAGGATTAGGTAACCACACATTACAGAGTTCACAATAAATAGATAACTTCCTAAGTCCTCAATTAGATCACTTAACAGCCCCACTTAATTAGACAGCCCTAATATATAATTGTTATAAATAACTGTGGCTCACATATTATGTTACAAACGTGTAACCCAACATCTGATTCCTGATGACGCTGAGATTTTTTGAACTCCATAATCCAGTCTTCAGCATACTGCAGAATCACATTTGGAGGGCGTGGCTGACGGCCATGAACAACTCTATTTCTTTCTCCCCAGAGCATCTAGGAAGTCACACAACAGGTTTTCAAGTCACACTTAGATAAGTAATCACTGTAGAAACAGGCCAGGTCCGCAAAGGAGTGCCCCACAAAGTTGCCCAGAACCTCCCAAAAACAGCTTTTCTTCCAAACTTGATAAGAGTAAGGGCAATAAAATAGAGCATGTAAAGTTGTGTCACTACCAGAATGGCAGCAAGGACAAATCGATGAGCAAGGGACCCCACTGGAGGAGAGATTAAAATTACTGGGGATGATGTCATGGAAAGCCCGCCACACCAAAATTTTAACCTTGTTTAGGATTTGTAAACGCCAGAGCCTATGACACCACTTAGCTAGTCTTCTAACTCCTGATCCTGAAGTTTGGTCCCTCGACCTCTTCATAGCTTTATATCCCAACTTGGCTGAGTAGACCCCATTGTTATCATAATGCCAGACTATTCTATCTAGTTCTTCTCTGTAACTCAAAGGGATATTCAGGATTATATCAGTATCAATAGGCCAAAAAATTGTTGCAATCAGATTAGAATCCCAACTACCTTATTCTACCATCAATTCAGCCACCGTTATATTCCTAGTAGACTCACTAGGAGCTGTAATAGGCTTGAAAAGCTGAGGTCTCGGGAGCCAAGGATTGCCAAAGGCTTTCAGAGAGGTTCCCTTTCATATTTTCCATCTAAGACTTGTCTTAAGACCGTCTTGGACCCACAGTATGCCTCTCTAGGCTGAACTACAGGTAGACCCTAACCTGGCATTCAAGAAATCCTCCAATTGAAAATACTTGTATTTCAAAAGTCTACTGACCAAGGAATCTGGATTTTGAAGAATTCAATAAGCTTGTTTTGCCAGCAGAGCTTGGTTGAAGATCTCTAAGTCTCAAAAACTCATCTCACCTTCTGTTTTTTATTTACATAGTTTTTCCCAACGCCACCAGTGAAGCTTCATCTTCTTGTTGGTACCTCCCCATCAGAACCGAGCTGTTATCCCAAGAAGGTCTTCAACTAGAGAACTGGGTAGCTTGAAAATGCTCATTGTGTAAGCTGGAATAGCTTGCGCTATGGACTTAATAAGGATCTCCTTCCCGCCGATTGAGAACAACTTTTCTCTTTATACCTGAAGTTTCCCTTGAACTCGTTGTTTTATCGAAGCAAAGGCTACCCGTCTGTTCCTACCTATAAAAGGGGGAAGGCCCAAGTACTTGTCATGAGTGCGAGCAAGGGACAAACCAAGATTTTGTTGGATGGACATTATCATATCTTCATTAACATTTGGGCTAAATATTGTTAGGGTTTATGCCCTAAAAGCATGAATATTTTGGATATTTGCTGAATTAATAAAATGACATTTTTCTATTTGAATTTGTGCATAATTGGTATGTCTTTAAATATCAGAAAATTCCTAGTTTATTTATATGACCACAAATTTAGTATATAAGTGTTATATACATGAGGATTAAATTTATGGATAATAAACTAAATATAGTCCATAATAATTAATTAAAGTTTGGAATCTTTAATTAAATATTATTAGTACGGTCCATTAACATTGAGAATGTAATAGTCTTATCCGGACTATTGATGTGTTGACATCACAATGGAGGTACTTTATATAATTTGATTATATAGGACTGGACCAGACATGATTTGAATCTCACATAAATTCCGTTAACTGTTGAGAGTTCAAA
>JXTC01000275.1:101432-168166 GCA_002914845.1 Trema orientale
TCCTTCCAACTTTCTATGTAAAAGCTGTTTCTGGATTTGAAGAATAGGATTCGAATCCTATACCAAACGCACCCATAGTAACCACAATTTTTACTGTTTATGATTCACTTTTTATCTATTTTTCTGGAGAGTTTGAAATTGTTATCATTGTGCTTGTATTGTAATTAAAATTTTTTAGCTTTTATTAATATTATTCCTTTAAAAAGCCTGTTTTTTATCTTTAAAAAAAAGAAAAAAAAAGAAAAAAACCCATATGTTGTGTGATAATTTGCGTTCTTCCAATTTGGAAGACATAAAAGACATCATTTATGAGTTCATAGTCACTAAAATCTTCTTACTTTTGTATTACTTAGTATATGTTAATGTGAATTTCTGTGTAAATGAAACGCACGGAGCAGAAGAAAACTCAAGATCCGAAGACTAGAGCTATAACACATCAAAAATTCTGTTAGAAACTCAGAGTACTTTCAAGTAGTTGAACTAGTTGTGATTGAATTCTCTCCCACTTCCTCTGGAACTATATAGTCAGGGTCTTCAGTTTTGTTCACATCTTCTGGTAAGTCGATGTCAACCCATGAAGACCAATTCATATCAGTATCTACTTCCCATGATAAGGCCTGTCTTTGTATGTCATTAACCTTCTCAATCAATGTTTGTAACATCTGGTAATTCAACACTTCATAGTCTCTGCGTAAAGTAGAAGGGCCTTATATTTAATATCAGAAATAACTGGATGCTCCTCTCATAAAATTTCTGGTTTTTCTCAATTTCTTACCTGTATGTGAAAATAGCATGTATAAGCTGAATTGAAGCAAGTAGAGCAAAGAATGACCTGACAAGGTTTATTATCGATGTTTGTTGTTCAAAATCAAACGTTGTGAATCTCAGTATTGCGACTTCTATAGAAAATGTGGCACATAGCCCTGTAAACAAAAAATCGAAATTAGTTTCTAAAAAAGTGCTTTAGTAAATAAATAGATGTTACTTTCAACTAAGATATGGAAGTACACTCACCAATATACAGCCATGGTCTAACTGTGTATGTTTGCTTCGTACTAGTGAACATGTAAATGATGAAAATCAACATACAGTAAATGAAGAAAGCTTTGATTATTCGTGATTCGAGCATCATAGCGTCGTGCAAGGCAAATAGCTTGTCTAGTGCAACAAACATGCTTGCTTGCTTCGATTCAAACGATTCCTGAAACAACTAAGATTACAAACTAGTAAGTTGTTTAAAACAAAATCACAAGCCATTGTTTAAACGAATCTAGGACAAGAACTTAGGAAACTTAAAGGGAATGGTGCAAAATGACCTGACCTGCTAAGATAGATTTTGAATTGACTAAGTTCCAAATTTTACCTGCTTTCTTCGAGTGCTTCCAACTGAAATCTTGTTAAAACTGCAGATCGTTGAGTGCTGTTGTCTGTCCATCTAAGGGTTGTTGCTGCTTATCCAAGGAAATCCCAGCGATATCTCCGATGTCATCGGCTTTGCTTTGAAGAAATTTCATCTTCATTGACATTTCATCTCCAACTCTACTTATCTCCTTCTCTATTTCTGCCGCCTCATTTCTCAAGTTATCGATCTCTTGTCCTAGATGACTGTATGAATCCTGAAGCATTGACATCCCTTCTTTCAAATTTTTCTTAATTTCCACTTGCCCTTCTTGCAGCTCTGCTTGAGAACTTGCTATTTTCCTGGACTGCTCATAGACAGCTGCTGAGTGATTCAACACCATCTATTTGTTCTCCAACATTCTTCGTCGTTTGAGCAACTTGTTGTGTTCGTAAATCAATCGAATTCAACGAATCAAATATTTGATTCGAGCCCTGCAAAAGATTCTCTGTTCTTTCTTCAATGATTTCCAATTTTTCTTCTGCATAATTGGCAGAACTTTTCAGTTCATTCACCAGTCTCTCTGTTTCATGCCGGAAAGCATGAGCCCTGGAAAATCGCCAGAACACAATAACTCTTGCAAGTTTTCCTTTTGAGTAAAAATAAAAACGATACTACGATGAATATAACTAATTCAAAAAACAGCATACTTAACTGTAATTGATGGCAGATGGAATTGGTTTCGAGGTAGAATTCGAGATAAACCTTGTGCTCATACTCATTCAAAACTTTGAGGCACTTAGCCATACTAGATTTCGGATCACAGGAAGGAAAAGGAGGCCTCCCGGAGTCCTTCTGGAAGCAATCACTGAGATGCCAAGCAAATCTAGACCGCTTCTCGTCAACCGCCAATCCTTCCGAGCAGCCAGAAAAGAGGTGTTGGTGAGCACTTTGCCAGCAAGAGTTGAGGCTTAATTTCAAATTATTCTTAGCATTCTCCATCAGCCTGATTCCCTTCTGGTCATTGAAACCATCTATAGAGAACTCAGCAACTGAGCCACTAAGAAAATTTTCATTTGAAGTAGAGTGAGCCTCTTTGGAAGAAAAAAACCAACCCCATGATTGGCATTTTGACACAGTCAACAGAAAAGTCAACAGAAACAGAAGACGGTGATGATCAACCATAGCACTTACAGAGGTTCTAACTAACTAACTGGATATTTGATCAATAATGTAGCGAATCTGCATTGATGATTTCAAAGTTAAACAAGTTATTCTTCCAAGTACAGTAAGAAAAATACATAAGCACTGTTGCCTCATCTATTAATAGGCAGCAAGAGCAAGAATTAAAATAGACAAAACAAGACTTGAGTTCAAGAAACGTTAGTAGAAATTCTCATCCGAAAACGAAAGATATTTTAAATTAAGTGATTTTTTATCCTTTTTATTACATTTAAAAAGATAAACCAAAGATATGTGTATTTAATATATCGCTGGACTACGACCTTTACGTAATATATACTTTTGTTCATCCGTAGTTAAAATCAAAAATAAAAGGAAAGAGAAAAATATCTATATCTATTTCAGCGCAAAAATACAAATAAAGTTTGCTATCGTGACCTTCTAAACATTTGGTAACTCACAAAGTAACACAATAAAATAGCACAATAATCAGAAAGATCGATGAAAGGGAAAGGAAGAGAAAACTATCGATGAGAAGAGGAAAACGGCACCATGAAGCAATTGCCTAAAGAACAATATTCATAATTTGGTTCGATCTCTATATTCATTTCAAACTGCTAATTATTTTTATATAAAACACTACTAATTATTCTCACGTATGACTAGGAGAAAATTAACAAAGAACATAAATAAAATTAGTTTCATTGAAAAAAAAAAAGAAAGGAAAATAAGTGTCATGTTGATCGACTTTAACTCGCTAAAAAACTTCCTACTAATAAAATAGGAGTTCCTAGGGAATTGTAACAATGTATACAGAAAAGTCAAAAAGATTTTAAAAAATTACTTAATTTTTTCTCAAAAAAAAAGAGAACAAACAAACAAATACACAAGATTACATATAAATTAAGAGAGAGAGAGAGAGAGAGAGAGACCTGGGAATTTGATCATTGGTTGCAGGAGGGTCTGTTTCTGTCTTTCTGAGTTAGATTAGGAAAATGGGAACCAAATGTGACAACAAATATAACGTACAAAAACGAATGTTTTCTACGGAAATGGAAAGGCACAAAACGCTGCGTGTCAATGTTTGGTATTGGTATCTGTTATGCAATCCTAAATCCACATCAGTTAACACCAGGAAAGAAAAGTCAACTGAGTTGCGTCAGGTCGCATATGTGTTTTCTTGATTGAAATGCGATCTCATCCGAATAAGTTAAATGTGACCAGAGTGAAAAAGAAACCAGTTCAAGCTTCATTAAATGGGTAATTTACAAAGAAAGGAAAACAAGTTTCCGAACGAGGATCGACTAGTCATTTCATTTAAGTTATTACCTAATTGTATTGTTACCCGAAATTATATTTTCTAATTATGTACTTACCCATTTGTGTAATTAGGAAACATTGAGCCACCCTCACCTATATATAGGGAGCTCAGTCTCATTATAATAGACGACAAAAAATTCCTCAAAAAATACTTCACTACATTCTTTAATTCTCTCAGCTCTCACCCTGAGACTTAGAGAAACTCTTGTAATTCTCCAGAAGATAATAAAAAAACAGTGGATGTAGGCTCATCTTTTTTAGGGATGAACCACTATAAAACTCTTGTCTCCTTATTTACTTTGATCTTTTTAATACACAAGTCACATCTCGCAATTTTTTAATTCATTGTTGATAAAACCTCCGTCAACAATTGGCGCTAGAAGGAGGGCTATTCCAGCAAACTGTTCATCAATCTCGCTTCTTCAACAATGGCAAATACCAGAAATACTACCAGAAATACTGGAGTTAGCCAACCCCAAAGCACTGCTACTACACAGGTCGATCCTGCTCAGGATCAGCTTGCCGTGACCGCACCAAAAAATATTGTCCAGAGACAGGATCGCATGGAGGATGCACTAGTGAACCTTCAGCTAATCACCAATCAGATTAATAATTCTCTACGACGACTTGCTGAAGGACAGATGGTGATTCTACTGCAGCAAGAACGCCCCAGAGATCGTCCTGCTCGACAACCTGAGAGAGGAATTCAAATCCGAGAGGCAGGGAATCACAACCAGCCCAGAACCCAATAGGAGCGTCATACAGATCATACCTCCAAGGGAAAAGGCAAGGTCGCAGACTTGCCACAAGAATCCAGTATTGGGAGTTCGAGCACTAATCGTGATCATGAACAACCTTCTCGGAGAGCGACCGTCAATCGTGATCGTCCGAGCAACGAGCAAAATCGTCAATCGAGGAGCGTCTTCAAAAGAATTAGCAGGAAGCCAAGGCAAAATCCTGTAGACCTAAGACAATATTTAAAACAACAACGTAGTCATGAGCGATCTTCATCGCATCATAACGACCGAAGTCGATCTCATCGCATTATTACTGTGGAGTCTTCACAATGATTGCAATAGACCCTGCCTGATCAACCTGCCTTATACCGTAACAACGATCAAAGACCACCCTTACCACCAAATAATGCTCTTCCTCCAAACATTGATGTTCATAATTTGAGAATCGCATTAGATACACTCACTGGCTGGGACGATGAGCTCGCTGATGGGTATCGTTAATCGCCATTCAGCGAGAAAGTTCGAGCTGCTGCCCTACCTGCTGGATAAACTTCCCATCATAAACAGTTTTGACGGGAAAACTGATCTACAGGACCATATGGACCACTTTAGCGACCTGATGGAGCTTCATCGTGTCAATGATCTCGCACGATGTAGATGTTTTGCTGTAACTCTCACTGAAGCAGCGAAGAAGTGGTTTCAAGGGCTTCAGCCTGGATCGATCTCGTCTTAGCAACAACTTTAGACTGCATTCTTGAGGCAATTTCAGGCTGCAAAAAATTTCACTATTCCATTAATCAGTTTGTCTGCTATTCGACAAGGTCCAGAGGAAACTCTGCGATCTTACTTCAATCGCTTCACCTCAGAGTTAGCAAAGGTCAACAACCCGCCTGAAGGGGGAGTTCTAACTCTAATAATAGCCGGGGTATGGCCAGAGACGAAACTTTGGAAAGAGTTACTTGAGCGAGAATGCAGAACTCTTGAAGACTTTTATCGAAGAGTTGGTCAGCATCTAAGGGTGGAATCTCCGCACGAGAATCTTTATAAGATGAAGAAGGAAGGAGGAAGAGACACAACAAAAGATGCAACCACAACTAACAACAATAATAACAAGAAATCGAATAAAAGAAAGAACGAGCAATCGACTGAGATACAGCCCGAACAGAAGAAGCAGGAGATTCCAAGAGCTCCCATAAAATTCAACGACTATACTAAATTAAACACACCCATAGATCATATCTATGCGGTCACAAATCAACAAGAGTGATATTGTCAACCATAGCCAATAAAATGAGAGAGAGCAAAACGTGATCCCAACAAGTTCTATCCCAACAAGTTCTGCCGGTATCACAATGATATTGGGCATGACACTAACAACTGCTACGCCCTAAAAGATGAGATCAAAAAATTAATTAAAGAAGGGCGACTACAGCAATACGCCTGGCAGAACAATGAAAGACGAGAAGAAAACCAGCAGCGACCTCCAGAAGTTCAGCGAGAAGTGCGAACTATTTTTGGAAGACCACATGTTGACGGAGATTCGACAGAGGGCGCAAGGTAGATATGCACGAGAAGCTCGACAGCAGCCATTGACCAATGTCATGCACCTAGAGCAGCGACCATAAAAGCTTCAATGGGTACCGAATATGGACATCACCTTCACGGAGCAGGATGCGAGAGAGGTCTGTTACCCGCACAATGATGCCTTAGTCATAAAAATCAACTGTGAGAGCACGCAATTATGGCGAGTATTAGTCGATAATGGAAGTCCTGTCGACATCCTATATTATGACGCCTTCAAGAAGATGGGATCAAGTGACAGTGACTTGAAACCTGCTGTCATTCTACTCTACGGATTTACTGCGAACTATTTTTGGAGGACCGCATGTTGGCGGAGATTCGAAGAGGGCCCAAGGTAGATATGTACAAGAAGCTCGACAGCAGCCATTGACCAATGTCATGTACCTAGAGCAGCGACCACAAAAGCTTCAATGGGTACCGAATATGGACATTACCTTCACGGAGTAGGATGCAAGAGAGGTCTATTGCCCGCACAATAATGCCTTAGTCATAAAAATCAACTGTGGGAGCACGTAATTGTGGTGAGTATTAGTCGATAATGGAAGTGCTGTCGACATCCTATATTATGACGCCTTCAAGAAGATGGGGTTAAGTGACAGTGACTTGAAACCCACTGTCACTCCACTCTACGGATTTACTGGTAATAGCATAATACCTAAGGGCATGATTGAGTTAATGATTAATGTTGGAACTTATCCTAGAGTTTCAACAGTAATGACTCAATTTTTGGTTGTAGATTGCCCCTTCGCATTTAATGCTATACTAGGAAGACCAATACTTAGGGAACTTCGAGCTGTTACTTCAATTTATCATCACGCTATGAAGTTCCCAACACAGCACGGAGTAGGTGAAGTGCGAGGTAACCAATAGACGCACAGACTTGTTATAATAATTCTTTGAAGTTCGCCACAAAAGACATTACACCTCGCACAATGATGGTCCAGCTATAAGGTAAAGCATCAACCAAAGCGTCAATCGAAGACCTTGACCCTCGAGAAATCGATGAAGAGGTCAAAACTGGACCCATAGAAGACTTGGAAGATTTGTCAATCGATGAGTCTTCGAAGGTGTTAAAAATCGAAGCAAAGCTTCAGGAACCCGTGCGAGCTACAATGGTCGCTTTTCTAAAGTCGAACTTGGATATCTTCGCATGGCAACATTCTGATATGGTGGGGATTGATCCAGATGTCATGTGTTATCTCTCAACATAGATACAACAAAAATGCCCGTGCGATAGAAAAGAAGAGCGATGGATCCAGAACGCTATGTTGTATTAAAGGAAGAGGTGGACAACCTGCTCGAAATTGGGTTTATCAGGGAATCTTTTTATCTAAATTGGCTCGCGAACCCAGTTTTGGTAAAGAAACTCAACGGGAAGTGGAGAACATGTATCGACTTCACTGATCTCAACAAGGCGTGCTCGAAAGATAGTTTCCCATTTCCTAGAATCGACCAGCTTGTAGATACGATGTCAGGGCATGAACTCTTAAGCTTTATGGACGTATATTCTGGATACAACCAGATTCCCATGTATGAGTTAGATGAGGAGCATACTTTGTTCGTCACTGATTGAGGATTGTACTGCTACAAGAAGATGCCATTCGGACTCATCAACGCGGGACCGACTTATCAGCGTCTTGTCAATATGATATTTGCAGAGCAAATTGGCAAGATAATGGAGGTATACATCGATGACATATTGGTAAAGTCCAAAAAAGCTGAAGATCACATCAAACACCTTGATGAGATATTCAAAATTCTTCAAAAATAACAGATGAAGCTGAATCCCCAGAAATGTGCGTTTGGTGTAGGATATGGAAAAGTTTTGGGATTTATGGTTAACCAGCGAGGCATTGAAGCTAACCCCTAGAAGATACAAGTACTAATTGATATGCAGTTGCCTCGCAAACCAAAAGATGTGCAGAGCCTAGCGGGACGAGTGGCCGCACTAAGTCGTTTTGTATCCAAATCAACTGACAAATGCCAACTATTCTTTGAAGTTCTGAAAGGATCAAAGAAATTCGAATGGACGGAGAAGTGCGAGCAGGCGTTCCAAGAATTAAAGAAACACTTGAGTTCTCCTCCACTCTTGACAAAGCCAACTCTGGGAGAAAAGTTGTATTTATACCTCGCTGTTTCCAAATACGTGACAAGCGCTGCACTGATTCGAGAAGAAGAAAATATACAACGACCTGTCTATTACGTAAGTAAAAGACTTCTTGATGCAGAAATGAGGTATCCAGAGATGGAGAAGTTGGCATTAGCACTTGTCATCGCTTCTAGAAAGCTTCGACCTTATTTCCATGCACACTCCATTGAAGTTTTCACAAACTTCCCATTAAAGCAGGTGTTGCAAAAGCCCGAGGCTTCAGGACGACTACTCAAGTGGGCAGTTGAGTTGAGTCAATTTGACATCAATTTTTGACCTCGCACTGCAATCAAAGGTCAGGCTCTCGTAGATTTTATTGCAGAGTTCACTTATGATATTAATTTACCCACCGAAGTAATCGAAAAACCAGCTTTGGATCTATCAAAACTATGGAAAACCTATGTCGATGGATCTTCAAATAAGAATGGGGCTGGTGCGGGCTTGATGCTAATCAGTCCAGAAGCACATAAAATTCATTGTGCACTTCGCTTCGGATTTTCGGCCTCGAACAATGAGGTAGAATATGAAGCGTTAATAGCTGGACTCAAGCTCGCATAAGAGATGAAGGTCGAGATAATTGAGGTATATAGTGATTCCTAGCTGGTCGTTTGTCAAGTGATTGGCGATTATCAAGCGAGAGGAGGAAGAATGATGGCCTATTTATAGGAAGTGCAACGACTGTTCTTGACATTTACCGCCTACAGCATTCAACTTCTTCCTCGCATTAAGAATACTCAGGCAGATGCTCTAGCCAAGCTCGCTTTGACAAAAGATGCAGAATTGTTGAAAGTGATTCCTGTCGAGTTCTTTGCCAAACTAAGTATCGAAGAAGAACCCCAAGTAACCATGCCAGTTGACCAGAAATTTTCATGGATAGATCCTATAATGAAGTATTTACAGGATGGTGACCTTCTTGAGAATAGAGACGATGCAAAACGACTTCGAATGAAAGCAGCTTGTTATATCATTTATGACAGAAAGCTTTATCGAAGAAGTTTTAGCTTGCCATTATTGTTATGCGTTGACAAAGAAAAAACACATTACATTATGAAGGAAATTCATGAAGAGATATGTGAAAATCATTCTGGGGGACAGGCACTTGTGAACAAGATTCTCAGGTAATGGTATTTTTGGCATACCATAAAGAAGGATGCAATGGAATTCACATGGAAATGCGACAAATGTCAACGATTTACAACTATTCCTCGAATGCCTCCCGTTCTTTTAACCTCGATGACTAGTCCGTGGCCATTTGCAGTTTGGGGAATTGATATTATTAGAATGCTCCCATTGGCGCGAGGTGGATTGAAATATGCAGTGGTCGCAGTAGATTATTTCACCAAGTGGACAGAAGTTGAAGCTTTAAGTACCATTTCAGCAAAGAAGATGATAGATTTTGTCTACAAGTCTATAATCTGTCGTTATGGTATGCCACATACTATGATCTCTGATAATGGAAAGCAATTTGACCGCGATGAGTTTTGTAATTTTTGCGATAACTTAGATATCAAGAAAAGCTTCTCTGCAGTCATCCATCCACAAGCCAATGCTCAAGTCGAAGCTATAAATAAGATACTTAAGCAGAACCTAAAGACGAAACTGGAAGAGCACAAAGGAGCTTGGCCAGAGGTGCTCCCTGAAGTATTATGGGCTTATCGCACCACTCAGCGAACTACTACTCGAGAAAGTCCATTCTCTTTAGCTTATGGATACGAAGCGATAGTGCCAGTAAAAATTGGTGCGAGCTCGCTACGACGATCTATTTATGAGCATGATCAGAACAATGCATTGATGAGGATTGAGCTCAATCTTTTGGAAGAAAGGCGTGAGCAGTCTCAACTATGGATCGCATCATATCAACAGCGCGCTCCTCGATATTACAATTCTAAAGTCAAAAATAGAGAATTTGAAATCGGTGATCTAGTTCTTCGACAAGTTCTACCTAACACTAAGGAGCATGGTGCTGGAGTATTTGGACCTTCTTGGGAAGGACCATATGTTATTAATGTCGTCATTCGACCTGGGACTTACAAGCTAGCTCGCCTTGGAGGACAAAAGATCGAGCATGCATGGAATGCAGAGCAACTTCGTCGATATTATCAGTAAATCGTCATATTTGTCCTTATAAATAAAAAAAAAAGAGGGCCTGGGAAGACATCTTGTTATTCATCCGAATTCATCAATAAAGATGCAATTTCTTCAATCACTACTTCGATTTTATCATCGCATTACTCCTTTATGTTCCTTCGACTTTTATAGTTTTATGGCAGTCTCTGAAACACCATAAAACTCGAGAGGTAATGGGATCAGAATGTTATCTTCTATTTGCTTCCTAAGGAACTATGCAAACGTTCATTTAGAGGATTAGAATTTTAGATCGTCCAATTTCTAAAATTTCTTAAAATCTTAGGATTTTCTCTTCGCTTCATACCATTGCATGTCGTATTATACAATTTCTCTCCTCGAACAGTAAAGTAACTAAGCGAAACGTTCATTGTTCGATGTGATATATTGCTATATTCTATTTTGACATGGAACTTTTGAAAAACAAATGTTGAGTTTGCATCACTTACGCTCGTTGTTTTTCTTAAGCGACCTAACATATCCTAATACTTAAAATTCGTTTTAAGTTAGTTGGATTCGAATCGCAATAGCATACCGATCAGTCACTCAGTGATTGACTACTTGGTTAAATTATGCACATTTATATTATTTATGCGATGAGAACTTTATTTTTGTTTTGCAGGAATAAAATTTCGATTGAAAAAATTTCATAAATATAAATTAAGCTAAAGCGAGCAATATATATTACAAAATAAACAGATAAGCCCGCATTTGTCTCAGATATTACAAAATTATAAAAAATATATAAACTATTGTACAAATGTGCTTGCTCCCCCGTCTGCAGCCTTCTCTGCGGCCTCAGCATCCTTCTAACTCTTAACGAGTTCGACAACGTCCTCCCCAAGGATAGAGAAGTCGAACTCCGGATGCTTGCAGTAAATATTGTAGATGATGGTCGACGAGGCGACGTCGCTAGCCTTTTCTTCGAACTCTTTGACCTCAGTGGCCTTGAACTCCTCTATTGCTTTACGACCTGCCTCCTTAGCTGCCTTTTTCAAAGCATCCGGATGTTGGGAGATGGTCTTTTTAAGCTCAGCATTTTCCTCTTCAAGCCGCTTCTTCTCCTACTTCTCCCGTGCCAAAGGCTCCTCTAGCTGTTTTTTCTCCGTCTCGAAGGAGCCTTTCTCGTCCTCGCGAATCTTCTTCAGGTCCTCGAATGACTGGGCCATCCCTTCGACCTTTTCGCCTTTCTTCATGCATTCGAGGACCGGGTCGTACATCAGTACAGCAACTGTAGCAGTCTGAAATACAAGCATATTAGTGCAAAGAAAATACGTCGAAGAATCGAAAGAATTAAGATACTTACATTCGCCAGCATCCTCATTGCTGCACGAAATGCGACCTTAGCTGGTCGTCGCTTCATTCTCTATCAAGCTTTTTCGGAGGTGAAACGATCAATAAATGTCGTACTCAGGCCAGCCTTTTCTGGCAGTTGGCGAAGAAGCGCGAGGAACTCTTCTTCTCTGTTGGCCTGACTAACTCCCCTAGAGGAAGTAGCTGGTTCTGTGGATGGCTCAGGTTGGCTCGCAGGTTTGGAAGGCTGAGGAGGAGGCGAGCTTAAAGGGATGTCCTCGAAGGTGACTTTTCACTTCTTTGTAGTATCAACCTTCTCTTTCCCTTTTGTTGAAGAGGGGGCCATGTTGTCTGGAGTCTTTGATTTTGCCATTGACCCCATAGTGAAAGGGGGTGCTCATAATCCACTGTCGATGATCATTTCTATAAAAATATGATTAGTTAGCATGCGAGATATGTAATGCGACAAAGGGAAAAAAATTAAAGAAAATTACCTTCTTGCGGTTGAGAGGTTGGAGGAGGTGAGGCTTCCGGTAATGGAGGTTCTGCGGTGAGAGGAGCAGGTATTTTTTGCTTCTTGGACTTGGCAGATGAAGCACCCGTTTCTTTCTGCTTCCTCGATTTCTTTTTCTTTGAGCTCGAGGGATTGGTTGGACGGTTAGCAGAGTAAGAAAGTCCGGCACCTTTTGGGAACAGCCCGCAGGCGACCAAATTCTTGGTTGTCCCAAGCTTCTTCTAATTGAATTCTTTTATTGGAAAGGCATTTATCTTGTATACTCTTGCGAGCTGCTCTTTGTTGAGTCCTGCTCTTTGTTATCTGCAATGACATACAAATGCGATCAGATAAAGTATATTTCTAGAGTTAGATAAATCTAAAATCTACCTACCAGGGTTTTGGAAGAACCCGTTGTCAGCATATTCGAAATGGAAAAATAGATTTTTCCATTTTCCTATATTATTGCGAACTCTGTGGATGGTTTTTATCGCTTGATTCGACCACTTGCTCGCGTAAAAGAAGCTGAAGTCTGAAGGGTTCAATTTCACTCGATAAAACCAAGCGAACTCTTTAGGAGTGGGAGATCCTAGGCCTAATTTGTGGTATAATATATAGAAGCCTACCATATATCTATAAGTGTTTGGGGTAAGTTGAAAGGGAACGACTCCATAGTAGTCGATAATCGATTTAATGTATGGGTGTAATAGGAGGTGGATGCCACATCTGAGAACTGCATCTGAGAATGAGGCAGTACCGTAAGGAGGGGTGTATGATCGATTAAATTCTGTGGGAATACGAAGAAGTATGTTGATGTTGTAGTCTCGCACGATCTTCTCGAGCTTATTCGTAGTACAGCTCGTCTTTATGTTAGTGCATGACCAGTCTCCCTCTACGTAGTTGTAACCTCTCACATATTCAAGGGCATCTCTAATGTGTTGAGGCTATTGGTCTTGGGGAAGGTCGCCTATGCGAGGACTACTTTTTCTGGTCCTGGTTATTTCTACTTCAGGTTGCTCAATATGGTCCTCGGGATCTATAGGGCTAGTTTTCGTGCTCACATCTGAGAATGACGATTCACCAAAGAATGCATTCCCTTCCCTAATCTCCTCGCTACTAGACATCTGAAAAATAAACATTAGAGATATTTAATCCTATGCGAGCATCACTCTATAGGTAAAATCATAAATTGATTTATAAACTAATCTAAGTGCGACCTAAAAATAGGCGTGCTATATTGTCCATTTTTACAGGTATGCTTGCTATATGCGAGCAATTTGGGGCTACAAACCCTAGAATTGCGCCGACAACGAGCTATTCGTCTATCTTAGATCTCATTAAATTCTTCTAATCAATCTATGGATTCGTCATATTTCTATCCCAACCTTTTCGACAAACTTGAACTTTTAAACGGGGACGAGAGTCTTTTATTTGAACCTTGCTGAAGAAAAATAACGGTCGAGTTCACCAGTTACGAAGAAGAAAGGCCTTTGAATATCGTCTCGGGTATAGTTCAGGTCTTGAGAGTTCTTTGAGAATTGAAAATTTGAGTGAATGAAATGGAAGAAGACAATGGGTTTTTACTTAAATATCTCAGGAGTCAGTAAATCTCAACCGTAGGATAAGGAATTAAGATTTTGAGTTTATTGGCCGAGATTCACATGGGAAGAATTAATTTTCGAAATTTAATGAATTTAATTTTTGAAATACGAAAAGATGTGATTTGAAACGACACATGACGTCGTTGCCATCATCGCGTCTGCTCAAGAAACAGAGAAGTTTCCTCGAGTTTCGCCAATCCTCTGAGAAAATGTGATACGTGGTTGCATTTGTCAGGAAAAAATACGCGTGGTTTTGGAAAGTGATTCAAGACTTGACGACTTTTCAGGATTTCGAGATGAATTCATAACGTCGCATTATTAAGCTCGCATTTATCAGAGTAGGAAGTTCTATTTAGCCGAAAGGCTAATGGATCTGAGGGGCAATTGTTATGCGTTCTTAAATCCATATCAGTTAACACAAGGAAAGAAAAGTCAACTGAGTTACGTCAGGTCGTATATGTGTTTTCTTGATTGAAGTGCGATCTCATCCGAATGAGTTTAATGCGACCAGAGTGAAAAGGAAACCAGTTCAAGCTTCATTAAATGGGTAATTTACAAAGAAAGGGAAACAAGTTTTTGAATGAGGATTGACTAGTCATTCCATTTAAGTTATTACCCAATTGTATTGTTACCCGAAATTGTATTTTCTAATATGTACTTACCCATTTGTGTAATTAGGAAACATTTGAGCCACCCTCACCTATATATAGGGAGCTCAGTCTCATTATAATGGACGACAAAAAATTCCTCAAAAAATACTTCACTACATTCTGTAATTCTCTCGGCTCTCACTCTGAGACTTAGAGAAACTCTTGTAATTCTCCAGAAGATAGTAAAAAAAATAGTGGATGTAGGCTCATCTTTTTTGGGGCTGAACTACTATAAAACTCTTGTCTCCTTATTTGCTTTGATCTTTTTCACACACAAGCCACATCTCACAATTTTTTAATTCATTATTGACAAAACCTCCGTCAACAGTATCCCTTCATTAACCTTGCAAACAAATGATATTTCCATTTTCCACTATGGTTATTTTTGCCTCGTTTCGAGTTCCTTGATGTAATATAAACTATGTCCCCATGGCCCCCTCCCTCCTCCCTTTAGTTTTGATTAAGGATAATTTAGAAAAGTGTTGGTAAATATTCTCCATAATAAGGTAAACTAGGAACTCTTTCAAAAATACGGTTCGGACCAAGAAACGACTTAGGCCCAGACATATCAAAATAATCCTAATATTGATGGAAATTTCTGAAAAAATCACGAAAATCATAAATAATTGACTAAAAATATAGAATTACTTAATAAAATTTTAGAAAATACTAAATCATTAAACAATTCGTCAATAAATTAGTTTTCTTGCAAAAAGTAACGTATATATATATAGCTTAATATAATATGATACTTTTCAATAATTATTGTAACATTTAGCTATAATTATTGTNAAGTGTATATGTCATGTATATATTGTACTTGATCTAATAATGGTGAAAAAAGAAGAAGTAATTTTAAATCACGAACTTACCGACGTTACTGATATTTCTTCGATATATCTCTAATATTTTCGATATTTTCCACGATTTTCTTCAAATTTGTGAATAATTTTTCTGATATCAATACCGATATCAACATTTACCGAAATTTATCTGATACCGTTCCAATATTTTCTCGATATTCTGACATATTTTTTTTCCAGTGATATCTATATCGGACTGTAATACTATGTAAATCTTGGTTGAGAAACTGTCAATTTAGAGCTCGTCTTATAAAGTTAAAGCAGAAGAATGGTCAATTTTTTTTTAAATTCATAACTAAAGAAAAAACTTTTTATTGAAGATTTTATTTTACTTTATAATTGAAATTAACTTTCAAAATAGAAATTAAGATTATACAGTCCATAAAAATAAAACTAAACTCAATTTTGGTCAAATAATTAAGTACTTGAAAGTAAAAACATGCAGAAGAACGGTCTTTTTTTTTTTAAATTCATAACTAAAGACAAAACTTTTTATTGAAGATTTTAGTTTACTTCATAATTGAAATTAACTCTGAAAATAGAAATTAAGTTCATACACTCCATAAAAATAAAACTACACTCAATCTTGATTAAATAATTAAATACTTGAAAGTAAAAACATAAACATATTTAAAACACTTTATTGTCATTTGGGATTCTGCCGTTGCCAGCCAATCTCTGGTAAGAATTACTGCTCATCTATAAAATTCAAATGAATGGAATGAGCTTGCGCCTAGTGAGCAAATCTCATGCATGCAATGAATGTCATGTTACTTTTAAAATCATAACTGTGTATCCCTTTCTTTGAAAACATCTTATTCACAATATTTCCATTTCATAAAGCTTTCATATTTGAGCATATCATAGTGTAGTGCCAAGTCTATCAGAAGTGATGAGCCATAAACGTGGTGTCATGACAAGCATATGTGACCTTATAGCTATTCGGATCCCATATAGCTATCGTACTAAAGTGACTAGCATCAGAGTTTAAAGTTTTATTCTTAACATAGTGATTGTAGATCAATCAGTCGGTTGCCCATGCTCCTTTCAAGAACTTAACGAATTCTTAAAGAAAACATTCTTCTTAAAACATAGTTTTGGATACATAGTACCTTTAAAAATTCATTTTATTAAAAATCATAATTTTTCGTGCAATTATATATGCATATACTCATGACATACTTACATATTTAATGCAATTAATATTGCAGAGCATATAATAACATAATAGTATAATCATAATTGCATCACATAATAGCACATAACTTTTCACATAAATACATAGGGTAAGATTTACTTACATTAGGTCCTTAGAAAAGTTTCTTGGTGCTTATAGTGAAATACCACACACTCAATCTTATTGTAATCACGTATCTCTTTCTATCTTTTTTTATTATTATTCATGCAGCAAGATTCATTACACATATTAATATATGCTATTATCTTTTATTATAAATAGATTTATGTGTCTTAAAAATACTCACATTATATAACCATAAAATCATGTTTACTAACATGCATAACCAAAAACTGAAAAATTTTGGCAAAAAATGCATACTTAAATAATTTTAGATTATGATATAAAATTCTATTTATTCTGAAATTCAACAAAAATTATTATAACATAAAAACAAAGCTATATAAAATTACGTAGAATTTTTTAACAAGATTTAATCCCTTTTTGCTAATTTCTAAACTAGGGTTTGAAATATGTTAAAAATGTTTAAAGCCGAGACCAGTCTTCAATTATTGAATTTTTTAGAATGTTTCATTTATTAAAAAAATTTGAACATCAGATGGTATATATTTACATAAAGACAAAAATCGGAGATTCCAAATTATATTAGTACATAGTACATGTAATCCTTAAAATTATATCCTTAGAATTCAATACAACACTTAAATTAGAAAATGATAAGTTATTTAAAAAAAATCATAATTAATCATAAACATCTCTAAAAATTAAGAAAATATTCTAAGTCTCTTATAACACATATATTCATATTTAATAAAATTTTCAGGTATAAGTAAATCAGTAGGGTGAGGTTTTAACAATATTATCATAGACGAACAAAACTATCATATTTAATGGTAGCAAAGGCGGTATATAAATAAAATTTAATAATGATCAGAAATAAATTTATTATATCACAAAACTTTCCAAAACATAAGGCAACATATATATAAACATGTCTTTAAAATTTTAACTCAAATTAAAAATGTTTACCCTCTGAAATCATTTAACAAAATTGATAAAAGTTATTTTACAGCTTTTCTTAGGTGACGACCAACATGTATTAAAAGATTTTTATAAAATCACAGGAGTAAGATATAATTTAAAACTTTCGAGAAATCAAAATTTTAAACCTTAATAAAATTTCTAACTCTAAATATCATAAATTGAATTTGAACCTAAGTGCAGTAAAATATTCTAATATTGAAAGACTAAGAGTTCTAAAAATTACTTTTTTCTTGTTTCTTGAAGGAAACTAAGAGGAAATTTCTTAAAATCTCTATAACCTACCACAACTATAAGAGAAATAGAGGTAGGGAGAAATATAGGAGAAAACTTAATTGTGTTGACAAAGGAGTACCATATTTATAGGTTGTATATAAAATATAATTAAATAAATTAATAACAATCATACTACTTACCTAATTTTTCTTTTTAATTTATTTTCTTTCAATCATGCAAATAAATTAATTTCTTTAACTTAACTATATTCATCTACTTATAAAAGTAATACAATATTTAATAATAAATAATATGTAAACCACATCATGTTTGTATTTAATATCCATAAAATCTATATAATGATATACTATTCAAATAGTTAATACATGGTTATAAAATTTACCTAATTTTGTTTTGTTTTCTAATGCAATTAATTAATTTCTTTTGTTTTAATAGTGATAGATATATACATATAATATGTTAATGATTACTTACATCATCTTCCATTCTTATGATGGACCAAATGCATATAATTATAATATGATAATGGTTATACTATCTACCTAAATTTTATTATTTTAAAATTATTCATTACTTATATATATAATATGTATATACTTTATTTATATAAACAATTCTAATATCATATATATATATAATATACTTATTTTATTATTTGAGCTAGAATTATTAACAATTTCAATTTGGGCTAAAGGTTTAGAGCTCAATAATAAATACAAACAAAAAATATTAACTACTTCAATTTGAATTCTCGTATTACCTATTGGGCTAAAATAAATAATTATTAAAATAAAATAATTTAGAGCCCAATAGTAAACACAATTAATTAAGCTCATATCAGATTAATAATGATAGTCATATAAGGCTATATTATATATCTAGTCAAATTTAAACATACATACACACGCACACATATATATATATATATATTAATTATTTTATTATCATATATTTGTAAAAGAAAATTAATAGTACTTATTAAATTAACCTATTAAAAGTTCAATATTAAGACTAATAAATTAAACTCCCAACACATTAAACAATAATTATATGCATGAGTTTATTATTACATGTTAATTTTTATCCCTTATTAGGCACATGTGGTCCAACTTGACTTTCATATGTGTATTTCACTGCAATATATCCGCAAAATTCATTAGTGCATAACTGTTCAATTTCTATGATTAAAGAAATTAAAAACATATATTAAAATTTTTGACTAAGTAATAAGCTTGATATTACAGGGATCATGGCTAGAGCAATATTTCCGATATTTGGCCGAAAATATCGATTTCTCTGCCCTTGCCTAAGCCTCAAAAGTTCTGAAAAATATGAGCCCAATACAAAAAGGAAAAAGTACACCCAGCACTACCTTTTAAAAAATAATAATCTTTTATTCCAATGCATAATGCTACTTTTTATTTTTATAATGTTTAGTAATTGATAAGTTAATTTTTTTAATGGTTGAGTATTAAAAAGTGTATTAATTAGCACTTTTTTAAGTGTATAGGTAACTCATAAATATTGGCAGTGTGGATTTTAATATTTTAGAAATTATGACATTATGCTATTGTGACTATATATTGAGACCAAGTATAAGCATATGAAAAAATTTGGTACAACAAATAATATTGTATGGGAGGATGATTTTCGTGCTGTATGCTAAATTATAACATTATCACAATGAAATAGCATTGCATTGGAGATCCTCTTAAGGTATTAATCTTGGTATAATTTAGTCACATTTAGAAAGGGACAACTATATTATGTCCAGAACTTAGGATTATGCCTCATCAAGGCCGTACAAACTTCTCATGACTCACGGTGGCCGTTCTCTCTCTTGCACGAGCTCGCTTGCATTTTCACTCTAGCTAAATCAGTTAAATTATTCCCATCCATAGAACACCAAAAGTGGGACAGGGAGTAATCAAAATCCACTCCTGCGGACTCCAATCCCATTATTCAATCCTATCGTATCCTGCTTCTAAAAGAAATAGATGAATAAGAAATGAAAAATGATAATAGGATAAGTGAAAAAACTTGGTCAAAAGCAGAGTATGACTTCTGCAAGAGTAGGGTATGTGGGAATCAGGATTTTTCATGCGATTGTCTTCTTCATTAGTCAAAAGGAATTTTCGAGTATTTCTTAGATCTACCCCCATTTTGACTGTATATTAAATGACTTCAATGGCTGCCGTTTTAAGAATGATGCATGTCGAGGTTGCATCGGAACCGCAGATCAACAATTCTAATATTGATCAACGGTTCGAACCATCTCGATCATCAATGTCTTTCTTGTTATACACCCTGCACTGCGAAGAACAAAATTATACCATTTTAGACGCACTAATATATTTTTATCCAATTCAGTGCTCTCCAATTGCAGCACCTGACACAGAATATAGTTTTGAAAAAGTGGCCTTAAAAGTACGGTTATCAAATCATCAATCCGCCACTTCAAAAATTGAGTAATGCTATGGAGCACCAGTGGTGCCCAGCACCACAGTGATGTGTCAGTCTGTCACTGGCTAATCATAATTATAATTTAAGTGGGACCTATGTGGGACCCAGTTTATTAATTAAATCATCAAGTGACAAACAGACATGTCACTGTGGTGTTGGGCACCACTGGTGCCCCTAGCATTGCTCTCAAAAATTAGTCTTGCGTACTACATTTTTTGAAAACACCAGGAATTTCCCATTTATTTCTCTGATACTGCGGCTTCACATTTATTTCTTTAGCGTGTAATACGATAGAAAAAGAAATTTTTCTGTGACGTAGTTTTGCATACGACGCACATATATATATATATATGTATGTATTTATGTTATTTTACTCTATTATGTACTTGAACCTAGTTTGAAGAAGCTTGTTCGCACTGATTCACAAATTACAGTTACCAAGAAATGTCGGGAGAGACTCCATTGGTTAGGAAACTTGTTTTAGCAAAAGGATCGCATATGATGTTCCTTGAAATGATACTTATCTGTACAATCCAATACGAGAATCCCAGTTTAAAACCGAACCAAGATGTACAAAATGAGTCCAAACAAAAGAATTTGCAGTAGTACTTTTGTTGCAGGCCACCAAACGACCGGTCCATTAAAACTTCCCATCAGCTTGGAAGGGGTTATTCATCCCAAATTATGCCGGCAATGGCTCCTCCAAAACTGTATTTTCAGAAGAAACAGTGTCATTGGCGGTTAGCTGTGATTGTCCTTTGGTGTTTGTGTGGATGCACAAGTGTGAATGTATGTGTGCGTGTGCATGTGTGAGAAAGAGAGAGAGAGAGACAGACCTTTTTTCGTTGAGGAAGCTTCAGCTGGAGCAATTTCAGCAGCATCGGCCACAGTAGGTGGTTTAGTCGGTATGTCAGGAAGGTCCAATTTCTCTTCGGGAGCTTGCAGCAATGGGGGAACGTTGGGCATATCTTGAACCGAGATCTGAAAATATGAGTGTTAAGATGAATAGGTTATTAGATTTCCCAATGCACCTATTATCAAAATCCACAGGGCAACTAGCAGTATGAAACAATACAAACAACCATACTAAATTCATCAACTATCAATGTAAATTAAGGGTTTCCTACTTAATTTCATAAACTAAATGTCAGACAGAAACAAGTAGTTGAATTAAAAACTGACGTTAATACAGCATATTATAAAGATCCACTTTCATCCAAAGAGTGCATTAACAGCCAAGTTGAAGACCAAAATACAAAATTCAATGAAATATCATAAGAAAGTCAATCAGTGCTCATCCTTGCTGCAATTTGTTCAAGGCGCCAGAAAATTTAGAGGAAATAAATATATAACCATTTTACTTTGTTGCCCACACATGCTCTTCAATCTAAGTCTAATCTGCAGGAATATACAAAAAACTAATCTTGGAGTTTCCTAATATATAATGAAATTTATCCAGCAAATACGGTCCCCCCTATATATTGAATTAACACAATGTAATTATTGATCCTAATTCAAATATGTATTGGAGTTAAGAGGCGGAAAAGCCAGCAGCATAACATGCCCATGTATTCAGGATAGGCATATGGTACTGCACAACCCTCAACCTCAGAACTAGCATTTGAAAAGTAAGAATGCTTCTCAGACAGTGGATGGTTAGTCTTAGATTTGGAAATTTTAGGTATAGCAATATGGCTTACAAAATAACTAGAAGATACCTGGATGAATGAAATTACACTTAAGACTGAAAAAATGGAACAAGCAAAAGGTTAAAAACCCGTCTCAAATTTCAGTAATTTATCATTCAGAAAGTAAAATACACATACCTGAGTTTCTAAGTTCTCAAATTCTGCTAAAATCTCCTCTTCATCTTCTGCTGATAATTGCTCTCCCAAGATTGCATTAATTTCCTAAAATGATGCATATGGCAATACGAAATTAACGAAATAAATAGATGAAAGAAAACAAAAGAAGAAGTTTTCAGAGTAAAAAAACTGAATAGTAACTTGCTTGGCAATGTTTATGTTTTGTGTTTTTGGCCTTGAAAAGTAAAATGGATGGTGGAAATTTCCTCAAACAATATACTCCAGGACATCATCCTTCAATTCACTTGTGGAAACAGAGAACATATAATATACATGTTGCCAAGCAAGCAATAAATGTTGATATCATTTGTCAATTAAAATTTCTACTATTTTTGATACTTGTCCTCCAGCTGAACCCTACAATCTTTGGAATGTAGGAAATTCTAGCATATAGCTAGGTAGGTCCCCATAAGGAATTGGTTACTCAGAAAAATCCTGATCTAGTAATTAGCGATAAAAATGGGTGGATCTTTTTGGAGAATGACCTGCTTACTGTGAAAGCAGAAGCAGAGACTTGATCCTCATTACATAGATACCATTCAAATGAAATCAATTTAGTTTGGAAACTCAACACAAGGGGTACATCAAGTGGTAAACAGAATGAGAGTCATCATTCTGTGCCCTTTTGATTCACTGCTTCTTCCTGTGTTTTTCCTTTCTTTTTTTGTTATTTTTTTCTTTTTTTCCCTTGTAATTTGAGAAGGGAAAAGAAACATATAAATCAGAAATTGAGAAAAAGGCCAGAAGCTTATAATTTTTAAGCCAATTCTCATAGTATTAAATTGGCGAACAGCAAGTACACGATTGGGAACCACACACACACACACAGAGTACTGCTATTGAAGTTATCACGGTGTTATATTTGGGTAGCAAAGCACTGCTATCGAAGTTACTGCTATGGTGTTTTATGAGGAAATAGTGAGAGGCTGTGGAACACAGAGAGAGATTACTGCCATAACCATTTAAGTTATTTGCCAAGTGTAATACTAGTAAACAGAAGGTTACAGCCATAGTGTTACATTAGCAAACAGAAAGTAACTGCTATAGTGTCATATTAATAACAGAAAATTATTGCTATAGTGTTAGATTAGGGAATATATTATATCTATAATATATATACATATATATATATATATACAGAGAGAGAGAGAGAGAAGGATTTTATATAACATATCCAAGCTATCAGAAGTAACAAATATTTGTATTATATATATAAACAGGAAAAATAAAATCAGAAAAATGACTAAAAAGGATAATTGTAAAGATAAGAGAGTTAATTAAGCTCACATCTTGATAAGCTTTAGCTTCAGCAGTATCATCCATTAGTTTTTGAACATCCTCAAGGTTGACCTCACTCTGGATAGCTTTCATTGCCTCATTACCAGCCTTCAAACTCTCAAACACAGTTTTCTGCTTGCTAGCCAACTCAATATCTGCCAACTAAACCAAAATGTATGCTAAAGAGAAGATTGCTATAGGAGAAATGGAACGTCAAATTAAACCCAAAAATCATTACTAAATATGAATTAACAATAAAAAATTCTTCTTAGCTTGAACATAAAGACAAGGCATTTGATACTTGCAAATAACCAATGGGAAAAAAAAGTAAGAGCAATGAATTGAGAAAATGTAACTCAGTTTAGAAAATATTGCTTACCTGTTGCTCAACATTGATGACCCAGGCATCAACTTTCTTCAACAATTCTTCTTGCGCCTTCTTTTTTTTTAATGCCAACAATGCTCTGTCCTTTTTGTTTTCACGAATCAAGTCTCTTGCAGCTTGTTTTTCAGCTTCAATGACATTGTCAAGCTGGAAAAAGTCATTTACAAAAAGTTAAAAATGCCAGACATTAGAAAACATTTGTTGATACCAATCCCCAGAAGCTACTTCTATTTTTTCTTACTCTGGAAGTCAAATAGTAAAACATATAAACAACAAGAAAAGTTGTGACCTCTTGAATTCCGAGATTTTGTCCCAGTCCAAGAAAAGAAATTCATCTATTCCTAAAACTTCTATATTTACCTGCATTAAACATCAGATTCTAACTAGCGATAAATCTTCTTTTAGACAAGTCATGATTTCTTGCTAATAATCTTATCAAGATTTTTTTTTGGCTTGAATAATCTTATCAAGTTATTTCCTCATTCTTATACTACCAACCCCCAATACAAAAAGAAGGTTAAAACTAGTGAGTTATGTGGTTAAGAAAAAAAGAAAAGGACCAAGTCTACAAATAAAAAGAAAATACCAAAAAGAAATAAAACAACGTTAACAAAAGAAATGAAGCAAAGCTCAGAATAACCTGTCATCGCAATGACCGAAAATCCCTCTAGTCTCCAACAACCAAACTAATCTCATATTGCATCCATCTAACTCAACTAAGATGATAGAAAGGTACGTTGATCAAATCCTTTAATTTAGGGACTCATAGGGTAGCACTAAATATAAGCATGCCCTAAAGGGAAGAGCCCATCTTGGTATCTATCTTTAAAGATTCTCCTAGTTCTCTCCAAGCGGATTACCAAAAATAATGTTGAGACCATACACATCCGGAACATCTTCCCTTTTTAATTCCCCTAAAGCCTTTTAGACTCCAAATAAACATCAAAAATCATAATTTACAAACTGACCATGAAACCCACTTGATACAACATGCACCACAACAACACAAGGGTCACCAGGAAAAATGGAAATGATAAAATGCCCATCTCTTTCCAGCATTAACATCCCAGTGTAAGACAACACGTGGATGGTAAAGAAATGTATGATTGTCTCCTTGGCAGCACATCACAAGTGTTCAACTTTTCATGAGCTAAACGCCAATTGAACATCTAAACCTTAATGATCCACAAGCTTTCCACTCGATTTGAAATGACTCAGAAATCAACAAGTAAAAAATTACCAATACTCTCCTCAAGAACAAACCTAATTTCTACGTACTTTCAAAGACCAGCAAGAATTTTTTTCGTAACTCTTTTCACATTGAACTGAACAACGTACACACTAATTTACTAGAATCTAAACAGAGAAATTCACCATGCTGAAGACATTCAACAAGAAGTAAGACCTTTTTTGGAAAAAAAAAAAAAAAAAAAAAAATCTCCCTTAATTTCTTAAGAAATCATTTTTTTCTAATATACAAACAGTCATCTTCAAGCAATAAAAGCAACAATTTATCATCCTTTCCACGTAACCAATAATAAACACTAATTCCTGCCTATGAGGGAAATGCTCTTGAACCCCAAATACAATAATATTAATACCAAACCCAACCATTTTCAGACAAGAGTACAGAAAAATTGTTAAATAAAAAATGCAAACGAAAAGAAATCATATAGATTAGATTTTAAAAAAGAAATACGAAAGCAGCCAATTTGTTTTCAACTTTAATTTCACTACTTTGATTTCTATTTCACTCATCAGAGACTAGGATCACTGTTCATATACCTTTTGTCCAATTTCGTTTCTTTTGTTGTTTTCATAGAGGATATGTTTCTATTGCTGTAGAGGATTTTATTATTTTGGTCCAAATACCGTAAAAAACACGGGAAAAAAAAAAAAAAAAAAAAAAAAACAAAGAGGTGGAGAGTGTTAAACCTGTTGTTGGTATTGAGCAAGCTTGCGTCTCTGGGTCTTGAGAGTAAGAATAGCCCGATCTACGTCAGTGATCTTGGGCTTCTTCACGAACAAATTCCCCATTTATTTTTTTAGTTTTGTTATTGAAAAGGAAGAGAGATAATTGGATGGAAGAGTTTCATGGGCAGCCAGCCCAAAATTTGCAATGTTGGATTTGATTAGGAGTCCTATAACAAAGAGAGTTGTAGACCAAGACACCCAGTCACGCTAAACCATACGAGAATTTATTAGATCAATAAGTAATACCAAATTCAATTTCAAATATTTATTGGACAAGCATAATTATAATTTGGCAGATTACCAGAAATCTGAAAAGACAAATCTGCGGCGTGCGGAAGAGTGAGGGATGGAGTTGATAGTTCACGGCTGTGAGAAGAGAGTCTCAGAGCACAGAGTCCTACTCCTCAGGCGTCAAGAAGAGCCGATAACCCCCGGAGAGAGAGGTCAAGCACAATAGGAGTCTAATTTGGCTGGCTGTACAACTTATGCTTCCATATTTGTAAGGCCGTCTCCGACCCTTAACGCCCAAAATGGTGTAACTTTGACACCTTTCATAAGTTAAAACTCTAATCTATTACCTTAAAACTTATACTAAAAAAGAATATTCTTTTTCTATTTTTTATCTTTTTAGTCCTTCAACAATTAATTTATTTTAAAAACTACTATATCTATATATTATTTGATATATTATTACAAATTATTAGAAAAAAAATATTCTAATAAATTAACAATACTAAAAATTAATAAATTATTTTTAATTAACTAAATATTACATTTAATAAAACATTAAGAAAACAAAAAAACACAGCATTTTATACAAAAAAAGATTATATTAACAAAAATAAAAATCCTAATTCCACATTACTCTACATTTAATTCTTCGAATTAGTATATTCATTCCACAAATGATCTATTAATGCATTTCGAAGTGCAATGTGAGCCTCTTTATCCTTGATTTGTCTATGTCGAGTAAGAAATTCTTAAAACCGAGTATTTTCGTCTACCAACATCTCAACTTCTGGAGTTGGAGCTTCCATCGAATCATTAATTAGTGCATCAATATCACGATCATCCTCAATTATCATGTTGTGCATGATAATGCACGCAGTTATTATATCATGTAATACACGTTTATGAGGATCCGATACTGATCTTCCGGAGTACTAAGTTATTATTTTCGTTCATGTTGATGTTGTTTTAGTTTCTTGTTTTAGTTTTTATTTTTATTATTTTAGTTTATGCTTATTTGCTAAAATTTTGTTGAAAAATTAGCTATATTGTTATTGTTTTAGTTTATGTTGTATTTGCTAAAATGTAGTTAGATTTTTAGTTTATATTGGCATTTAGTGTTAATTTTCCGCATATTATGAAGTTTTTAGATCATAGAATTTAATGAGTAATTATATTTTAATAATTATAAATACTTGTATTATTTAGTTTAAATTATAATCAAATTAAATTAAATATGAAGTAAATTAAATCATTATAGATAATAAAGGTTAATAAAAAAGGATATATTGAGAATAAATTTGTAGGAAGTTATAAAGGTGGGGGCTTTTGAAAAAATAAAAAAGTTTGAATAGTATTATACCAAATTTGGTGTAAAAGATAGTGTTACATTGGAGATGATTTTTAACACCAAAATACTCGACTATAATTATGTGCATAAAAAGATGTGTATTATTAATGTTATTTCTCTATCTTATTTTTTACTATAAAAAATGTGCATGATAAAGCAGAATTATATGCATAAAAAGACGTTCATCATTAATGCACATAATACTCTGATTAAGGATTTTTATGCACATAATACTCTATCATAATTATGTGCATAAAAAGACGTGCATCATTAATGCTATTTCTCTCTTATTTTTTACTATAAAAAAAATGTGCGTGATAAATTTTAATTGGCAAAAATAATACTTATATATAGGTAAAAAAAAAAAAACTACCTACTGGATTGGTGCCCATATATATATATTGCCTCCAAATTAGATTTTAATCAACTCTGCAATATGGATAATTAAAGCAGACAGAAGACGAGTTGATTTGGAATTAAATGTGATGTATGATTTTGAGGAACTAATTCCTACAACAGATACAACTAAGATGATGATGTTACCTTTTTCTTGATAAGATCTTAAATTTCATTCAGCACCGTAGTATGTTATGTGTGTCCATTATAGGGTTGAAGAGTTGTGTGATTATAAATTATACTAGCGAGTGTTCCCTTCTTTTGTGCGTGAAAGTGTAGAGGTTAAGTATCTCAGAAGGTTATCATCGAAAGAATAGGGGCCCGTTTGGTTCGCCTATTTGAATGTGTGTATTTGAATGAAAATTATAAAATGGGTTATAATTAGAATGGGAGACATTTGAATGGAAAAAATAGTGGAATGTGTTGTAATTAGAATGAGAGCATTAGAATGGACCATTCAAAAATACCTCCTTCCCTCCATTCTCATTCAAGACACAAAAAAATCATTTTAATGGTTAACTTTTTAGATGGACCATTTGAATGGAAAAACTGAATTGTTGAAACAAACACACATTCTAAAAGATCATTTGAATGGAAAAACTGAATTGTTGAAACAAATACACATTCAAATGGATTTTCCATTCTAATGAAATGGAATGGTTGAAACAAACGGAGCCTAGGTATCTCAGAAGGTTGATCGAAGTTGTCCACCAGCATGCGGTCAACGAATTAATTACTATGTATATTGAACTCATCTATGATTGAGGTGAGCAAGATGCATCAACAACAATAGATGACATCTTTGATGATGGAGAAATTTACACTTATTACCCGTTTTTGTGCCTCAAATTTCACAAATACTCGTTTTTAAATTTTATTTAAAAAACACATGTTTTTTTTTGTGGTATACATTTTATGTATAAAATATGTATCGTATACATTTACAATTTAAATTTTTATATAAACCATTTACCGTGTAAATTTATACTATAGTATATATTTTGAAATGTTTACCGATTTTCAGATATAATTATTATGTGTGAATTTATACTGCAGTATATATTCCATGTATAAAATATTTGTGGTTTACATTTCTCTAAAAAAAAAAAGTATAAAACGGGTATTTGTGAAAAATAAATAAAAAATGTGTATTTATGAAAATATGCTTAATAAAACGGATATTTATGAATTTTTCTCTGATGACAAGTTATACCCTGATGACTCACATGTAAGTGACAACAATGTGAGTTCATGTGGCACTTATAATAATGGCAATTTTGACAACCTATTACAGTTCATGCCGAAAATGCTAATGATGTACCCGCTAAACTCCTAACAGAGTATAAAGGTTATCATAGTGAAGGATAATGCCCTTAAAACACGTATTTTGTATTTTTTTCTAAATAAATAAAATAACATTTTTCTATTTAAAATTGTGCATATTTTTTATATCTTATAAATATGAGAAAATTCCTATTTTATTAATGTGACCATGAATTTAGTATATAAGTATTATATGCATGTGAATTATACTTATGGATAATGAACTCAATAAATTCTGTAATAATTAATTAAGTATTATTAGTACGATCTATTAATATTGAGAATGTAATAGTCTTATTTAGACTATTGATGTATTGTAATATTATAATTGAGATAATTTATATAATGAGATTATATAGGATTGTACCCGACGTGATTTAAATCTCATATAAATTTTAATTACTGTTGAGAATTCAAATGACGTCAAAAAATGATCATATATAGATCAATTTTAATTTTTAGTAGTAATAGACTCTTGTTCATAACATTATATTTTTTGATATACTTGTTAAGGTTTGTTTTTAAACGAGCTGAATTACAAGTATCTTGGGAACATAATGAGATGAACAACTGGGAATATGACTTATAGATATGGAATCTATTCCTTCCTAAAAGAAGCTAGTATTGATTTAAGAATTGGACAATTTGACTACTCAATTTATAATAGATTTATGAATTAATTGTTTATTAGAGAATTAACGGAATATAGGATAAAGATATAATTGGAGAAGTAAACGAAAAACTAACTTACATCTGATTATGAATCGTCTTATGGAAGATTGAACTACAGGTAGTAAGTAAATCAATGGACATTTTTTAAGCAAAATTAATTCTGTAATTTCAAAAGTACAATTTTATATTTTTAGTAGAATAATACTGGAATTAATAAATTAGACAAATTAATTAATTGTTAAAATTTATTGTAGCTTGAATTGCCGGTCCATAGATCCCCAATGCCACACCTCTAATAAACATTATATTGGATATTACAATATATCTATTATTATACACATAATAACATATAATAACATATCCAGAAGAACTGTTTTTTTAATAACATATTATAATTAATAATGATTATTATCTATTAATTAATTTATGAATTAATTAATTAGATATTCATGTGAATACAGAATATACAATTAAATGAATCATATTCAAATAATTTTATGCATAAGTAATAAATGAATAATATCGAATCAATTATTAATATGAAAATGTTTAATTATATAAAAGTTGATAACTCCATAAAAATAAAGTTATTGTGTGCTTTAAATGATAATACTTTTCTCTGTTCTTGTTAAAATAAATTAGTTTTGTATGTTATTTATTTTATTTTAATTATTAGTTAATTTATTTATTTTATTTTAGTGTAGGTAAAATGAGTTAAAAGGGCCAAACTAGGCAAAATTGGAGCTGAAAGGTCACTTTTGTCATTTCAAAATTAAGAAAAATCAAGGAAAAAAAAAAATCCATCTGAGCCTCAAACCACACGCACATGAGTAAGATTTGTGCATCATGCGCCTCAGGAGCCTTCTATTCAGTTCATCGGACCGTCCATCATCATCTTGTCTCTAATTGCCGACCAAAGCGTGTTTGAGTAAGGGATGTTGCCCCCTATGTTAGCCGGTTAGAGGCCTTGAGTAAGCCTGTGCACTTATCCTGTCATCCAGTTGAAACGTGCCACGTGTCCTACTTCACTCCGCAACCATTTGAATTCCGATTAGAGGAGTGCTAGCAATACTCTCTTTTGCACTCTCTTTTGCACTCTCCTAATCTCACTGCTTGACACGTAGAATCCACTATGATTTATTGTATTATTAAAATATTAAACTGGATAGTGGAATCCATGTGTCAGACAGTGAAACTGGAGAGTGTCAAAGAGAGTGTCCTTAGCATTTCTCTTCCGATTATTGTCATCTATTAAATCCGGTTGCAGTCATTTCAGCCACATTAGACCGCATGACATAGCTTCTTCCATCTCCATCAGATTCATTCTCGACCGTTTATACTTTAATCCAATGACTACGATTTCGTCCAGCTCTCTCTCATCTCCTTCAAGCTTCAATCTCAGCCGTCCATGCAAGGTTCAACAATATTCAAAATTAGCAGCTATATCCTATATTTTATACCACCAAGCACCATTCTTAAGAGGAAAGCTCCAAAACTGCGTTATTAGAGTTATAGAAAAACCAAAATTACATATTTGTACATTATAAATATGGTTGCCAATCCAATATGTATTTTTTCAAACCATTGGATCGGACCATTTTTTTATAATAAAAAGTAAGAGAGAGAAACAGTATTAATGATGCACGTCTTTTCATGCACCTCATTATAGCCATTGAATCACCATTAGATGATGATCCAATGGCTAAAAAAAAAATACTTACACATAGATTAAAAAAAAAATACCTACTGAATTGGCAACCATATATATATATATGCCAGTACATAAATAAGAATATAATAACGAATATATTTTTAATTTGAGTTTTACGAGTGGATTTTTATTTTACTTTATATTTAGTGATTAATATTTTTAAGAACTTTTGAGTGTCAACTTCAATAGGATAATTTACTATTTTGGAGGAGCAAAAATAACAACTTTTAAGAGCACATCCAAAGCTCATCCAAAGGGGAAAAATCAAAAGAATAGTTTTATTCTCTCAAATTTTCTCCTTTATTTTTATATCTCTTGTATTGGTTGGAAGTGAAATGGATTTATTCTCAATTTTTATTATGAGCTAATATTCTTTTCTCTAAGTTTAAAAAGTAGGTTAATCATGTAGTTAGGATATTTTTGCCTCTCTTTAATTTGTGAATTTCTTTATTAATTTGTTTGCTATATTTGTGCTTAATGCTTCTAATTATCTGACGAAGTGGGTTAGTTCAAGTGGTAAGTGTAACCACGGTCTGGGATCTCGGTCATAGGGTCTAGTCACACCGGAGGTAGGCGTAGAAACCTACGATCCCTAATAGGGTAGGGTGGAGATTGGGTAATAGTAGATATTTTTCTTTAATTTATAATAAGTAGAGGTCATTAGTTAAGCTCTATTTTTTTTTTTAAAAAAAAAAAGCTTCTAATTATCTGATCACTAATTAGTTAATTTTTGAGAACCATAAATAGAGTGATATATATCTAAGTGAGATAGGATTATAATTTATTTTGTGTGTGTAGCCATTACTGAGTATTTAAACTTAATAATTCCTTTTTAATTTAATCCTCATAGAAATATCGGGGATTAAATTAGAGAAAAATTTCTACATGACCATCGAGAGAAGTTTGTAGTAATTAAGTGCACTTGGCTAACAAATAAATTTGGTAAAATTCATTAGAAAAATGTAAATAAAACACAAGTGATAATCGGGTGAGCTTGTAGACCTACGTGTTTCTTTTTTTGATTTCTTTTATTTAATTTGTATTTTATTTTAGTTTCTTTTGCTTTCTCATTTAATTTCTTTTGTATTTTTATTTTCTTTTACTAATCATTGTTTGAATAATTTTAGAATTTATACAATTTTAGTACTCAATTCTTGTGGGTTCAACACTCTAATTCCTTGATTTATTACTTGTGACTGTGTGTACTTACACGAGCATAAGTAAATTTTATTTGTTATATTTTACAACTTGCACACATTAGACAACAAAATTCAACTACTTTTATGAGCTCACTCCTAACATCAACTTCATATTAAAGACCTAAGTAGTAGGTTCTTGTTGAACATAGAGGTAATAATGAAAAATATTTGACTAATACTGGTAGAGATTCCAGAGGTCTATGACATTTTGATACTAATTTTGGATAAATATAGTGACTATAATTACAGGAAAAATAATGACAATAGAGCTTAGAGAAAGAAAATAAGTAGATATGGAGGTTAGTTTAAAGACGAAGGATACAATGAAGGCCAAAAGAAAAAGTTCGAGCAAGAAAGTCTAAAAAGAATAAGGAAAAAATATCTGCTCTGATACTATGAAAGCGTGAAGAAAATATTTCTTTAGATTCCTTTCCAGGAAATTATACAAGGATTTAAAGTGATGTAGAATTAGATAAGGAAATAGAGAAAATATGTAGAATAACATGAGAACTAGAGGAATAGCAAGAGATAAGAAAGATAAGAAATTAGATAGATTTAAGAGCGAGAATGGAATCAAGAGAGAGAATTAGAGAGAAATAGATGAATTGTAAGGAAATTATTATATTTCCTATTGGTCCACATATTTTATTTACTTATATTATGTCATATTATTTCATGTGGATCCTAACTAGTGATCTAATTGAGTTAGGTCAAGAATATTATATGAGTATAGATTAATAATGTGGATGACCCAGTTTAGGATGATGGATACCCTAATTGAGTCGTATATAAAGTAAACAATTTGGGTTATAGTTCCCACACTAATTCTAGTATGTACGCACTTCTTTCTTTGCTACTATCACGATGAGAGAAATCCATTGAGCACACATTAAGTAATTTGATCGTGGAAGAACTTTAACCCTCAGGCTTGCTTCTGTGTTCTATACTTCTGTGATCGTGTCCATCATCTCTTCACTATGGATTCAGGTTAGTCACAATTTTCAATAATTCCTCTCATAATAATTCAACCTGAATGACTTTAGGATTGTATTAGGTTAATTTTAATCCTCATTTATATCCAACATGAAAGGGCAGAAGACCAAAAAAAAAAAAAAAAAAAGAGAAGAACTCAAAGAGAAAGAGAATTACATGAGACTAATCTTAATAATTATTCATAAATTCATTTAGTCTAACAAATTCATCATAGTCTAAAAAACAAACAACAAACATATGGCAATGACTATTTATACATAGGCAATTGATAGAACTAAGGAAGGTAAACAAACTCTAGAAATTAATAGAAATATGAAACTTAAATCTAGTTACTCATAAATTAAATAACACCAAATAATAAAAATCTAAATAATCCTAAATAATAATAATAATAATATAATTTCCTAATATATATTGTATTCTATGTTGCATCATTTAAATATACGAGAAAGTTGACTCGAATTAGGAAAGTAACATAGGATAATATCTATTAGATATTTCGGAAATAAATGAAATCTAACAATATCAGACTAAGTGAGAACTGCAAATTAAACATGATATATCACAAGAAGCATTCCACGGCTCCCAAATAATCCTTACAAAGCACTTATACACTGCCAAACAAAGTAAAACACCAAAGTGAAAAATACAGAAAAAGCGGAGAACAACACAAGTGTAAGAATAGCAGCTTGCAGCTATGGCTGATGCTTATCTTACTGTACAGGAAGATAGCAACTAAGCAGAAAATGTCATAAACCGATCAAAAGCAACCAAACCCCTCAGAGTTTCAGTGTAAGATCTGGTGTAGAGTTGTCAATGTCTGCTGTTGGTGTCACCTCCACAAAATTTAAGTTCGAACTTCCAGTCAGTACAAAACTAGGATGAGCAGAAGTGTTACTTGTCTCAGAAACTTGACGGAAGCTGCCTGGCCACAACAACTCTGCCTCATCATCCTGCAAGAAAATTGGCACACCAAAATACCCTTGTTCAAATCTTGCACTGCTTCTCATTTCAGGAGGCCTCACTGGTGGTGTCATCCCGTGGTGAGAGGAGTGTGCTTTTATCCCCAGAGACCGGAATGAAGAACCATGCAGAGGCAGAGAAGCCAGGCCTGTATACTTCTCTGAGAAAATACTCATTCGCATAGCACGTTTTGCTAGTGTCCGTTCCCTCTTATGTGCATTTTGGTGGCCACCAAGAGCCTGCGAGCTGTAGAATTTGCGCTGACAGTAATTGCAAGAAAACACTCTTGTTATGGCTGCTGCAGTGTTGAGGGATGAAGGCTCATTGCTACTCTCACTCGTGCTTGATAAGGAGAGTCCTACTGATTCCCTTGCCCCTAAATCATCATTATTGTTGAAGCTAAGAGTTAAATCAAGAGCAACCGGGTCTAATCCTGATTGAACCATTGCAGTATTTGTGAGATGAGAAGAATTAGTGAGGCTCTCATTGGAGGACCCAGCTGAGGTCTCTTGGATGGATATGTTGGAAGCAACTTGGCTGCTAACATCAGAATCATTTGCTGAGGCCTCCACTTCAAGGTCAATAGTTGGCTTCATGATTAAGTTGTAGACTTAATTGAGGATATTGTTTACATTTCAGAGGACAAATAAGTAGGCCGAGCAAGTCCCATGTATGAAAAGTGGAGATTAACCTACAATCACAGTAATAAAGAATAATCAGCTTTGGAACATTGACTATTAAACTTCCGAAAGGAGAAAAAAAAAAATCAGAATCAGTGAAGTTTCATGATCATAGAATTCTTGCTTTGGTTGTGAACATCGTCACTTGTACTAGAGTTGTGCATAGATAAAAATTACAAACCCAGCGTTCTATGTTATGCATATTTTTTAAACTCAATTATAGAATAAAAGTTCCAGGGAGAAAAATAAATAAATGAATGACTAAAGTTAAAAATAAATATGCACTGTATTTAAACTAGTATTTTTCTCATAAAATACAAAGCTTGAAGCTCTATTATCTTCCCTTTCCAAACTCTAGTAACTGACTTCTTTTTCCTCTCTCTTCCGTTTCTTTTGCCAACTCTTGTAATTGATTATGCCGTTGGGAAAAATAACTGATTATTGCAGTTTCCACCTTTTGTTTCTATCTTAATATCACTTGCATTGCCTTTATGGAGCCAAGGAAATTCTTAAGGCCTCTAGTTCTACTCTCCGCATGACCATGCCTGCAACTGTAAGTATACGCGAGTAAACTGTCCAAATGATTAACCTAATTTCACTCTATAGTCTATAGCATAATTTCTTATTATCAAGTAAGATCCACAAGAAAGCCTAATTAAGTCAATTCCCATGTTAGGGGCAGGCAGCTATTGAAATTAGTGGGAGAAGCTCATAAAAGTAGTTGACTTTTATGTAAACATTTTTTTATATTAATAGAATAAGTATTATTCACTTATTACTTGTGCATAATGCTATTTGAATAAAAGTCCATTTAATTGTATAAATATATTTTTGTGATTATGATGTAGATTTATAGAAGACATAGATATATGTTATTTACAATTAATCAATTGTGATTCGCAACAATATTAATGAGGCTGGGCATTTTATTTATCCTGCAGGAGATTTTGGAAAAAATTTGACTTGTCTTGGTCAACTTAAATCAACTGGTGTAATGGGACTTACACCGAGTGGGATCATAAATGGAGTTCAATTGACAATGTTAATAGAAAGGAATTTCATAGGCAGTGATTAGCTTTACTCTTGATTTTGAGTTAGTTGTGATTATGTATTCACAAATATGGCTTTATTTCAATTACAAATAAGTGAAGATCAATCAAGATCAATATTATCTTATGTTTAGTAAAACATATTTGTTGAATTATATGGCTACAGTTAACAATATAGAATTTGGTAAAATAACATCTTTTAGGAGATTTTGGTACTAGATCATAAGCCTTAGGCCTAAGCGTGTCAATATTGATTTAGTTAGTATGATGTTGACTGATGATCATTAGAAAAATCAGTAAGAACCAAGAAATATATTACTATGTTTTCATGATATTAGATAAATGGATAATTAGCAAAGAATCATTGACACGAGACGTTACTCCAAAAAGTAGTCATAGACAGTTGGAGTGCAATTTCAGTCATTTAGTGGAATAGATCTGAAATTAAATAATTAACAAACCTGTTAATTATTTGTAGTCAAATGTACATGTCCCATAAAGTCCTCGGGCTAGCTTGTGTTAATAGTTACACTGTTTATTGGATTTGACCAATATAGTTAAGTTAAATTGGTGGATAAAGTTTGGAATGCAGTAGAGGCCATACCCCTGGCCCAGTTATTGGGGCCTAGGTGTGCAGCACAATAAAATGGGTGCATCTTGTATCAGTTTTGCAACTACAAGATAAACTGACAAATGTGAACACAAAAGAATTCAGTCTTTGGAATATTCTAGTTTTCAGAAAAAAATTGATAGTAATTCCTATAATTGACTTGACTCAATAAACTTGGACATATTGGATAACTATGAAAAGTTACTCCAATTATGCTTAATTGAATGTAGACAAATCAAGAAAAAACTAACAAGACAATAGTTGACTTTAAAATGGTAACTATGTATAGTCAAATATTGTACGGATGTTAAAACGGGAAACTGTCATTCTAGAAAAAAGGAATGAGGTGTCATTGTGTAAGACAATGACTGAGAAGGCCACATGCCTACAGTCATTGTGATTGTAGCATGGGTCACTCCAAAGTAGCTGCCCGTTTGTGTCTTCCTCTCCTATTCTCTATATATAGGAGACTCTAGACACTTTAGTTAAGTGTAACAAAAATTATAAAGAGATTCTGTCAGCTTTTCTAGAGCGAATTCTCAAAGATAAGTGAACAATTAATTTTCTATTCTTTGATTTCTTTGAGAATTAAGTGCATTGTTGCATTAAAAGGCCACATTCTTGTGTGATTATGCACAAAAATAGTCTGAAAAATGAATTGGGGATTGGAGCCATACACTTGTTCATCTAATATCAACAAGAGGTATGAAATTCATAAACGATTCTAACATATTGTTATGAGAATTAATATAATCCTGGTTATATTTTTCACTGCATTGTTTAATTGAAAAACTGTCAGGTAGATTTTTCACGAGAAATAAAATTTTAAAAATACTATCAAGTGCTAATTTTTTTTAGTCTTTCCAACAGCAGCTGCCTTTGATGAGACCAAAAGACCCATACTAATACTAGTCCCGTTCGTCTAATTGTTCTTGTCTCACAGCAACTGTACTCTTCATGAGGTTCCTTGCCTCATCAAAGGAAAGGTTTCGCTTGTGGTTTCCTAGTAATTACTCTACAATATCTAATACTGCCGGCAGGTCATTGCGTTAGACACCACATATGTAGCACCATAGACAGTACCATCATAAGCCAAAGAAGTTTATATAAGTTCCTGCAATTTTGTACCAGATCGAAGGAGGCACAAACTTCCACAAAGAGAAACAAAAATTTGAAGAAAGGACTCGACTACAAAAATTCTTCAATCACTTTGTAAGTCCTTGACTTTCCAAATTAGCAAAGAATTTATAAAGTGCCTCAATCACTTTGTGACAAAAAGCCAAGTTACAACAGTTTCGAGTCCTTGACTTTCCAAATTAGCAAAGAAATTATGGAACTACCTCGATCATTTTTAACATAAATCTACAATAGTTTTAAGTCCTTGTCATTCCAATTCCTAGAGAGAGAGAGAGAGAGAGAGAGAGAGGCTTCAAGTAAAATGGCTTCTCCGATAAGGATGTCAAGCTACACTAGTCAAGAAAATTCCTACCACCCAAAAACAATTCAGTCACTGCATATAACTAAAACGTTGTTTTCAAAAAGAAAAAGAAGAACGAGAGAACAAAAGTTTCTCCCTCATAGATTTGTCTGTGGAAAAGTAGTCTCCATTACTGATGAAATTTGGATCATTCTTGTTTGTATAAGGAACTCCAGAAAAATTATCTCTGTAATTATGTTTGATGAACATATATTGAAAGCAACCTGATTAGTTGCTGGCTACTTCCGACTTGCTTGATGAAATATATTCATCGGTCTAGATCCAACAACATCACAAATATTCTTGTTTAAATCTTATATATATTTTACTCGAGACATTCCATATGCCACTAATGTTTATTAGTTAAATTAATCTTACAAGATGTATAATCAAGTAGCAAAGATGTTAGGCTTTGAAAGACAGAACTATCTATATTTCTTATTATTATTTAAAAAAGTAAAATTTGATAGTGATGTAAACAAACAAGTTCAGATAGTCCATCAATTACATAGTCAGATGAAACCGGTACTCGATTTTACATATAAAAAAAAAAAAAAAACTTAAGTCCATGCATTGTCAGGCATGACTATAGTTACACATCATTTAATTGTATTAATTGATATGAATAATCTCATTATAAAGATACAGAATCATCAAGATGAAAATTTGAGACCTAGTGCATAACTAATACATAAAAGCATGTGACTGTGTTTGTCTAGATACATATATACAACTTGTGTCCTTGTATGAGTGGGAATAATTGCTTGAGATTCTCGTCAAATAGCAACAAGAATAGCTCAAATAAAGTATCGCCACATAAACAGACAAAGAACTACAAACAGATGAAGCATAGAGACGTATTGCAACTTCTTTGTACAAAATCAAGGAAGGAGACATCAAGAAAAATAACTGAGAGCAAAAACTAATTTTTTAAAAGGAAATCATTCAAAGCCTAATCCACTTATTGAAACAAACATAAAAGTATAAAATTTAGTATATAGAATAAAAAAGTAGCTAAAAGATAACACAGAGCAGAACAGGATTACTATAAGAAAATAACACTGCTCAAAATTGTGAGTTCAGAATAGGTCCAAGATAAAAAAGCTAATACCATGTTAACTGATATGAATCTATTTTGTAACTATGTACAGCTCACAGAAACCTTTAGTAACAAATAAGAGATTCTAGGAAAGTGGGGAACATAATAATATAGTATTAGAAACACATGTATGTAAGCCATGAAATGTAACTTTCATAAATTACAAACAAGAACTATGTTTGGAGATTGAGAATATGCACACAAATTAAGTAGACATAGTAACTAAAGAGTAGAAAATTGATGGATATATCATATAATATCAGATTATCAGGGACAGGTGAGATACTAAGACCCTATCATTAAGGACCAAAAGCTGGAAAAACTAGACACAGAAAGTGCTATCTTCCTTTTCAATAATATGGGAAAAAGCTGTTGTTTTATCATGACCAAAAACCCGATACAGATTAATGATCAAAATTCATGGTTAAACAGCAGAAGGTCAGGGGCATTGATGGAAATTACAGTCAAAGACTACAAAGTGGCACTGCTTAATTGAAGTGGAACCCAGAAACCCAACAACTAAAAAGCATCTAATTTAATCAGCAGAACCTCAACAGCCATGAAAAAGCAGAGTAAGAGCAAGGAATTAGCAATAAGACATGTGTAAGAAGCAAATGATCAACCATGTTGTGTACAATCAGAAAAACAAAAGAAGAAAAAGAAAAAGAGGGTACCATGTTGAAGATCAGGTGGAAAGAAGTGAGTCAGCTAATAGCTCCATTCACAGTGCTTCAAATTCTCAGACATCACATCTCTATCTAATTCTAATCTGGTTGAAAGACAAAACAGGCATGTGGGTTGCCTTGCTTTTGGAACAGAAAACAAATAAGAGGAGGGTGTGGGAGAGAGATTAGAGCAAAGCAAAAGAAGAATTAGTAGAGGGAGAAAGAAGAGAGAGAGAAAGAGATGGTGGGTATTGTATTGATGTTTAATTATGCCAAAGCAAAGGTAAGAAGAGGAGAGAGTGGGAGGGGACAATGGTGGGGACGTCAGAGGGAAGTCAGAGAAAAGGTGGTGTTGGCATAAATTTAACAAAGGATACGACATAATAACTTCCCCCAACTCAAAGTCTTCAAACTCTCTCTCTCTCTCTCTCTCTCTCTAAGCTACTACTATTAGTACAAACTGCTTTGTTGATTTTTGGGCTCTTCCTTTACCAAAACAAAACAAAACAAAGCAATAGGCTTCCAACTACAATTGGGGATAGTACAATGAAAGAGAAAGCTATAAAGAAGTAGAGAAACCAAGCAAAAATAGTACTATTATTAGTTATCAGTTCAACTTCAACCAAAGATTCTCTCTCTCTCTCACTCTCTCTCTAATATCTCCACTTTTAAGAGTGTTTCAGATAACTCCACGGTGCATGGGGTCGGCTAGTCTTTCCATTCATTCAGTCATCAGATTCAGTCCATTCCTGTGCACGCACGTCCAGCATATCTAGTATAACTTAGCATAGGAAAATGCTAAACATTCAACTAGACAAAGATCTGACAACTAAGACGTGTTACCAGCATATTGAGAATATTACCTCAAAAATAGAATAAAATTAAAATAACAATGTTGTTAAACAAGGCCTAGAGAATTAAGATTAGTTGAAAATGTGTAACAATGTGTTATAAGTTGGCATGTGTTAAAAAATGTGTCTTTTAGATAGATATTGAACTTGACTTAAATGGTCTCGTCTCATGGTTTTTCCAAAACTTGTCTACAGAAGTGGTGTCCTCTTATTTCTGGAGTATTTTTTTTTAGCCAGTATTTACTATGCTTAGATTAGCTTTAATGCCATCCTTCAAGGCTTGCGTGTTACTTAGTGGTTCTGCATTTTATAAGGATGAAAATGTCGACATCGATACCGGTGTCGAGGTTTGATTTTAAGAATAATATCGATGACAATTAATGTCGATGTCAAAGATATTACGGAAATTTACCAAAATGTGTTTAAAATACAAAATTTTCAAGTGAAATTTTAGAAAATAGGAAAACAATTGATATTGCATAGTTATACTAGTTTTTATTTAATAAATTTAATATTTTATATATGAAAGTAAAAATATGTATATATAGTAAGGAAATGATTAAATTTTACTTCATAGAACAATTTTAATATTAAAATACATATCACATTAATTTATTGAATACATTTCATATTAATACCTTACAATTATAATTAGTTCTAAATTATAGTAAAAATAAATAAAAATCAATGATAATGTACGTAGAATATTTCAAATTTATTTAATACCAAAAGCGTTTCTAAGAGGTTGAAAATTATAAGAGAAATTCTTGTTTTAGTTTAAATAATATCTGAAAATAGTTATTTATATGCCACATGTATGTTAATTGATCTCTTCTTTTTAGCGTTGCAGTAGTTTTAATTATAAATATTATAGAGAGGAAACTATGCTTTTATTTTTAGTACATTTGTTTTTTTTATTTAAAAAGGAAGCCTACAAAAGAAAAAAAAAATCGATATTTTTGTGACATTTCGAAATGTCACTGATATTGTCACGATAATATCCGTAAATATCTCAATATTAGCTCATTTATACCAATGTTTTGCCTACGTATCGATATTTTCACGATATCGTTGATATTGTAACAAAATTTTAAGGATAAAAAATATTTCTTCCTAATATCTATATCGACACTTCAAAAATAGGATAATGTTGACAATATTGACAAATGTCGCGATATTTTATTCCATGACAATTGACCCCCTTTATAAGGTCCAAACACCTCTCTCCATAAGGCCAACACATATGAAACTGTACAACATGCGAATAAAATTAACTAAGCTCAAATTATAAAAATTATGCGCTTAAAAAAAACCCATAAAATAATGCTTTTGCCTCATTTATTCATTCATGTCATGCTCGAAACGGCATGACAACAGGTATTATCTAATATTCGTACTAACTAACAACCCCACCCACTAAAAATCAAAATAGCCATGTCCTTTCTACAGCTATTCTTCGATTTCTTTTTCTTTTTAAATGTAGCTTATTGCCAACTAATTTATGTGTCATTATTGTCCATATTCTTTTGTATTTTTACCCTTTATTTTAATCTAGTCAGAAATGTTTTTAGTTGCTTGAATAAATATTAATGTTGCTAGATTGAGATATATTTCTGTATGTGCATTATGTTGGACGAAAGTGTGGCCGAAATTTTGAAGAAGAAACAAATATAGGACGAATAAAACTCCATTGCTTCACTATTAATGTTGTCACTTGCTTATATATATATATAAGTAATGAAATAGTGGTAGTGGTGAGTTTTTTTATTTTTTATTTTTTTATTTAAAAGAGAAATAGTGGTGATTTATATATGTATATAACATCAAATTGCTCTTCGGATATATGAGTTATCCAGTCAAATGCTATGCACTTTTATGTACAGAAAATGGAATACAGGTTGTTTGTTGCAAAAAGAAGGAAAAAATAGAAGAAAAGAAAACTAAAGCAAATGCAATGTTGGAAGATGTAGCGATACAAATATTACAAAAATCCTGACTAAGATGTATTTTTTTTTTTTCTTTTTCTGAATCCACAACATGGATGTACACTTCCTATTTCTATAACTACTTTAGTTGCGTCACTAACTGGTAACCATTCCCATTGAGTTTACTTATATACCTTCACATTGAGTTGAATATTTTGGTTATATATACATTGAGTTGAATATTTTGCTTATATATACACTTCCTATTTCTAACTACTTTTGTTGCGTCACTAACTGGTAACCATTCCCATTGAGTTCACTTATATACCTTAATATTGAGTTGAATATTTTGGTTATATATATTGGTATAACGAAAAAAAAAATTACACAGATTTAAGCGGAAAATCTTATTCAGAAAAAATCATTAGTAGAAGAGAAAAAAATTCACTATGTCGAAAATTGAGTACAAAAGGTTGAGTCTTACATGGCCAAACCAAAATATACAAAATTCTAAAATCCTAAAATACATGTATATGGATAAAATATGTATAGAAAAATCAGGCCCCATAAAATATATCCATACTGTGGGGGGCGGAGCTCCCCTGCACCCAATTACAAAATCGCCACATATGTTCCACTGCGAATTTTTCTGATCAGACCAAACAGAATTTGGGTCACGAACTCTAATATATATCAGTATTATTTTTCCAAACTGAACAATTAAAGAATATCATTCCTTATTAGGACCAAATATTATTCGGTACACTCCCTCTCCGGCTTTACATAACGTACAACCACCACTTTTGTGATCCAATATCTTTATTAGCCATGTTCTTCAAGATATCTTTTCTAAATTTCACACTTCCGCTTGACAAATTGGCTCAAATGTCGTCGGTCATGCATGCCACTCATAGTCTAATCCGGCATTGCCATACTTCAATACATATCTAGACAAGTAAGATGTTTTCCCTCTCATAACACCGAATTGAATGTCCTTTTTACCTGTTCATTTGTTTTGGCTTTATCTCCTCATAGTTTCGAATTAATTGACACTAATAAGTTACAGTTTTCCGTGACACGTCTACACAAGTAAATGATGCCTTTCCTTTGTACGAGCTAAATATATTTTTGTTCACAATGATCACCATATTTTATGAGTCAACGTTTCTTGTTTTTTCATCTCTTTCGTAGGCCTAACATTTTCCATTGTGATAGGCGAGAATTACCATTTGCAAAATCTAGTCATCTAATAAATAAAGCATCTTTTAGAGAGCCGTACATATTTTTGGCTGTGATTGACCATAATATACTATGACCATGCTTACTAGTCGGTAATGGCAATGAGGGAAAAGGAAATGGAAGGGAAAAAAAATGAGTCGAGAAAATTATAATTTTCTTTCATGTATAACTAATTAGTATATAAATGCATAAAATGGAAAGTTTTTCTTTTTTTTTCTTTTTCATATGCATGCCCCATATGTACATAGAACTTGATTTTCTATAGATATTATTAGTCTTTTCATTACCATCTTAATTAGAATGTTCTAAAAACACAAGTAGGCGATTTTTCCTCTTTTAAAATTTAAATATATCTCCCTCTTAAATGTGTGATTCTATAACCACTTTTATTTATTCATAAAGAGAATGAGTGAAAAAAGAATAGAAGAGAATAAGAAACATTGAGTAGAGAATGCTAAAATTCCCTTTCTTGTGTAACTATAATATGTATGTAAATACATAAAAAGGAAATTTTTCTTATTCCTTTTCCTCTTCATTATGGATTAATATACCAATATGTTATGGAAAGAACCATAATAGGAAAGGATTTGAAGAGGAGTGAGAAAGAATCAAAATTTGAGTTATCCTATCTCAATTTTTTTTTTTTTAAAAAAAAAGGTGGAGCTTAACTAATGACATCCACTTATTATAAATTAGAGGAAAATATATATTACTACCTAATCCCCACCCCATCCTATTAGGAATTATAGGTTTTTACGCCTACTCCATCTCAATTTAACTAGTACCCAATCCCCACCCCATCCCATTAGGGATTATAGGTTTTCACGCCTACTCCATCTCAATTTAACTATGCGAAGAATTCACTAAAATTTGTTTCCTAACTATGTAAGTAAACACATAAATGGATCAGTTACATATTAATAAATATGTCTATAGACATAGAGTGATGTTGATGGTCATCAAAGTGGAATCACAGTTAAAGAAGAGTTGGTAGCCCACTATTAACAGTAAGATTTGCAACAACTGTCCCCCTGTTTATTTTTTCTTTTCATCTCACTGGCTAGTCCCTTACTAGCATTTAGCAACATGAAAAGAACACTTTCAATAAATATTGTATTTGACAAAAATCCCACCAAACCAATGAGGAAATGGATATATGTACATTTGTATAGTTGGATTAATTTGATAGTGATATATACACAAATTTAAGCACTCTTTTGTTTACTGCCCTGTGATATTGATGGGGATGAAATCTCAGGTCAAGTTATCTTCATAGGTTGGGAAATATGATATGAGACTCCAACAACCCAAAAGTGAAAAAAGAAAAGAAAGAAAAGGGTGAGACATAAGACTAGGTTAAACTAGATTGGTCTGGCCCTAAAATGAAACAAAGAGTAGTTATACAAGGGAGTGCACTATCTCGAACGAATTTTTGCATTTCTGCATCGTTAATCAGAGAATGCTATGTCATGTGATGTTACAAAAGCTGGACATATCTTACAGAACTAAAAGATGTTGAGTAGCATATAGCTGAGGAAAATAGTTGTATTAGTGTGTTGGATAGGCACTAAAATTGATCATAGTTTTCAGCCTTTTACATGGACTTAATAATGGGTCATGATGAGTTTGTTTTTTCTTATCTAGTTCTTTATTTTTATGGAAGGATATTATAAGGAGTATTGTACGTATTCTCTAAAGTCTTATCAATGTATTTGTTAAAAAAAAAGAAAACAAAATCCTTTTTCCCTCCTTTTTTCACCACTCCAGGTATATTTACTTGGTAGTGATTTTTCCTTTTTTTTTTTTTTTACATTTTTTTTAAGGAGTATGTTGTATAGTATTTTATGAATGTTGACTGCACAGATCTTCCGCACCCTAAATCAGTCTTGCCTGCTTTAGGAAACCTTATTCTTTCTCCCATTATTCATTTTCATAATAAAAGATTCTATTTCTAACACATCAGGTCCATGTCTACATCTATACAGTATCTACTTACTTAATTGAAAATAATTTATGTCTTTGCCAGTGCCAACTAACAAAATTAAAAAGCAGAAGTACTAATAGATCAAAGCTTTTTCGTTATCCTAAATCCTAGTTTATCAAGTTCAACTCCCCTGATTGGGGAAACAGATAGTTTTTAACGTTTAGTATGAAAGTTGTACTTAATTAATTAATGTTTCATTAATGTATGTCTATGTGCTTAGAAAAACCCACCAATCCACAGCATGCGATAATCCCATTATAAAAAGCATCATTTTTTCAAGATGTAAATAATGGAATGGTTCACAAAGTGAATGTGTTTCGGAGCTGCCTTGGAACCCACCAACAAATTAAATAAATAAGTAAAAACCCACAAAGCAAATTAAAGGAGACTAGGAGAGCAGTACTAGAAGACAGAGAAACGACATTATTTTAGTAATAAGGCTCTTAGTTATGCTCTTCTGCTGATTAAGCCTAGTAATAAACCTATAACTTAGGTCATCAGAAGCCTAAGCACATGTTTAAAGAGGATTCTTTTTTCTTTGTAGTTCCAGTGATAGAGAAGGAATAAAAGTGTTTGGTAGTGATGGAAAAGTTAGTTGAGGAATATCAAACCAATACAGTTTCGACGATTCAACAAAGCTCACGTGAGCTTGAGTTTTAGCTTTTGTCTAATGGAGTTTTTGTACAGATAAAAAGTCGAACCATGAAAGAGATTATATATATATATATACAATGAAAGTAGACTAACTAGTAGTTCCTCTTATCAAGGAATAAACAAATAGTGGGAAAGAGCCAACCTGACCTGTATGCACTTTTTATTGTTTATCCCTTCAATAATGTACTAACAAAACAACCTAGTAAAACTAATAAAGAGAACAAATCACGATGTAAAGTAAAATATTAGAGCGAGAGAGAGGGAGAGTAAATCTCATTAAGATTTAAGACCTTCATGAATGATGACATTGAGTACTCTCTATCTTATTTTGCGCAATTTTAAAACGTATTCATTTTTCGTAATTATATATGCTCGATTTTATTTGGAACAGAGTGATTCTAATTAGAACTTCCAGACGTTTAGAGTTTTGGGCCATTTTCAATATTTGACATACGATCCTCATTCCTTCGAACACTCTTCTTTATTTTCTTCAAAGTTATAATTTGAGCCCTTTCTGGTGTTATCCTCAATATCCGAAGGCTATTCACTTTCAGAACTTAATTTTATAACCTTTTTTTTAAAATGTATTAATTTTATAACGTTGTTTCTTCATGTTACATAGTAAAGAATAGCAATTACTTAATTTTCTTGGGGGGTCTTATTTAAGCTTATTGAACTGTGTCATAGTTCGAATCATGACCACTTTGGAAGAGATTATTTTTTTTTTTCTCTTTTTTTACTTGTAATTGACTGGGGATTGGGGTGATTTGAACCTTTCGTGAAGGAAACATGGCTATTATCATTGTATAGGTCACATCTCATATGTGTGTGTATATATATATGTATGGGCACCAAATCTAATAGGTTACATATGATATTTTTTCTACCTATCTATAAGTATTATTTTGTCTAATTAAAATTCATCATACATGTTTTTTCATGATAAAAGTTGGAGAGAAAAAAATATTAAATAATAGGTATTTATTTTTATCAATTGTTTTCCTAACTGCCCAAATTATTACAGCCTAATATTATGATCCAACAACTAAAAAAAAAAAAAATCTATAGATAAGTAAAAAAAAAATACATATTGGATTGGGAACCTATTTGTATATATTATGTTTTTGTTCTCATTTGTAGACTCAGATCCATTATGCTCGGACGCTAAAGTTAATAATGTGACACGATGGCCAAAAAAAGTATGTCCTAAAGCTAGTTTTTAGAAAATGTAGAGTTTGGCAGATTAGTACTGGTGACAATATGTGTTGTATTGTGTTTAACTTAATTAAATTGTATTAGTAATATGTTAACTTACATGTCACTTGTTTAATGAAAACATCATGTTGATCGATGATTTAAAACACTATAAATAATATAATTGTTAGTTTACTTGATTTTTTAAATTAACTTTTACTATAATAAGACAAATTAGTTCATTAGTTTTATGTTTTTCCTTTTATTTACAATTATTAATCATAATATGTTGACAAGAAAATAGTTCTTTGAAAAGTATTATCAAGTGTATAATAAAAGATATACTGTAATATCTGATGTGATGTTTATTAGAGGTGGTGTTGGGGGCCTATGGTCCTATAAATCAAACTCTAATAAAGTTTCACAATTAACTTAACTCTTTAATTAATTTTTCTAATTTATTAACTGCAGTATTACTCCACTAAAAATATTGGATTATATCCTTAAAATTACGGGATTGATTTATTTAAAAAAAGATGGGCAGTCCATTGACTTAAATATAGATGATTCATAACCGGTGCTAAGTCAATTTTCTGTCTACCTCTCCAATTACATCTCTATTCTTATTTTCTGTTAATTTTTTAATGAACAATTAATTTACAAACATATTATAAATTGAGTACTCAAACTGTTCAAGTCCTGAATCAATATGCAAGAGAATCATTTTTCTAACTTTTTTCTGGAAAGAATGGATTCCACATCTGTAAGTTACATTCTCAACTATTCATCTCATTATATTCCCAATATACAAATAATTCAATCTGTTTAAAAACAAACCTTAACAAATACGTCAATAATATATATCTATTTGAATTCCATTCTAAAATAATTCAGACATTAAAGTGTCAAAAATTCAAATAATTTAACAACTATTAAATAGCATTTCCAATAAATGGAATACATTTACACGCTTGATACTATGCCTGCTAGCATCATGCCACATGTTTATGCCCAATTACTGGGCTAAGCTTGCACAGTCTTGAGCTTTAAGACCTAACTGCTATTTTTCCTCCATTATTTTGATTTGTAGTGATATAACCCTGTTTTAGGGTCTAGTCTGGGGATCTTCTGGACCATAGAATATTGTCTATCATAATTGTGCCTTGAATTAATTGGCCTAATTATAAATTCAAAAGTCTATTATATAAATATATTGGAATTGCATTCCACTATTATATGATAATTTTTGATATCATTACATTACTAATAATTTGTCCATGCCATATTGAAATCTGTATATATTAATCATTTGTACTATATCATAATTAAATTGATAACTCTTGTCCAATCAATTTAATTGCACTTTTATTTGTTGAATGATCTTATTAGTTTTTTGTAGTGATCATTTTCAATTTAGTTAGTAGACTTTGGCCAGAGAATTATATGATCAAGTATCGAAAACTTGTCAAAAACTATATATATATATATACAAATTTCATATTATCAATGTATATGTTTTACTATTCATAAATACCCACCATCAAGTTATTGCACTTAGACTTGCACCAATTAGTAACTCAAATGGTACATATAAATAAATTTGAACTTATAATTGACCCACGTTTGATAATGAAGTATTATTGATGCCTAATAAGTGTTAGTAAGTTTGATAGCTATTCTAAGTAATAGCTATTCTAAGTTTAATTTCATAATTGATCTAGTTCAATGTAGTCCAACTGGATTAGTTAATTCATGCAAAATTAAGAAAAATTACCTAATAAATTTACAACAATTAATATAAAATATTATCTTTATTTTCTTAATTGTGAATAATTTATTTAATCACAAAATAACTTATATCTAAATGTTTTCCTAATCCACTCCATAATCACAAAAATATATATCATCAAATTAAATTGACGTTTGTTCAATAATGCTTATACAGAAAAATATAATAATACATTTCACAAATTTTAATAATTTCAGAAAATGTTTACTAAAAAATGAAATTTGATTTCTAGAGCATAAGTTCCCAACACCCCCGACCATGCCACAACTTATTTGGCATTGCTAGGGCAACTAAGATACTTCCACGTGTCATTCTCCAAGTGAATGGGGGAAATTCCATCAATATTACGTGCATGTATATTTTACTAGATATCTTTTAAGTTCATTCACTTGTTATCATCACTTATTTAGAGGGTAAAAAGAAAAAGAATAAAAAACTGAATTCTCTTGTTTATTCTCGTTAAGTTTAACATGCAGCTCACATGTGACTTGATACAGAATGTGATTTAGTCTGAGAAATTACCGACAGTTCCACACTTGCGCCGCTCAGTTTGCTTCCCGATACGCCGCTCCACAGTCTGCCCTTTGTCCCAAAGCAATTAAGTTATTAACCAAAGGTTGCCTCTCTAATTTAATTTCAATATTGTGGTCCCCCCCACCACCATTCTCACTTTGCTCCTTTATCACATAGCACTATGCATATTATCTATATGCATATAGACACATATACTATCTAATAAAACATTTTGAATTAAGGAATTATTGATAATTATACCTTCTATATTAATTTAATACTTAATAGTAAGGATTAATATATTCTTCCACCACACAAGTGATCTTCTAATCTTTATTCTCATGCTTCATGGCTTTTACCTTCTTTTCCTTAATTAAATATGAATATATGGGCATATATGCTGATAATTTAGGATCCCATGCATGTAAAGTGGTATATGCCGCCTTTACTAATGAGCATATTCACATGGAATATTAAATTCTTAAAACTCACCCAAAGCTTATAAGAAAGTAAAGGAAAATAAATAATATATTTAGTTTCGGGAGCAAACTATAAATTAACATGCATACACAACTAGACACTCAATTATTCCTATAAAGAGTATTTTATTCTCTACGTTAATTTTTTTCGGAAATTGTACACTCTAGATAGGATTACCGGTGTACATAAACTAAACAAGCCTTTTTAGAAATATGAATAAATTTTGGGTCCAATTTAAGTAGATATCCTTTTGTTCAATGTTATAGCAAAATGTCCAGTATATATATTTATATATCAAGTGTAAAATTTTATATATCGAATTTAAAAATTATATACTAAGTATATTTTAGTACAGTAACTAAAATTGGTAGATAAACATATTTACTAAGTGTAAAAATATATATATATATATATATCTGGACATTTAGCTATAAAATTTAAAAAGTGGACATTTACTTAATCAAATTTAAAATATTGGTCATCCACCTAAATTTCTCTAAACTAAAAGAGCCAAAACCTCAGGATAAAAGGACATGGGTAGGAATAACTTAGGCCAAAATGACTTTTTTTTGTGCTATTTTTTTTTTTAAAAGTAACATTTTTAAAAGTGTCAATGATGTCTTAACCTATAGTCAAGATCTTCTTGAGCATTAAAAAGTCCTAAATAAGAGTTTTTTCATGAAATCTTTGACACACTTGAAAATGTCATTTTTAGAAAAATACACAAAATGTCATTTTGGCCCAAGTTTAGTCTTATCCATGTCATTTTTTCAAGGGAAACTAGACATTGCACGGCATATTCAGTAAATTTTTTTTAAAAATATGGTGGTTTACATTTTTTTAGGTACAGTATGGTACAATTTTTATTATAAAAATACAATTTTCAAAAAAATATTTTGAAAATATCATTTTTAAAATAGTAACTAATAACCGGTAACCAGTTTCTAAATTCTGGTAACTAGTAACAAAGGTATTTATAGCTAGTAACCAATAACTAGTAACAAGTTTTCAGAAACTGCTAACCAGTAACCATTTTAAAAATAGTATTTTTCTAAATATTTATTAAAAGTGATATTTTTCTAATAAAAACCGTATATAAATTTTAAAAAAGTCTGATCTCCGTACTTTTGTAAATATTTTTGGATTTTTATAGGTAAAGTGTTAGAAACCCTTTTTTCGAAGCTCAGCCCAAATTAATGTTTAAGTTAAGAGCATCAGTATGTTGCAAATAATCGTTTTAGTGTAGTACGTATCGCTTACAATAAACAATAAGCTAGAGTACAGATCCCTTTCTCATGCGTAAATTTTAAATACATATGGTTCAATCATCAATGTTATACAACAAAGAGTCTTTGTGTCTAGGCTTATTTTCTCTTCAACAGTAGAGAAATATACTTAATTTGACTAGAAATGTAGTCAAATGTAGTCGATAATTATGATGTTTTGGTGAAGATTCCACATTAAATTTTGCAACTAATCAACTTTCCGACATTAATGAAGCTTCCAATTCAGATTGATTAATAAAGAAATGTAAAATAGTATACTTAAGAAACTGGTACTTTTTTACTACATCCATTGCTGTTTTTTTATATTTAGTATGTATGTGATATCCGCGTCAGACATGATTTTTTTAAGGCGATATTCATATATTTCATTGGTCATAAGAATTATAAGAAAACGTCAACTATGTGAAAGGTCTAACAGCACTAAATGAAGAGACATTTCTCCGATAAAATAAGGGGAATGTCGAGTATACATGGCAGAGGGTATTTATTAGAAAAATATTATGAATTTATAATAAATTTAGAAATTTAAATGCGACAAAAACAATACAAAATTCCAACCAACTTGTGGAAAATTATCTAGTAAAATACGTGATAAAAATAAATCATAAACGTTTCTACCACATATAACATAATGGAAATAATGGAGTGCTTTTAAGGAAAATCAAACCGAGTCTTATGTTTTACACAATCTCTTTAAAACAATTACGCCTCCTTAACGAGGTGTTACGAGGATTTGTAATATCATTTATCTCCTAAGATAAAAAGGTTCACGAGTAGCAATGTTACACCAATTTACTACTCCTAACGAACTGAGTTATACTCAGATTCTATCGTCGAGACCACACGAACTACAACAAGAGAGCTGGACCATACCAAAAGGAGAAAACTCGAATACTAAAATAACTCAACACTACCAACTAATTCAAGTTAACCGTCACAGAGAAAAACTAGAGAGAAGGAAGAGATAAAAATATTTTGGTGTGTTGAAATGAGAAGTAGACCTCTCCTTTTATAGGTACCATCAGGGAACCTATCAAAAATCCTCTCTATAGGGGCAAACATATTGTTGCAGTTTTCTAAATAAAAGCTAAACCTTTTTAGCTGTTACAGAAGGTTAATGGGTTGTTACATGTTTTTTAGCTGACTAATGAAGGCTCAATCATTTCTGGAGTTACATTAATTCCAAAACTTTCTTTTTGGGCTTTGAGAAAGGAAATAAAAATATTTAAGAAGCAAAAGGAGGCCCAATATAGAATGGGCTTTTTGGGCCAGCGTTCGTGCCCACAGGTTGCACATGCGCACACGAGCAACATACTAAGCCGGTTCGCGATTTGTACCCCTGTGTGCACAAAAGAGCATCTATGCTTATTAAGTTACCAACAAAAAATATAACAACTCTATGTACCTTAAGAATATGGTAATTCTATATACCTTTAAGTGGTGCTCCTTTTCCCAGGTGAGACTTTAGCAAATCTCTTTTATTTTTCTTTCTTATTTAACTCACTTTGGGTAACAACTTCTCATTCACCCTATTACCATTTTGAGCAAATAAATATTCGATTTTGATATACTCACAAAAGAGAACACATATCTACAATGATCTCTCACTAGCCATAATGGATCCCAATCGTAAATTTTCCTCAAAATGGCTTTGGTAAAATAGTATAACATGTCCATTTTCTAACATTTCTCACATGAATGTAATTGACAACCTAAGATACGACAAACTTGGTGATAGAATTTGACGACTGAAACTTGCATAAGATAGATAGGTGTTACCCTTTGAACATTCTATTGTGAAAATATATTTATTAACTAAGCAGTAGACATGATGTATTTGAACTGTTCTACCATTTGTGTAAATGATGACATATCTCACATAGGAATCTTCTTGAAACTTTTTCACTTCTTACTGTTGTGTTCATTTTGGCTATGAACATATGCCTAGTTCTATAAGAGTTTAATAAGAATTATGTCCTAAATAATTCCCTTAGAAGCAACTTTACTTCTCTCTCACATAGGAGATCTCTTAATTAAGAGTAATCTATATTACTCTGCTTAGAATTCTAGTTTCTGACATATAAGAATCATTGAAAGCATAGCTTACCTTTTTCTTTTGAGGGCATCATTATTTCATCATGGGAATGGACACGGGGAGATCCCCACAGTGATTCAATATAGTCTTTATAATTTAGTTGTCCCTTTTGAACTTAGATCTTGGGATCTCCAATCAACTAGGTTGGGTATCCACTATATTGACTTGTTCTTTCTTTGCCTTAATCCCATTTCCCTTGATGACTTTTTAACTAACTCTCTATTTTATCCTTTGGCTAGTGGATCCATAATGTTATCCTTTGACTTTACATAGTCTATAGAAATAATCCTAGTTGAGAGTAATTGTCTAATTGTATTATATCTATGATGAATATGCCTAGACTTATCATTATACATATTACTCTGTGCTCTTCTAATTATAGATCGACTATCACAATATATGCAAATTAGAGGCACAAGATTTGACCATCTTGGATCATGTTCTTGTTATTTTCATCCCTAAGTTGACATCGGCTAACCCTAAATCTTTTATGTCAAATCTTAAATTCTACATATTCTTTGTAGATTTGTTCATCTTATTATTACTACCAATGATAAGCATATCATCTATATACAAACACACAATGATATAGCCGTTTTCTATATCTTTGATATACAAACATTTGTCACATTCATTAATTGATATCATAGCACTGTCAAATTTCTTATGCCATTATTTTGGTACTTGTTTTAAGCTATACAAATACCACCAATTTACAGACTTTCTTTTCATGTCCTAGAGCTGAAAAATGCTTAAGTTGCTCCATATAAATTTTTTCATCCAAATCTCCATTTAGAAAGGCTGTTTGCACATCCATTTGATATATGTCAAGATTTTTCAAAGCTCCAATTACAAGTACTATCCTAATGGAATTTATTCTTATTGCAGAAGAATATATATATCAAAATAATTCAGACTTTTTTTTTTGTTTGTAGCCTTTAATAACAAGTCTCGCCTTATATTTATTAATCGATCCATCCGCTTCTATCTTTTTCTTAAAAATCCACTTAGAATATAAAAGTTTATATCTCAGTAGAAGATCTACTAGTTCCCATGTATGGTTTTGCAAAATTGAATTGATTATACTGTTTATAGCCTCTTTCCATAGAGGACCTTACGTAGAGTTCACAGCCTCTTTAAAAGTTCGAGGTTTACTTTCAAGCATATAAGTCAGAAAATCTGGACCGAAATATTTTTTGGTCCTTACTTTTTTGCTATGTCTAGGTTCTACCTCGACTTTTTTATCTTGGTCCTAACTATCTTCACTAATAGTCTCAAGCATTCGTTTTGAAGAATTTGATTCTTCTTTAGATTTATACGGAAATACATCTTCAAGGAACGATGCATTTTTAAACTCTATTATTGTATTTTTGTGTATACCCAGAATATAAGATTCATACACAAGAAACTGTTAAGTATTACTATAATATGTATAGTTAATGAAAATACAATCAATAGTTTCTAGACCTATTTTCACCTTTTTAGTTGGAGGTACTGCCATTTTAGGAAGATATACCCATATTCGCAAATAATTATAGGATGACTTTCTTCCTTTCCATTGCTCATATGGAGTCTTTTCCTTTTGCTTTCTGGATATCTCTTCCAAATGGTAATTACCCGTCAAATTGGCTTCTCCCCATATGTTATTTAGCAAATCATTTTGTAATACCCGCCTTAACAAGTAAAAGTTAAATTACTTTAATTAGCAATTAAATTAATTAGACTTGTTCTAATTACCTTAGAAATATATTAACAAAAAATTTCAATGTCAAAAGAGGAATTTACAGTTTAAGGTTTAGTAAAACCTAAAAATGTCAAGAGCTTATAGAATAAAATAGAGAAGATAGCGCGAAAATTTGCTGTCACCCAAAAGAATCCATATTGGACAGTCTATAAGTTTCTAGGCTCAAATTAGTGAAATTCCAGAATAAGATATAAATATCATTTTTACAGTGTTAGAAAACACAGTTAAAACTCTAAAACTACTAAAGTAAGGACAAGGGTCAAGCTAAGAGTTAAAGAAGCTGGAAAGTGTAGTCAATTGACACTTGACACCTATATTATATCATCCATGACATCGTCAAAGACACATGTCATATTTTCATATTTTCCAATTTTTATTTAAAGAGAAAATAATGAAAGGCTAAGATCACTCCAAGTGTCCTTTAATCCAATGGCTAGAAATTCTTATGGAAACATATAAATAGGTGAAGGTTCAAAAGCCAAATCCATATCAAGCCTTCAAGAAATTCTAGAGAGAGATAGTAAGAAAGAGACAGAAAGTAAGGAAAAATCAAAGAAAGAGCTTAAATTATGTATTTTTCTAAACATTATCATTTTATGATATTTTAAATTAAGCAATTTTATATTAATCATGTTCATTAATATCAACACGTAAGGATTATGCCTAATTAAAATTTAATTATATTTTGTTAATAGTAACTTTTAAAATGTGATACTAATAGAATCATATTTATGTGATGCCCAAGATTCTCACATGCATAATAAGCTAATAATAAATATGTTCATATTGCATAATAGACATATCAAGAAACTAGTATCAATTTTATGGTAAATTACTTATTCTGATTGTTAAATACTTTCGATCTGTATTATTGTACTAATGTTTCTTAAAGTGCTCCTATGCAGTGTAAAGGCTCAGTACCCTCAGAGAGAGAGAGAGCTTGGTATGTGAAAGGAACAAAGAATATATTCATGAATGCAATACCATGTGAATATGCATAAAAGTCATGTTTGTTAATAGCTTGATCAAATGGTAGTTTTTCGGTAAAATACATTTTTCACACTTTTCGGAGCCAAATTTACAGTGCGTTTAACATGTCAAATCGCTTTTATTTAACATCTAGAACTCATTTCTATTATTTTCAAAAATGTTGGTTCCAGGTAAGTACGAGGTGGCAGTCACTTTACTGAATTGTGTTTAATTGCACTAAGCTAGCTTAGATTCAGCTTAATTGCGTAATGTTATTTTTGTGCATTCTAATAATTAGGCATTGATACTATGTTTGAATTATTAATTAGAGTCTAATTGACTGATTTTTATTTTTAATGATTGGTTATAGGGCTAGATTCCACCAGATTACAATAAGATTGGCCATATAGGATCATAAGTCAAAGTATGACTAGATTTCACTTTCTAAGTTAGGATTCCCCCATTTTGGTCTACACTTGATTGTATAGGAATGGCCAGCAATGTGATGAGTAAGCCAAGAGTGATTTAAAGCTGGACATATGAAAATTTTGGGTGTGAAATACCGAAAATGCCCCTTAGAATTTAAGTTATGCCTTTTCTTAGCCATTAAGTATTGATTTTGGACCAAATCTGGTCATTTCCTTCCTCTTTCTCTCCAGCCACGACTTGAACTACTCCAGCCACTATCTAGGCTTCTCTAAACTCTCCTTAGCCATATTCAAGAGTTACTAAGTGGTAGAACTCAAGTTGGTACTCTAGAAAGCAAGATAGGTACAAACTAGTCAAGGTGAGTCCACTAGTTCTTCTTCTTTAGTGTTGTTTTCTAATTGAAATTCTCCACTTGCTGCAACTTAAGTAAGAATTTCTCCAGGTTCTCTTGAGTCCTAAAGTTTATTTCTAGGCCTTAGAAATCAATTTTGTGGAAGTAGAAGGCAAGAGCTTCAACAAAAGTTCAAACTAGTCAAGATGAGCTTTTGTGGAATTTAGAATTGGTAATTTATTTCTCTTGCTTTAGCTCTTAAATCAAAGCTTTTTTTTTTTTTTGATGAATAAAGGTTCTAGGAAACCTTATATATTACTAGAAATATATAATTTAAGTGGAAGATTAAAGTTAGACTTAAAGCCCTAAAGTTTACTATTTGTAGATTTAAGTGTTTTCATTGTTGGAATAAGATGTCTACACTTGTAATTTGATTTTTTTACTTGGGAATGTGTAAGACATTAATATTTTTATGTATATTACGTCATTTACTTACTGGTTGTGATGATATACAAGTGTAAAGATGGGTTTAAACTTTGTCTAAATTGAAAGGAATTCAAGTGCACTTAGGTTGTTCTAAATGATCCTCTTTGATGTGTATACGTGGGAATTGGCTTATCAATTTTTATTGTAGGTCTAAACCATGATTTAAAAGATATAGGAATGTCCTAAAAATAGGAGAGGTGCTGTCCAAATATTTATAAAACTAAATGGTACTATTTAGAAGCAAATGGACTAGTTTTTACAAAATTATATACCATTTTGGATCACTTTTGTACTAAGGAACTAGCATTCATGTTTTGATGATTTTAATCAGTTTTCAATGCTAGTCATTGGCTATTACATACCTCATGTCACTTGTATACTTTCGTGTCATATTGTGATTAAGTTTCCTGATTTTGTGAAAATTATCATTTCAGTCTTATGGTTGTTTTCTTTAAGTATTTTATATTGTAATGATCATTCTAGTAATAAAATTGATATCAGGTCTTCCACACACCTTGCCACAGAGGATACTGACTATTTTCACTATTTTTTTTGTCGGATGCAAGGTAAGTAAAGATTAATTTTAACTGTATTACAAGAACATATTGGGATATTTGCCCTAAAAAAGCATATTTCTAATTTTACCCTTTTAGAATAAACAACTTTATCTTATGTACAATTATGATATTTGCTAGATTAAACTGTCTCTGTTGAATAGTTTATTTATCTGAAAAAGATTCCATGACTTTATTTGTGTATAAAGAAACAAACATGATTAAGTGTTAATTATGGGGAGACTTGTTTCTTTATCTAAGTCTAAATGAATTAGTTCACAATCTGTAAATAAAGATGGAATACTTTATTTACTAAAGATTGTAGTGTTTGACTATCTCAACGGGAATGATGTGTCTCAAATCATTGAAGTGTCTGACTTTTAATAGAAACACTAGTACAACATAAATAAGTTATATGTATTGAACTGGACCAAGTAATATAAAGAATTGGAGTGCCGTAACTCAATTCTTACATTACCACAAACTAGTTCTTAGCATATAGATCTTAATCCTTGATATTTGATTGAACTTGCTTTCATGAGTGGCAGCATTTTGATTTATTAAAAGACTAACCTCTATGAAATTAGAGGTGAACTCTAGCATATTAGAGGTTATGGCTTATGAATTGATGGGAACACCAAATAGTTAAGGACACTATACATTAGTGCCACTTTAGGTTCTTTCAAGATTCATGGAATAATTAAATCTAAGATCTTAGTATTCACTTTGTGAATTGGTTGATAATTTTGTCTAAGTGACCACTGAGAACAAAATTATCGCCAACATTATTCCTTGATAGAAAGATGATAACTTAAAGGTAAATATGTATTAGAGGGGTATTACGGTAATTTCACTTATCCAACTACGGCATTGTATAGGGATTCTATATGTGGTATAGAATATGCTAGATGGATCAGTTAATCAAGGCTAGTTGATTAAATCTCTATAAAAGGCATAACATTTAATCTAAGAGTGTAGTATTGAGCCTATAGTGGAGTGTCCCCTTTACTAATAGTATTTATGTAAATACCATAATAAGAGTTATTATGTGTTTATCATATTATTGGAGCTTAGATTATTTGGATCCATTAGGTCCCTTGTCTAACTTAATAAAGCTCATTAATCAGTTGATGGTATTTGTGAAATTAGTTTCATGAAACTGTATAAAATAAAGATTCTACACAGAAGTTGGTATTTTTATATTACATGAGTTAGACATATTTATAAAAATATATCCAAAGCCCAAATTGGAGAACAAGCCCAATCCTAGTTGGACTAGGATTAGCCTTTTTTAGCACCGTATATATAAGATATAAAAGAGAAAAAACTGCACAAAAATACTAGGTGTGCTACATGAAAATTAGAGGGAGAGAGAGGGAGAGAGGTTTTGCGCCTACTACAGTGAGAAAGAGAGAAAAAAAGTTTCATGTTATCTCACCGTCTCATCTCACGTCTCGGTGTTCCAAAAGATCAAGAAGGTATTCTTGATTGTTCTCCAACAGAGGATTCGACTTGGTGCCCTCTCACCTCTTCAACTAAGAGCAAGAGCATAGACAAGAAGATTTAGGGTTGAAAATTTGATCACCATCAACAAGAAAATCAAGAAGGAGCAAGCTACAAGAGATAAACCCTAATCTCTTCTCTAGGGTTTGTGCATCTAGATTTGATTTATATTATACATAATCCTATATATGATATATGCATGTTCTATGGTCATGAAAACTGTTTTCAAGTAAAAATTTTAAAACCTAAATCCGCTAATTTTTTCTACTATGTTCATGATGAGATCATGTGTTTCTCCATAGTTTTGCATACATGTATGTATTTTCCTAAGTGTTATGTTAATTAGAAAAACTAACAATTAGTATCAAGAGCGTAGGTTTATATGTATAGCATAATATTGATCTAGATTTGAATATCTAAGTTATGTGATTGAGTTTGAGTAATTTTTGTTTATGATAGTTAAATGATTCATGGTGATGAATGTTGTTTAATTACGTATACTATTGATTTATGTACGGTGAGAAAAATTATGGATTGTGATTCTAGCAAAATTAGGTTTAGGTGTTCTTGATTTCTATAGTTGATAGATTCATGAACATGTTTCAAAAATTTTGAAAATTTGAATTTTTTCCAGAAATGTTTGATGTTGTTTTTAAATTTTTCAGCATTTAAAAAAAAAAAAAATTTAGGCCAACCAACCCTGCGTGCGCTGCGTGCGCGGCTGCCTGTACACGGCAGGCGTGTGCGGGAGCCGGGCACTGGCGCGGCCCGTGTAGCTCCTGTACGTGACTCGCGTTATGCCTGCACGTCGCCCATGCGCAGCCAGCAGGGCATGGGTGTGACCCATGCTCGGCCAACACGCTCTGCGTGCGGCCACCACACCCAGCGTGCACGACTGGTATGCGCCCGGGCGTGGGGCAGCGACGCCTGCGGGTGGCCAGTGCGCGGCACTAGCTGCCACGCACGCGGCTCACCTGCGCGGCCGGCAGGCCATGCGCGTGGCCCATGCCGCGCCTGGGCATGGGGAAGCCTGCGTGGGGCAGCCAGGCGACCCCGCCCATTGCCAGCTCACCTGGCATGCACGGCCTTGCCGTGCGCCGTAGCCAGGCGACCCCGCCCATTGCCACCCGTTGCTCCGCCTCTCGCTGCCTTCTTCGGGCGGTGACGGCCCGTAGGCCGATGGTGGTGGTGTTTCTGCCACCACCAATAATTTCTAATTAATTAATTAGTTAATTAACTAGATAATTATTTAAATTTGAATTCAAATTTTAGAAATAGGAAACTATTCAAATTTGATTAGGATAGTTATCTATTTTTGAATTATCCTATTTTAAATTTGATTTACTTTAGGATAATGATAAATTTGAATTAATTAAATAATTAGGATATTATCTATTAGTTAATTTGAATTTAATTAGGATATCTACTAATTTTTGAAATTAGATAAGATTTCCTATATTATATCTAATATTTAAATTTTTAATTCAAATAGATAATGATAATTCAAATTAATTAGAAATTTAGTAAGATTAGATATGATTAGATATTATCTAGTAGTTAGTTTGATTTTAAATAGGATATCTACTAATTTTTGAAATTAGATAAGATTTCCTATCTATTTTGAATTTTGAAATTCAAAATTTAAATTAATTTTGAATTTAAATAGATAATATCTATTCAAATTAATTTGATATTTAATATGATTAAATATGATTAGATAATTATCCATAAATCATGATAGTTTAAATTTGAATAATTTAAATTTAGTAACTATTTTTAATTTAAATATGATTTAAATTAGGTTATAGTTTTGAATTTAAATTCGAAAATAAATCTAACTAGATTAGATTTAAATAATTACTATCTATAGATTATTCAAATTCGTAATTAATAAGATTAATTAGGATAGAAAAGTTTTGAATTTTAATCAGATTAATATTCAATAGTTAATTATAATAACCTTTTATCTAGTAACTATTCTAATTATAGTAATTAAAATACAGTTAGAGATAACTAATTAGATTAGTAACTCTACTGATTAATAAGATTAATTAGATAATTAATTAATAGAATTAATTAGTTAATTAATTAATATGATTAATTAATTAGAAAGTTATATCCTTTTATAATTAAATAATTTTAATTAATTAAAAAAATATAATAATGATTAGAATTCTATTATAATTAAATTTAGATATGATCTTCATTTAATTATTAGAATTATCTGCTTATAATTATATATAAATACTAGATAAATATAGAAATATTTGATTTATAAGTTTCTAATTAATTAGGATTAATTAAAGGAGTTTCAATTATTTCCTAATTTAGTATATTGCAATTAATATTTTCTAAATACAATTATAGAAATAGGATTTCTATAATTAAAAATAATTATCTTTTATTATCCTTTAGATCTTAATGAGTTTAAGATAGCATCTTAATGAGAGTAAGATAAGATTAGATAAATTAATTAATTCTTTAATTAATTAATAATTAGATAATAAATGTGATTTATTTTCTAATTATTTAAATTATCCTAATAAGTCAATAATTTTAAATTTAGATAAGAATTAGTTGTGAGCTTAATTCTTATACTTAGGGTAATATATTTTACTAGAAAATATTAATTATTGAATTTAATTAATTTTGGATTATTATTTAATAATTATTAATGTGATTAATTTTTATTATTTAATAATTATTAATATGATTAATAATTAATAATTAATATTGATTAATGAGATTAATTGTATTAATTAAAAGGATAATAATACTATAAGAATAATTATTTATTTTCTTGATTTATAAGGAAATTGGTGCTTGATTTTAATGAGATTAAAATGTTTTAATTTTAATTAATAAAATATTTTAGTTATATGATAATTATGGTAATATTTTGTGCAGTGGTATTTGACATAAAATATTGATAATTATGAGATAATTATGGTAATATTTTATGTGATAAAAGACTTTTGATAATTATGAGATAATTCTGTTATTACAAAAAAAAAAAATCGATATGACTGTCATATTTAGTGGGAAAATTTTAATTTTTTGATTAAATTCTAATCCAAAATTATTTAAATCATTCTTTAGTTTTGAAATGATTAATTTTGAGAAAATTAATGAATGTTTATAAAGTTGTTTATATTCATTATTTACATTTATAATTATTTGCAAATCTTTTATACAAAAATATTTTTTATAACAGTTTACTTATTTTTATAAATGCACTTGAAATTTAATTTGATTAAATTCTACTACTAAGAATCTTTAAAATTATTGGTCGAATGGTCAAAGTTTCTTAGCTAGATTTTTCAAACCTAATGTTTTAATACAGGATTTGGTTTAAATACTGTTTTTAATTATTTATCTTTGGTTGAAAGATTGCTGACTAAATAATTGAATTTTCTTCTGGAAAAGTTTTACTTGAATGATTTACAATCTACAGACCTTCTTACTTGATCGTTATGTCCTGTATACTTTTATTATTTATTATTACATACATAAAATATATAATATAGTTTTAGCACTTTGGCTTTAGAGACAATAATTGTTCGATCATAGCACCATGTTTAGAATAGTATGTCATAATATCTTAAATTGGCTCATTATCTTTAAGTCGCATAATTGGATATACAAAATTGATTTTACGGTTACTAAGTAAGTTAGATAACTGGGTAAAATCAGTATCTCTAAATTTTAAAAGATTGAGTAAGAGCGGGTATGAGATATGCATAGTCTCCATTATTGGTTCAATAGTTTTAAAGATGTACCTCACCTTAGAATCTTGCTGAGCTCCCGTAGGAAGGTTTTCATCTGGGTATTACTGGAATTGAATCTCTTAGGATAAATTTACGAGTGAACTTTAAGTACTGATCTCCCGTAGGAGACTGTATTGTTTAAGAAAGCTTGTAAATTGAAATGATGGTTACACACTCGATATAGGATGCTATTAACCTTCCGTATGAGCTATGTTAGCAATTCTATAGACCGATAAACAGGGTAATTAGAAAACTGGAATATGAGATATTTGTCTTTTTGTCTAAAGTGAATTGTTCACATTTAACTTGTACATTCACATGATTACTCGTAGGTGACTTGTGATCTATGGTAGGTTAAAATACCTTGAATATTTGTGACAGTCTTAGGGATTCTTACACAAGCATTTTATCTTGATAGATTTAATGTTAAGTATTCTAAATTCTTTTATATTCAGATAAACTAGCAAACATAGTTGAGTACTAAGACGATCATAATTTGCATACTTGTCCATAGATTATCCTTAGATTCCAAATGACGAATGAAAGCATAACACATAATCTTCTTGTTTGTTATATGTTATTACATTTATGTTTCTTATTTTACTCTAAGTGTACTACAATATCTTGCACGAATTATCTGCTGATTTTAAATCAGTAACTTTGATTGGTAAATCACAAGAGTTGGTGATTTTGTTAAAGTTCACTCCTGATAATTAATACCCTTGTTGAGGTATTCATTATCTTACTGTAAAATTCAATCGAAACAAAGATGTTTGTATTCGATTATTTTTTCCTATATATTTAATTGAGAATTAAACTTACTAAATTTAATTATGAATTTATTAAATTCGATTATGAATTGGATTTATTATATGACTTTTGTCTAATTGGGAATTTTATTATTTTGCAGTTTATTGGGAAATACTTTTTTCATAAGATGGATAAGGTTTCTAGGAAGAGGAAAGAGACAAGGAAATACTATACAAGGAGTAGAACGAGGACATTCATGGAGACATCTCAGTACTCAAAGAGTTTGAATGATAATCAACCTGAGGATACCTCTACTGCAAAGAGGTTAGGATCTTCTCCAGTAGTTAGATTATCTGGAAGGCCAAGAAAATCACTCTCTGCTGAGGATATGCGAGATCTCTGGCTAGTAGACTCAGGATCTAGTATCAATATCTGCAATGATAAGAAATGGTTCATTGAACCAAATCAATTAATTGACATTGGTCATTGTGTGGAAGTCATAGACAATCGAAGAGTTCGAATTAAAGGCATGGGCGATGCCTACTTGAAGATCAATGATAGCTCCATGATCATGAAAGATTGCTACTATGCACCAGAGTTTCGTATAAATGCTCTCTCAGTATCGAAGATGTATAAAGAAGGCTACCACTTCGTGTTTGACAAGAAGTTGCATGTCTTCTATAACAATCTATTGTACTGTGTGGGAGAAATGCAGAATGGACTTTATGTTTTGACTGTGAAGCCACAAAATACATCATCTTCAATAATGAGCATTACTATACTCAAAGAGATAGTGAAAGATATTAGGAAGGAGCGCAACACCATCGATTGGCACAAGTGACTCGGACACATGCCATACTCAGAAATTCACAGATTTATGAAGCTGGGTCACTTACATGAAGTAGATATCAGCCGTGACATAGACTATGAAGACTACAAGAAGCCTGTAGAGTACAAGCGTCATCTTGCCACTCGTTATAAGAAAGGTGAGGCAAGTTTGGAGTGCGTATATGTGCATATCTGCGAACCTATAGAGGTAGTTTCCTACAGCAAGCATACATTATTTGTCACTTTTGTTGATAAATATTCAGACTTTGGCCAAGTGTATCTTCTAAAGAAATACGATGAAGTCCCAGATGCTTTTCATCAGTTCGACATAAAGGTGCGGATGCAACATGACACTAAGGTCAAGAGTTTTAAGATTGAGGTTGAACACAGAGATATGGATTCTTTACGAGACCTTTAGAGGCCAACACTAGCCAATCCTACTATTCCTCATGAATATGGGACTATCTATGAGCATAGTTGTATAGGAGCTGTTGAGAGATACAATATCAGACTCAAGCATACCATAGAGCTGATGTACAAGGAGTCGCTGCTGTCCAAAAGATACTGGGATTATGCTTTGAAGATAGCTTCGTACATCCTCAACTTCTCTCTATCAGATAAAGTTGCTTCGACACCTTTTCAGATGTGGATGTGCTATATAGAGAGCTTAGAGCATCTAAAGGTATGGAGTTGCGTAGTATACCCGTGCAAGAAAGTAGGAGATGAAGTTGATAAGAATTCAGAAAAGTGTTTTCTGTTTGGCTATCCAAAGGAAGAGAAGGGCTATATTCTTTACAGACAATCTACCAATACTACCTTTATCAGCAAGAGTGGAGACTTTCTGCAGGATGAGAGAGAGGTCCGTCAAGAAAACGATGAAGAAAGAGCTTATGATCTTCATTTCTTTTCTTAGTTTTTTAAGTTGTTAGTTGAACACTTAATTTTTGCTTTAATTAATTTTGGTCATTTGGAACAATTTTGGGCTTTTAGTATGTTAATTTGAATAACTGCTTTTTGGACAAGTGAGAGATTGTTGGGATATTTGTGCTAAAAAAGCAGATTTTCAATTTTTCCCTTTTAGAATAAACAACCTCTTATGTGCAATTATGATATTTGCTAGATTAAACTATCTCTGTTGAATAGTTTATTTATCTGAAAAAGATTCCATGACTTT